>OW285240.1:103693486-104267922 GCA_935421215.2 Melolontha melolontha | reverse complement strand
TGGCCCAAAATTACCGAAGGGGTTTTAATTCCTTATAACTTTTCTATTATATATTTTTTTGTTTTCAGTATTTTGTAAAGAAGAAGAAAAATTTAATAATTATGTCTTAAATAAGAATTTATAATGAACTCAATCCCTTCCGGTCATTTTGGGCCATCCTGTACGTTACAAAAAGATGAACAATGGTCAATGGTAGTAGAATTCTTTTCTATGCGTGTGAGTTTATCTGTAGCAGTAACGAATCTAAAGCCCTAGATTATATTTAAATAATCATTCCCATATCTAACACATTTAAGTAGACGAAGGCGGATTGATTTATTAGTGCGATCGCCTAGAGTAGGCCGTGAAATAAAAAACCTATGCCTTGTCAGCTTTCTGTTAGTGTTTGATACATTTGTGACAAAGCGTGTTTCGTAGGTAATTTTCTTAAATTTTACGCTGCTACTAATTAAGTGTGAATGGATAATTTTGAATATCCTACAGTGATTAAGTATCTTTTAAAGAAAGGCATGTCCTTTACCGAAATCTACGAGGATATGCGACATACACTTTGTGAGAATTGTCCTTCGTGTACAACCGTCAGAAAATGGGGAAATTAATTTAAACGTGGCAGGAGCAGTTTAGAAGACGATCGCCGCAGTGGATGACCGAAAATAAGTGCAAGTCCAGAAATGGTCGATAAAATTCATGATTTGTTGCTAAGTGACCGACGATTGAAAGCGTTAGAAATGACAGAGGGTAGTGGCCATTTCAAAGGAACGGATATGAGAAAGCTTTCGGTAAGATCAGAGCTGCGTTTACTGACGGCGAAACGAAGACAAGTTCGCTGTCAAATATCAACGAGTAACTTAGAAATTTGTAAACGCAACTCGGCAGATTTTTTCGCCGATTTGATACTTGGTACGAAGCATGGGTTTATTGTTATGCACCCGAATCTAAACAACAGTCCAAGATGTGCACCAAACATGGAGAACCAATTCCAAAGAAGACCAAGGCAATTTTATCGGCGAGAAAGGTGATAGCATTAGTATTTTGGGATGCAAAAGGAATATTGTTGATAGACTATCTTCAAAAAGGCTAGACCGTAAACGCGAAAATTACGCTAATCTCCTAGATCGTTTGAGACAGATATCGCAGAAAAGCGTCCAGAAATTACTAAGAAGAAAGTGCACTTTCACCATGATAATGCACCTGTCCATTCCAGTACGGTTGCTGCAAAAATTTGAAGAATTTAGATCCGAATTAGTACCATGTTCGCCAGACCAAGCACCATCTGACTTTCATCCATTCTCTAAATTAAAATATTTTCTCGGAGGCAAAAAATTCTGCGCAAATGATGAGCTAACTTCAACAGTGGACGATTATTTTGCAGGGTTAGAAGAAAAACACTTTCGAGAGGGAATAAAGAAGCTTGAACACAGGTGGACCAAACGTATCGAATTAAGAGAAGATTATTTTGAAATATAATTTTTGTTTATTTAAATTATTCCTTTGTTTCTGTACGATCGCGCGATTAATCAACTCGTCCTCGTATCAATATTCATGTCTCCCACTATTATATGCATATCTATCGCACCATCATATTTTATCAAATACAATAATAGACTTATATTAAAATCTACAGCTGATATTGTATGAATGAAGAATGAAGCCATTAAAAATAAAAGGTTCCATAACATAAATATAGAATGACAGTAATATGTTAATTAAAAGGAATATTGGGAATGGATTACATTTAATGAAACAAAAAAGTGATTACACATTTATATATTTCGAAAATTTGTACAGAAAATTTTATCATATTTTTTCCTTATGGCAAGCACATGCATTATATATGTACACTATACAGAAGACTGTTTCAAATTTAATAAAGAGAACGTTTATTGTACGATGCGAGTAAGTTTATTTTTGGAACAAGTTTCGCAACATAATCTTCTGAATCCTCCGAAACGACAATACTTGCCAAGAATAGGTATGGAACAATGCGAGGAAAAGTCCCCGAGGCAAGACTTTTTCTTTTTCTTTCGTTTACATAAACGGCTGTTGGATTTCGTATATGGTCCTTTACATGGCTTTTTTTGGGGTGAAACTTGTGGTCCACACGAGAAATACGATTCACCCTCAGGAGCTATACAGCGTGGATGCCTAGTTGTAATGCCCGAACCGCACGTTGTAGAACACTGAAAGAATCATATAATTAATTTAGGAGTATAAGTGCACGAAATGCTTTATAAATAAGGAAAGTTACTCTTATACGTGCGAGTTCAAGAAGTATAATTTTATTTTGTTATACCTATGACAGATAAAACGTATTAAATTTCAATTATGTTTATTGCAATATTAGTTACGTCTTATACAAAATCCGCCAAAAAGTTTACATGTTTTTAAAATGGGTATACTACGATGTATGTGGCCATAGAGGAGTAGGTGGTGCAGTAAGGTTGGTTGTTACATTAAACATAAAGGTTGACTGCCATAGTGGTCATTACGACCGCTACGATACATGTATAGTGACGCCAAGGTGGTTAATTAGACCGTCACGCCAGACGCAAATTCGAATTAGGTCTCATCGCCCATGACTGAAACTAGATTGCTTGGGGACCATCAGGATATGCATAACTTTCAGATTTCTCTCCAATTTTTTCATATATTCACGAAAAAACTTAAAAAATGGAACTTTATCGTTTAACCTTATTATTACAGTCCAAAAATTAAAAAAATGTGAAAAACAGCTAGTAAATTATAAATATTGTTACTTAATTCCTTTGGTGAGTCACCTCGAAGTAGTCCAAGCAATAGTAGGGCATTTCATCGCACTCTGAACAATAGGTACTAGCCTTCTTTACCTGATTTTTTTTGTTATTTTTGATTAAATTTTCTTCTGGTAACAGCTTCTACAATATTTTCTTGTTGTCACGGTAGGCCCTTCCTTGTTCAGCAAATTGTGTGAACGCCAAGATTTCGGGGTATCTTGGTTAGGCACGGATGTTGTATATTCTGCATCTTTGAATTTTAGATAAAATAACGCGCCGTCTATGGATGAGAATATCTATAAAAAGAATCTCCATGGAATTTACAAGCAAACATAAAGCTGAAATGTTTAAATTTATAAAAATTCTAAAGTATAACATTGTCTAAACGGCTGTTTATGTTATAAAACTTCGATAATGGGGCAACTTTGTTTACTTAGGGTTTAATAACCTCAATGCCATTACGCACCAATATACCAGCTGTGAACTCTTACTTTATGTTTAATGTAACAACTGTTGGTCGTTGCTGAAAAGAACTGATTTGTAAATAGGTCAAACATGTGGAAAGCTCGAATGAAATGTTCGAAGTGCCCGTCTTCAGCGTCGAGACCGACCCGATGAAAGGGTGCCTCATTTGTAATACGTTGTGCATTACGTTTATGTTTTTTTTTGTTACGAGAAGTAAAAAATATAAAATATTAATATGGATTCATAATGTATAAAAAATATGGCTATAGAATTTATACGCTGCATTGTTTGTATTTATAAAGACTCTTGAAGTACGAGATAACATCGTTTAGACTGTTTTGTATGTTAGGTGTTCGAGAAAAATCAGCTATTAAAAATTTATAGTGAGATCGATAACAACAAATCTTATTTTTTTATTGTCCGTTAGCTTTAAAATATCGTCTCCGATATGATATACGCCCACAGTCGCGTGACAAAATTTTTTTAAATATCTTTTTTTATCTTTCTCGCTTATGGCAGGAAATTTTGGGAAAATATTTTGTATTCTATATACCGGGTAATTCAATTATTCCGAAACACTTAAATATTTTTGAAACGATATAAATCTTCAAAAAATTTTTCAAGCAAAAGTATTTCGTTTTAAGCAAGCTATTGTAAGAACATATTTCTAATCTACATGTTGCTCGTGTTATCATAGAAACTGTATATAAATTTGATTTTTTAGACGAAATACCCTGTATATTTTTACATAGCTGAAATCTTTGTGAGATTTGAAAGTGCTTTTGTGTAAACAATTATGTCTCTATTTTGCTCCATTCTTGAGATATTTACTATTATTTGAAATTTTTACCAAACGTATGTGTTCTATACTCTATTTTTAAAGTAGAGAGACGAATTTCTGAACAGACCACTTTGACAGTGAAATCTCATTGGTTGAAAGCAATTTGGCCTTGCTTTCAACCAATGAGATTTCACTGTCAAAGTGGTCTGTTCAGAAATTCGTCTCTCTACTTTAAAAATAGAGTATAGTTAGCTAAGAATGACATACTTGACATTTACATTTAGACAGTAGCTTAGTTTTATGTCAGAATTCTAGGTTGTTAAATTCTAACTAGAACTTTTACTGCCAAAAAAGAATCTCACCTTAAGGTAACTAAAAGCATGAAAATAATAAATTGTACAAAATGAAGGTGTCTACTTAATTTTTATCTAGAATTAATCAATTGACGGAATACGAGCGGTGTACTTTATTAATGATTATTGGAATTGGTGATAAAAGGAGGATCGTTTAGAGATACAAGAAATTTCTTTAACGAAATGTTTTCTAATAGAAATCCTATAAGTGTCAGTATCGCGAAAAGAACCTTAGATTGTTATGAAAATTTGCAATCTAAAAAAGTTTGAGGAAAACTGATCGGCCAAAAACTGCTACGACTCAATATAAAACACACGACATAATGGAGCGAATAGTAGAGACTCCTTAAATTAGTTCAAACTAACTAGCATTAGTTGATGAGGTGAGTCAACCATCAGTTCATAGGATTCTCAAAAAAGAAAACGCACATCCTTATAAAGTGCAATTAATTCACGCATTGAAGAAAGATGACTCAGATAAGAGACTACAATTTTGTGAGGTTATACAAGACATGATTAATAATAATCCTACCATATTAAGTAAAATATTATTCCCTGATGAGGCCACATTCTGTTTAAGTGGGTCAGTAAACAGGAACAATTACAGGTATTGGTCAACAGACAATCCACACTGTACTGAGGAAGTTCATACGCAATACCGTCAAAAAGTTAACGTTTGGCTAGGTGTTATTGGGAACAGAATAGTAGGACCATTTTTTATCAACGGCACGTTAACATCAGAACGTTACTTAGCTTTACTACGGAATGAAGTAGTGCCTCATCTCCGTAACATCTTCAATGAGGAACAACTAGATAAAACTGCTCACTACGGTGTGAAAGTTCGAAATTATTTAAACACAATTTTTCCACAAAGATGGATTAGAAGGCGAGGATTTGTCGAACGGCCACCAAGATCGCCGGATTTGCAAATATTAGATTTCTCCATTTGGGGACATCTTAAATCAAAAGTATATACCAATAGGCCACAAAATATTAAAGAATTAAAAGACATGATTCGTCAAGAAGCGTGGAACATTAGTGTAGATCATTTAGGAAACAGTTCACGCGAATTCGAGTAGAGAATAGTGTGTTGTCAAATCGCCCAGGGTTTGCAATTCGAACATTTAATACAGTGATTTCAACTTTTTTTGATAATTTGTTTACTTTTTGTTATTGTTTGGTTGATTTTTTGTGAGACTTTAAATAAACGTACTGTATATTATTTGCAAATAACTTAAAAACGTTTCAGTTGGTAAAAATGACAAATAATAGTAAATATCTCAAGAATGGAGCAAAATAGAGACATAATTGTATACACAAAAGCACTTTAAAATCTTACGTGAATTTCAGCTATGTAAAAATATATAGGGTATTGTATTTAAAAAAATCAAATTGAATACAGTTTCCATGATAACATGAACAACATGTAGATTAGAAATATGCTCTTACAATAGCTACCAAAAAACTTTTGCTTGAAAAATTTTTTGAAAATTTCAATGGTTTCAAAAATATTTAAGTGTTCCGGAACATTTAAATAACTCTGTATGTAATTACTTCTTTACATTTTTCATACATTGTCCTTTTATTTAAAATACACCTGGTATACTAAGAAATAAAACTAAAACCAACCTGAGACCATTCCCCGAAACTCCAATCAACAGGACATGCGATTCTGTTACAAGGTCTTGCTGTAATTGTAGGTAGACTACCACATTTTGCAGGCGTCACCATGTAGTTCCAAGGATCACTTATATTCATAGAATTTGGATTATTTATTGTATCACTCATTATAGATTGAGGAACACAATACATTTCTCTGAACTGTACACCAAATGAACCACATGTTCTTGAGCAAGGTTCCCAAGGGCCAGGAATCCAATAAAAGCTACAACTGATTTAACGTTTATTTTTAGCAATTATTGCATGGGTTTATTAATTTTTACCTATAAGTATTGCATGGTTCCGTTTCTAAAAATGGTTTAATTATCAGAGAACAATGTCTTCTTGGAACGATCTTGCTTCCTTGAGTATCAAAACATGCTGCTGTTTTTTGCCGTTTACCTCCACCACAACTTTTCGAACACGGGCCCCAACCGCCCAATACCCAAGCGTATCGTGGAGGATCTCTCAGTAAGTTTTTGTTTATGTGATATTCAGCAGAAAAAGATATGTTTATCCCTTGTTCTAAGTCCGATTTCGAAGCATATAACTAGAAATTTTTAATTACAAATTAAATTTATTTTACTTAAATGAATGGATATGAAAGTAAATAAATGCAATTGCAATGCTAAAGTTTTCTAATTGAATTGGATATTTGCACTTAAATTATATAATGTTAAATAGAAAACAAATAGATTCATTAATTAACATTTACCGCATTTAATCCATTTCATTTGCGCTTGTTTTGTATTTTACTGTGAACGTTATTTGCTGTAGATATTTGTTCTATAGTAAACACAGGTATAAACTAATTTAATGGATTATTGGAGTTTAGTTGATATCATATTTATTAAATTAAACAGCTTCGATATCAAATAAATTAATGCGTATAAATGCTGACGGTTTTTCAACTCATAATATTTTTCAATAAAAACTGCTCATATCTGCGCATATTTTTATATAACGGTATTTAAGCGCTTATAATTATTTCGTAGACACTTTCTTAGACGTCAGCTCAACCATTTTCTATTGATATAAGTCATCTGAATTTGATGCTTAATTAAATTAATTAAAAGTAAAAAAAAAAATTATTATAAATGAATTTTGGGGCACATAAAGTGTTACAGAGCAATAGCACTCAAACGATTAATCATATCGAAAAATGTTTCAGACAAAAGTTTCAGTGTTCGGGAAGGCGGTCATACTGGGTCACCCAGTTTTTTTTATCGGTGTAGGCGTAGAAGCTACGTTAATGTCAACTCCCATTTTTTAAATAGAAACATGTATTTTCTTTTCAATAACATTATTACAGATTTTAAGACGAATTCAGCGACCTACAACACAAGGTCATTCTAGTCACGCAAAGTATGAAAATAGTCGAAAAATCGAAAAATATCGGAATAATCAGCATCAAAGGATCCACTAACTTTGGTTTGGGTCTACCTACAGAAGATGCCCGAAGTGACCACCCTCCGCTTGTAAGCAGTGGTTAATCTCCGAGGAAACGACCGTCTAACGTTAGCCAACATTTGTTGTGTAATTTCGGTACATGCTCGGCGTATTCTTTCTCTCATGTCGTCAGGCGTGGTAGGTGCTTCCGCCATTACGTGTCCTTTGACAAAACCCCAGAAAAAGTAATCCGTTAGTGTTAGATCTGGCGAACGAGGTGGCCAAGCAACAGTAGCGCCTCGTCCTATCCATTTTTCACCATAAATCTCATTCATCAGTTGTCCTGCACATAGAGCATAATGGGATGGTGCACCGTCGTGTTGCATCCACATGTTTATGCGAACTAGCAAGGGCACATCTTCCAGTAATTCGGGCAGTACGTTTTGCAGAAAGTTTGCGTAAACTTGCCCACTTCAAAAAAATGTGGACCAATGACGTGATCGCCGACAATGCCGGTCCAACAATTAACGGACCACGGATGTTGATATCGTACAGTTCTCGTCCATCGAGGATTCGCATTTGCCCAATAATGCATGTTATGTCTATTCACATTTCCCGCGTACAACTGCTCAGCGTTTCTGTAATGTTTGCGGCATTCCCCCAGCACCATTAACATATCAAAATATTCTTGATAATCGTTCATTTTCGCGATCCGATGTACTCACAATAGAAGGTAATGCGTGACTCTAACTGACAGCCGTATGCGTTGACAGTTGATGCTGATTATTCCGATATTTTTCGATTTTTGGACTATTTTCATACTTTGCGTGACTAGAATGACCTTGTGTTGTAGGTCGCTGAATTCGTCTTAAAATCAGTAATAATGTTATTGAAAATAAAATACATCGTTCCATTTAAAAAATTGGAGTTGACATTGACGTAGCTTCTACGCCTACACCGATAAAAAAACTGGGTCGCCCAGTATGACCGCCTTCCCGAACACTGAAACTTTTGTCTGAAACATTTTTCGATATGATTAATCGTTTGAGTGCTATTGCTCTGTAACACTTTATCTGCCCCACCCGGTATATATTATAATTATTTGACGAACAAGGGTATGGTGAATTAATTAACTTTAATTAAAAAAGATAATGTTATTAAACGCAGACAAATACGTATGTTAAAAAATGCTAAAACACAGGGTTTTTAACGTAGTAACCCGTTCCTTAGAAGTTTTCTATGTTAACGCCTTAAGACACATTTGTAAATTTGTGACAGGTAATCTTGATACTTGGTGTGTTCAAATAAAATTTCTACACTCATGAATCACTTTCTGTTATACTGGAAGTCATAGCCAGCTTTGATATTTTAAACGGAATGTTATATTTTATCTCATATTATAACGCAACAACTTTACACGGCTTCCACGTATACCCACAGCTATACGTGGATGCCGCGCACGAACTCCGCGTAAAGTTGATGCGGTATTATATGTGTTAGCTTTACTGGAGCGCATGTGCGACACTTTGATTAGTAGTTTCACCTACTGATGACGACAACCTAATTGTCGAAATATGTATTTAGTATACGATTATTAATTGTGGTAAGGAGTTTTATACCCTTTTGAGTTTTTAAATAATAAAGGTTAAAAATTTTTCCAAAACTTGTGTGATATGTGTTATTGTAGAAACAGAAAACTAGGACCCTCTTTATAAAAGAAACTCTAAATGGTCAAAGATATTTAGAACTTAGCGAATAACCAGATAATTCCTGCATTGGAGGATAATTGCGAACTTCCAGAAAACATCGCGTTTCAGCAGGATGGGGCACCCCTCACTATTCAGTTACCGTTCGAGATCGATTAGATCGAACTTATTCCCACAGATGTATTAGAAGGAGAGGCGAAATTGAATGGCCTGCGCGTTCTCCTGATCTCAGTCCGCTTGATTACTTCGTGTGAGGCCGAAACAGAAAGTGTATCTTACCCAACCTAGAAATTTGCGAGATTTGGCTAAAAGACGTAATGAAGAGATGCGAAGCATTTCACCAGACAGCATAGCGAGGGTTACAAGAGAATTCACAGGCAGCATGGCTTGCTGTCAGAAAGTAGGCGAGGCACATTTTGAAAATCTCATAAATTAAGTTTAACTTTATAAATATGCTTTCTACGTTTTACGACGCTAATTATTCGCTTTTTTTTATTGAAAAAAATGGATTCGAATATGGCTTGTCGGACCATCGCTTTAACCACTAAGCTATTAAGGAACTTGATTTCGGATCTTTTGGGAATGCCTTGTGTTACATCAAGGAAACAAATTATATATATCTTGCCCGTAGTAGGCCGTTGTGCAAATTTGTTGTATTTACATTATTTCGCGAAAAATGCAACTGAGTTTAAGTTTGTTTGTATGATAAGTTTATTTATATTTCCAATTAATAAATAAAAAGTACTTCAAACCACAAGTGTTATAGTTTGTTGTTGAAATCATGTTATCGAGGAGAATCCCAAAATGTAAAAAAAATACAGATCGTTCAATTAAAAAAAAGTTTAACTTTAGTATGTTTTGTTATCCAACACTGGTATAACCGGTATATGGAAGTAAAGATTATGTATGTATGTGTATGTTTTGTTACAATATCTCTTTTAATTTAATGAATATTTCCATGGTTCCACATATTTGCCTATCACTGTATAAAATAACAGTCTATCTACGTATGAGATTGATTGTATTATAGTACTACTTACAGCCAGAACAATTTCAGATAAAGATGGCCCATTCGCCCATATATTATTTTTATTACCGAATTTCTGATAGTGGAATTTCGTGCCGGCAATGATTTCCCCGTGGGGTCCCTTATTCGGCACACTCACCGAGTAGCTTTGTTTATTGCGATCTTTTAGCAAAAACGCTACCGAGGGATCGGCTGCGTCATGGGTCGAAAAGTTAGCTTCGATCTGAATAGCCCTAGCCAGACGAGGAATGACCACTAAGCGGCTGACTTCTGTAAAATCAAGTTACCCAGTTGGCGATTTCTTTCCGGGTATTTCAATTCTGTTAAACACGAACCTCGTTTCAGTCTCTTACGATAAGTAGATTTAACAGTTTGACATTCGGAATTGTTCCCGTCACAAGTTCCACACATATCCAATTTTACATTTGAATATAGGACCCCATCGCAACCTAAATTGTAGCAAGCACCCTGAAATTATAATATAATTTACGAAAGGAAACTTTAAACAACAGAGAAAATATACGATGCGAATTACTAATTTTTAATTTTATAATATATTTTTTTAACATATGATTATAATTACAGGTTACATGAAAATAAGTCACTAATTTGTTTCATGTTGAATGCGCCAAAAATGTTATAAATAAAGTTAAGGTATAGTCTGTTCGCACCTTAGAAAACAGTACAGCCTTTTATGGGACTATCTGTATCTATTTCCGATTATATAATTAACGTATACAAGGTGCCCTTGAAATATAGACAAAGAGAAAACGTATGAAAAATAGAAAGTTCATATTGTATAGAATATAAATCCAAAAAATTGTGGGTCAGTTATGACGCGAACTCATAAATTAAAACCCTGCCGAAAATTGTATTATGGGCCGCCTATGAATTCAGAATATCTTAATACTTCTATTGAACTTATACATGCATACATACGCGACAGCGTATGTGTGTGTGTGTGCTAGACATGTAACAGTTGTCGATGTTATGATAACATTGTTTAAATAGCTTTATATGTTAAGAGTTCAATAATTTCATACGAAATGTGAGCTACTAAAAATTTATACTTTTAGTTTGTATGCGTGAATTATTAAAAGGAGATGTAAGATGTGTGCTCTATGGGGCATTTCACGTCCAATTTGGTAACAATCTACCTTTAATCGAACACGCAAATGTAAATTATATCGAACGTATACATATATTTATTGCGAAAATTCCCCCATAATCTGGCGATGGTAAACACAAACTTTGGAAAGTACTTCGGAAACTATCTCGGCCGGTTTAAGACTAAGAAATTAAAGTAATTAATACAAAACTATAATTTTAATATTTTAATTCTGTATACTTACTTATACAGGGTGGCGCAAAAGCACCATTACGATTTTTAATTTCAGTAACTTTCGCCTGCCAATATCGCATAAGCATGCCAACATTAAACATTAAAGTACAGAAATTATTTTTAGAATCTTTACTTTAACAATAATTTAAATTAATTTTTAGAAAGGTTTGGACATAATTAAAGTTTTGCAAGCTTATTATATTGCACTTGCGTCAATATTTTATTCAAATATCTTTCACGATATGTCGTGGCAATTCTGTACGGTATTCTTATAAGCTTTGTACTGTATTTTACGCTGCGAGCGGACTGTAGATATTATTATTTATTAAATTGGTAATGTACCATGTTTCAACAACAAAAATATATAAAACAAAAGATAAATCTCAGGATACATATGAGTTCTTATAAAAATATAAATTAATTTCCAAAAATAATTATTCTTTATATATTTATCTTTTAATACAGATGTCCTTGAAATAAAGATAAGAAATAGGAATCCGAAAATGTGAGTTAATTAAACGCGAACCTCAAAATTAAAATCCGCTGAAAATGGTATCATGTAAATTTGTACGCGAACATACGCCCCGATGTTTATATTTATAAAAATTCTAAAAGATAACATTGTTGAGACGGCTTTTGATATTATAAAAGCTCTACAATGGAGCAGCTTTGTTTATTTAGGGTTCAATAACCTCAAAATGATTACTTACGAATTATCAGTTGTGAATCATTTATAAACTCTTTTTTATGTTTTGCGGAATTTACGAATTATATTATATATATATATATATATATATATATATATATATATATATATATTGTTGTGAGTCAACCTACCCTCTTAATTAATTTTTTTTTTACTAATAAGTTTTCAGTTTCAACAATGTTATATCTTGAATGTTAAGATTTGTAAAGTATTTCTTTATAGTAAGAATTTTGTAATTTTGATATTATTTCCCATATTTTATTATCTGTTTGTCTTATGTGAATTTCATTTACAAGATTTGTAATTGAGATTACGTGAGTGGATTTTCTATAATATTATCTTTTAAATTATTTTAGTAACCTTTGCACAAATTTTCGTAGAATATCTGATTTTTACTTTTACAAAATTGCTGTTAGGAGTCTTGACGACGAAAAAACATAATTATTGATTATTATTTTTTTTTGACTGATTGAAAGAGATCTTTATCTGCATTTTATAATTTGAGTCTTTTTATTAATATTCCATTTAAATTCCTATACAAAATGCTTATGGATGTATATTGTACATAAGGAAGTGTTTGAATAAGTATTCTGGATGTATTAATCATATAAGGAGAATATAATCATACATAAGAATACGGAAGATTTTATTTATATCTAAGGAACACTTTTAAAGAAGAAATCAGATTTCTTTTGAATCATCTTGGAATAAGAACAACTCATCTGGATCCCATATTGAACATAACCTGGTGGTTTATCCTGCTAATTTGGATTATAAGCAACGCAGCGACTAGGATATTATCCTGAAATTTGAATCGAGCAACGGACATACATTCTTGACGTATTAGATAGAAATTTTCCTGTGAACTTCATACAAAGAACATATTGAAAATTGTGATCTTCAAAATTTTAACATATTCTTCAGGTATTTAAGTGTAATTGTTATATAAAATTTTGTTAAAGATATAACATTGCTTGATATCACTTTTCTATACACGTTATAAACTCACGTCATCTCAAACGTCATTTTCCATTATATTTATATGTCAGATTTGATAGTAATATTTGTATCTTGTGATTATTGATATAATTTCATTTAAATATATATTTATACATAAATTTGACGCTTTCGTATTATTTCATGTATTAGTAGATGTCTATTTGTGTATGGAGAACTTACTTTTAGACCCTTGAGATTAAGCAGAATCCTTGCAATTATTATTTTATATATCTGAAGTTTTCGAGCTAGCATTTTGTTATTTCTTTTTATTTTTCATTTATTTTTATTTCTCAGCATTCCGCGTTATTACAATATATATATATATAACATTTGATAAATTATTGGAGGTTTTCGGCTTTTATGTAATTGCAAAGTAAGGGGGGGTGTAAACATTGCCGTCTACAAATTACAAAGCAAATCATACGAAATTTTTAATTGAAAAAATGTCTGTGTTGCTTTGTAATTTGCAGACAGCAATGTATAGATCCCCCCTTACTTTGCAATTACATACATACTAACTTGATATTTGTAAATATTTCATATAAAAGCCGAAAACTTCCAATAATTTATCAAATGTTATATTTAATGAACGGCTAAGAAATTATCTAATCTATATATATATAACATTTGATAAATTATTGGAGGTTTTCGGCTTTTATATGAAATATTTACAAATATCAAGTTAGTATGTATGTAATTGCAAAGTAAGGGGGGATGTAAACATTGCCGTCTACAAATTACAAAGCAAATCATACGAAATTTTTAATTGAAAAAATGTCTGTGTTGCTTTGTAATTTGCAGACAGCAATGTTTAGATCCCCCCTTACTTTGCAATTACATACATACTAACTTGATATTTGTAAATATTTCATATAAAAGCCGAAAACCTCCAATAATTTATCAAATGTTATATTTAATGAACGGCTAAGAAATTATCTAATCTATATATATATATATATATATATATATATATATATATATATATATATATATATATATATAAATATAATAACTTCGTGACCTTGGTATGATATGGTAAACCTAATCAGTAGGCGATTAAAGGTCTGTATATTACTTCAAAATATATGTATTTAAAAAACTCTAAAAAAGGCGTATACAGCCGAAACATGTAGAGTTTTTTAAATACATATATTTTGAAGTAATATACAGACCTTTAATCGCCTACTGATTAGGTTTACTATATATATATATATATATATATATGTAATTATATATTATATATAATTTTATTCTATGTAATTACCTCTTTGTTCGTTTCATGTGATTTACGTGAATTCAAATATTTTTGAAATATATTTGTCATATTTTTTTCTCATTTATGAGAGGGATTTTTCGGAATATATTTTGGATTTGTATTCTATACAATTATATCATTCCATTTTTCATATGTTGTGTCTTTATTTCAAGGACAGGCTGTATAAACTAATTTATTAATTCATGCATTATTATTATTTTACATAGTGCTATGAATAGTGGTTTGTAGATTTACTGCGCCACCATTCACAACTAGTTTACCCAACTAGGTTACTCAGCCGGCTGATTTCCAAATATGAGACTTCTAACTTCTCGGGTTCCAATCGGAAATCCGTGTTAAGACTAAAATAAGTAATTTGGAGACATACAAGAACAGTTGTTTAATCTTTTTAAATCATCAAATTCCGAGAATAACAATCTCGTAGAAATATCGGGAATTAATATGAAATACCATCAACTATGGACACTCATTCAAATCAACCCGAACTACTTTAAGTATATAATATATATATATATATATATATCTCAAAAAAAACACAACGTTCTCGTGATAAAGCTAATCTTCGTCTCCCTGATATTTTACACAAAGCCTCTCAACATGAGAACGATACCAATGCACGCCGGGAAAAATAGTTTTTTCCTCTTAACATTTATAATATTCAAAATACAAACTTGTTCATAATTTATGTACATTTTTAAATATTCAAATATATCCCATAATTAAAGTATTTTTCTTTAATGAAAAATCCATAGCAATATGTATTATTAACTGTGTTCTTGATTAATTTTGATTTGATTAACTAATTAATGTTCGATATACATTTACCAACTCATCTATCGTATACGAGTAATTTTTTTAATGTTATTCTAAGTGGTATTTATTTTTTAAATTTAAATTTAAATTTAAATACTCGATTACTATCGATAATGGTCTTTACATTAACATAATTTAACTTTTATACTTGTAAAGCATTGTTTTATCTAAAACAGTGTATTTATTTATATTACAAAATGAAATGATCATTAAAATATCTGTTATTTCTTTTAGTGAGGATTTTGTGTTTTAATGATTGCTTTGATTCGTTTAAAAGAGTTGTTAATAGAAAATAAATATAAATGTAGGATAATGTAAAGTTATTTTTAAACACAAGTTTCAATTTTGTCGAAAATCGGGTTTTCACATTTAATACATTACTTTTCAACATATACTTGAAAATATTCCTGCTTTATTCTAATACGCACCTGTATACAAATATCCGAATTACTTTCGTACGAACATGGAGTTCCATCCATTAAGTTCTCGTCTGTTACATATAACTCCCTTGTCTCCTTACTAATGCAGATTAACTTACATTTGCTGTCATCTGAAACGAATGTATTATGTTCCCGAAATAACGTTTATTTCTACTTAATCACTTACGATCGTCGCTTTCGAAGGGTAACCACGTCATGTTACCTTTCTGCGTATTTTCGAAATTCAGAAGATCTGGTAATCTGGAACATTGCTGCGCGCGAAAATCTTTTATGGGCTCAGGACACGAATCTAGTGTACACACCCGCCATTCTTCAGCTAGTCCAAAGCAATTGCTACCTCCGTATAGTGGTCTGATTAAAGAAAATTAAAAGAAAAATCATATTTCATATCTTTGAATGTGATGTAGACTTAAAAAAAACAAAATGGAATCTATTTCATTGCGTAAAATGTGACCGATCTATTGTAGGTTGTTTCAAAATTTAGAGATGCATTTTCAGATGAGGATATTGCAATTCTGTTGTGTTTATTCTGAACTCATCTTTATGTTAGTATAAGTACATTGTTGCTTTTGTGTTTTCTGTGTAGTATATAGTTCCACAATAGAAAATGTCCAGTGTACAGCTATTTTCTCCATTATTTTCTTTTTCTATTTGCATCGTACTCTCAACTCACTTTTTATTACACCACTTAAACACGGCTACTATACGATAAAGACGTGTTGTAATGTTTTAATGGATTTCGTAAAGAACATGTGAGCATCAAGGATATGTCAAAGCCCAATCAAGCATTTAGCCATCACAGAATTATACAATCACTACTTACAATATTGGGGAAATATTGACATCATATTGTGATGACTCATCCAACGATACGTCACGTATCACGCCTCTGGTGCCTTCTAGCAACGGAAAGATCGAGACTAAGAAAATACGAGAGGTTCGACGGCCGATATACAGGGTCCGGCAATGAAGCGGGGACGGAAGATTACACGCGTATTTGAAAGTTAGTCAAATATTTAGTCATCGGATATCCTTCCGTACCATCAAGCGCACGCAACTAGGGATACAGGATGTGGTAAGAAGGACTAGAACAGGAAGGAGGTTTTTGGCGACCACTTGGACAGGATTACTGAAAAATAATTAGCTAAATAGGCTAAAACACAACGACCTCACACCCGTAGACTATTGGGTAGACCTCAAAAACTGTAGAAGTATAGCTGAACTTCAACATCACAAGAGACAAGCTAACAACTAACAACAAACGATTAACAGAAAACACAGGACATACTCCTATTTAAAGATGACACCAACGTATTGTAGTGTATTTGTCTTTTCACGGGTTCTAAATAAAACTAACGGTAACTTAGACACACACTATATTAATAATAAAAACGAATAACAATTTAAAACTAATTACTAACAATAAGCATATTTATGTATTTATATTTATATCAGTTCACTCAGCGATGATTTGGTATGGAATGAATTCAAATTCCTTCCTCGACGGCTTATACAGGGTCCGGCAACGAAGCGGGGACGGAAGATTACACGCGTATTTGAAAGTTAGTCAAATATTTAGTCATCGGATATCCTTCCGTACCATCAAGGGCACGTTTTAAAAATATTGTTTTATACAGGGTGTTCCAGATGGAAATGCCAGACTAAAGTTGCATTTTTTTAAATGGAACACCCTGTATATTAATAGATAAAATGATCCGCGCTTGAAAGCTGGTTACATTGATATAATGTTGTATGGATCTAAAATTGATAGTTTCTGTGTAAATAATTATTTTACTTGATAAATTGATACATTTCAGTAGGCTATTCTGCATAAGGAAAATCAAAAGATCCGAAACCAATAGAATAGAATATTTTCTAGTAGTATGCACTTTCGTTGCTACGTGAAATAAATTCTGCAACTGCTCGCGTTATACAGGGTGTTCACAATTTCGCAAAATCGAAGAAATCTCGTAATTTTTAAATGGAACACCCTGTATATTTTTAGCTCATTGAAAAGCCCTTTTACTACGCTTTCTATTGATACCTCATTTGATGCACCTAAGATGGATTATTTGCTAATTATTTCTTTTTAGAGTTGAATTAATGAAAAATGATTCTATTTTTAGTAGCTAATTTGCGCTTTTAAACCTTCTGTAAGATCGGATATTCAACAAATTATCCATAAATGGTCTATAACAAGAAGAAACCCCATTAAGTACGAGAAACAGTTGATTTTCACTCAGCAGTGAAAGCAAACATTTAATTAATATAAAGTAATATAGCATTTTCAATAGATTCACTGCCGATTAAGTTATCTGGTGTTAGTTTAATAAAAAATATGCACTAATTCATTTGTATTTTGAAGAATTTTGTAAAACGAACTATTTTACGAATACCTAATATGAAACAATACATACCTAATAAGCTTAACATACATCGAAATCATGTAGGAAAGAATCAAGTACGAGTAGTATTAAAAGTTTGCACTATTTTAAATAAATACTAATTATTAACCACAACATCAAATTTAATTAACAAAAGTAGTAGCACAGTAAATAAAAATAAAGTACATGTAAAAAGTAAATGCAAATAAATCAAAGAAAACTTTCAAATGTCCTTCCATGTCTCTCAATACATAAATGAAGCCGCCTGGTGAAATTCTGTTGAACATGCTGTAATGTTTCTTGGCGAACATTTCTAAATGCCTCTCTTATGCGTTCCATCATATTTTTCCTTGTTGTAGGAACTTCCACATAAACTAGAGCCTTGACATATCCCCAAAAGTAGAAGTCCAAGACAGTAAGATCTGGACTTCGTGGAGGCCAAGCGATTGGAGCACATCGTCCTATCCACTTGTCTTCCTTCCATCGCCCTAGAAACTCCCTAACGTTAAGGCTGTAATGAGCAGGTGCACCATCGTGTTGCAACCAGAAAATTTGTCGGGCGTCAGCATCCACATGCTCAAGTAAATTAGGCAGTTCGTTCTGCAAAAATGCCAAATACGTATCGCCTGTAACGGTTCCATCGAAAAAGTACGGCCCAATGATATATGGACCCAGTATACCTCCCCAGACGTTAAGAGACCTTCTATTCTGATTGTCTACATGACGTATCCAATGCGGGTTTTCTGTTGCATAATAATGCATGTTATGTTTATTTACCGCCCCATTGCTTTTGAAAGTAGCCTCATCGCTAAACAAAATCTTTGTTAAAATATTTGGCATTTCTCGCATTTTATTTAACAAACAACCACAAAAGTCTGTTTTTTTAATGAAATCATCACCGTGCAATTCCTGATTTAATTCCATATGGTACGGATGATACTTATGACTTCTTAAAATTCGTACGCTCCTATCTTCAATACCTTTGAAATACCGTCTATACTTATTTGTGGATTTTCCTGTATTGTTAATAATACGGCCAATTCGCTTTTTTCATTGATTACCGGCTTATTTATTTCTCTCTTCTTGTAGGTTACACTACCAGTTTCTGTAAATCTCTCTAATAACCTTTCAAATGCTTCCGGTCTTGGCTTTCTTTCAAGGTTTGGAAATCTCTCTGCATATACTCTACTTGCTAGAAGACAATTTCTTGTACACTCCCCAAGAATAAATATCATATTCACCATTTCTTGAATACTAAAATTAGTCATTATAGCAATTTCTTTTAAAGATTGAACGAAATACTGTGTAAGATGGAACGAAATTTTTGACAACTTGGTTATTAAGTATACAAGCTTAAAACTGACATCAGATAACTTGATCAGCAGTAAATCTATTGAAAATGCTATATTACTTTATATTAATTTAATGTTTGCTTTCACCGCTGAGTGAAAATCAACTGCTTCTCGTACTTAATGGGGTTTCTTCTTGTTATAGACCATTTATGGATAATTTGTTGAATATCCGATCTTACAGAAGGTTTAAAAGCGCAAATTAGCTACTAAAAATACAAGCATTTTTCATTAATTCAATTCTAAAAGGAAATAATTAGTAAATGATCCATCCTAGGTGCATCAAATGAGGTATCAATAGAAAGCGTAGTAAAAGGGCTTTTCAATGAGCTAAAAATATACAGGGTGTTCCATTTAAAAATTACGAGATTTCTTCGATTTTGCGAAATTGTGAACACCCTGTATAACGCAAGCAGTTGCAGAATTTATTTCACGTAGCAATGAAAGTGCATACTAGTAGAAAATATCCTATTCTATTGGTTTCGGATCTTTTGATTTTCCTTATGCAGAATAGCCTACTGAAATGTATCAATTTATCAAGTAAAATAATTATTTACACAGAAACTATCAATTTTAGATCCATACAACATTATATCAATGTAACCAGCTTTCAAGCGCGGATCATTTTATCTATTAATATACAGGGTGTTCCATTTAAAAAAATGCAACTTTAGTCTGGCATTTCCATCTGGAACACCCTGTATAAAACAAAATATTTTTAAAACGTGCCCTTGATGGTACGGAAGGATATCCGATGACTAAATATTTGACTAACTTTCAAATACGCGTGTAATCTTCCGTCCCCGCTTCGTTGCCGGACCCTGTATAAGCCGTCGAGGAAGGAATTTGAATTCATTCCATACCAAATCATCGCTGAGTGAACTGATATAAATATAAATACATAAATATGCTTATTGTTAGTAATTAGTTTTAAATTGTTATTCGTTTTTATTATTAATATAGTGTGTGTCTAAGTTACCGTTAGTTTTATTTAGAACCCGTGAAAAGACAAATACACTACAATACGTTGGTGTCATCTTTAAATAGGAGTATGTCCTGTGTTTTCTGTTAATCGTTTGTTGTTAGTTGTTAGCTTGTCTCTTGTGATGTTGAAGTTCAGCTATACTTCTACAGTTTTTGAGGTCTACCCAATAGTCTACGGGTGTGAGGTCGTTGTGTTTTAGCCTATTTAGCTAATTATTTTTCAGTAATCCTGTCCAAGTGGTCCCCAAAAACCTCCTTCCTGTTCTAGTCCTTCTTACCACATCCTGTATCCCTAGTTCTTTTCTTATTTGTTTACTTCTTAAAGGAGCTCTGGGTGAAACACATTTAATAAATTTTCATTTCACCATTCCAACATTCTGCTGCAGCTCTTAATTCGGCGCCGTATATAAGCACTGATCTCACACATTTCTTACAGATTCGTTCTTTACTCTCATTACTAATGGTTTTGTTGGTCCAGATGATGTTTCTGAGACATCCACCAATTTTTGTTGCTTTGACTTGTGCTCAGACTTTTTCCTTGACATATCGCTTACATGATATGGTTATTACCAGGAATTATGTCATAGTTCATGCAGAACTCTATATATATATATATATATATATATATATATATATATATATATATATATATATATATATATATATATATATATATAGATATATACATAGATAATTATTTCTTGACCTTTGTATATTATAGTTCATTTAGATAGAGGGCGATTTAGGGTCTGTTTTACTTTAATATATATCTAAAATAATCTTACGTGTTTCGGCAATGTATTTCGGTATTTATATATGTGAAGTTGTCATGGATAAAATTACAACATTTTATCCATAACTACCCCACACACATAAATATGGCATTAATTTACCGTCATTCACAATTTGAAACTCTTCGAAAAAGGCAGTAATTGCCGAAACATGCAAGATTTGAATTATTTTAAATATATATTCATTAAAGTAAAATAGACCCCAAACTGCCGACCAACGCTACCCATTCTGTAACCTGAGTCTGTTGATGAATCAGTCCATGATCAAATTGAACAATATCGCACCAAGGCTATCCCTTTGTCGATTACCTGTTGATATTTGGATCTTTTCTGATAGAGCAACACTAATTTTTATTCTCGTCCTGTTCTTGGTGTTGAGTCATCATTTTCTCCGTTCATACAACGCAACCATGTTCA
Source organism: Melolontha melolontha (assembly GCA_935421215.2). NCBI lineage: Eukaryota > Metazoa > Arthropoda > Insecta > Coleoptera > Scarabaeidae > Melolontha > Melolontha melolontha. The sequence goes on along the minus strand of OW285240.1, from coordinate 104,246,288 downwards.
TCTGTTTTATCAACGGGTTAAAATGACGACAAAAACTTAGGTTAACATTTCCACAATATTTCCAGTGGTGATTCTTGCTGGATCAGGCTTCGACACATCTTTGATGCTCACATGTCCTTTGCGAAATTAATTACTCTATTTAAACAGTAGCGCTATTTCTAGTTCGCGAACAAAATTCATTCCTCAACATAATATGGAAAAATGGTGCTAATATTTTCTTGGGCGAGGCTAATTCTAATTCTAAACTTAAAAGTAAGCGAACTGAAATGTTGTCAAATAATGTCATTCTGTCGACAACAACGTATGCCTCTACTAAGCAAGAATTCGCAAATATTTATTACGGCATTGGACTATTCCATTTATGGTTCTGAACTGTTGCCTTGTAACTATTCTAATCAACTGAAAATACATCTCAAGCGCTACTAGTTTCTTAACGATACTGTAGTCAAGGCTTAATTCCTCAGCCAGCTAACCACATATATACGAGGTGGTACTGAAATTTAAATCACGCGTAAACGAACGTAGTTTCCGTTTTCATGTATCATCCTCAACACAGTAAACATTCGCACAAAATTTGGTCTAAAGACATACACTTTTACTAGAGGATTCGTTTTTTTATCACAAAATAGTATATTATGCAATGATGGCTATTAAAACACAAGTATGAGGATTACGACACGGGTTGAAAGCTAGTGTCGTAAAGAATACGAGTGTTTTAATAGCCATTAAATGCGAATTGCATACACTATTTTTTCTATGACCAGCTATAACAACGAAAAAAAAATACAACTGTGTTCAATATGGTTATATCTAACGAACTGTTACGCAAACTATTACATGTAAATGTCGGAAGATCAAAGTTAAGAAAGAAAGAACTATTACTTTTTGTTTACGATTATATTATTTATATGCGAACTATTAAAGAAACAGTAGGACAACAGCAGAGGCAATAGAGTAGGTGACTGAATTGTCAAAATTTAGAATTGTCAAATGCTCATGGCAATAGTTGATACTAATCGAATATTGTTCTTACTTTTTCTACGCTACAGTAACAACCACAGATGAACGGAGATCTAAAGAAACGAACTTTATCCCTTTTAGCTCATTAAATAATCCTCAACTAAACAAAACGACGGCATTTTAGTAATTTAAAAAAATTTAAATCATCTATTATTCTTTTGCGATATGACATTGACTGTGTGGTCACGTGTATATGTTGGTGGATACATTAGCATGCAATGATGCAATAGTAGAACAACATGGTGACAAGATCGTAATGAAACATCTGTATCGTGACATCTCATTATAGTACAGGTAGTAAAGGCCAAATAACGATCAATAAATCAATTAGAACACGGGGGTCGAAAAATAATAATTATTGTTTAAAAACCGAATAAAACAGAACACACTATTTAATTCGTTTCATGATAATTCCAACGTATATATTTGGGTCATGGTTTCCGGGTTGGAACCGCGTCGAGTTAGGCGTCACTATGGCAATTACGCCTAACTCGACGCGGTTCCAACCCGGAAACCGAGATCTACATCTAGACAACGACCGCGGAAACCTAAACCTACATTTATCTAACGTATATATGTCTTGTTTTATTCTCTAGTGAAACTTTTGGAACTATTATAAAAGAATTGCTTTATACAGGGTGGCGCAGGGGAACGGGAAATTTTGAAATAACGTCATGTCCACGAATAAATTCATGAAACTAGTAATTTATTAACGAAAGTGCATGTATGCAGCATGCCATTTATGTTTTTACAATCAAAATGTTCAAAAGTGTCTCTTTACTTTTTAAAGATGACATCGGAAAGATGTCCTCCCATTCGGCGTTCACACTCTAACAGCCTGTTATGAAAACTCTGGAATGCGCCGTGTAGCAAATCTTGGGGAATGGCAGTGATTTCTTGTTGAATGTTCTCCTTCAGTTCATGGATTGTTGCAGGACGTGTACGGTACACCTTGCCTTTAAGATACCCCCACAGGAAGAAGTCGCACACACTAAGATCAGGGGATCTCGCAGGCCATTCAATCTCACCGTTACGTGAAATAATGCGTCATCCAATCAATTGACGAACTGCTGCCATCGAATGTCGAGCAGTGTGTGACGTGGCTCCGTTTCAAGCATTTCAACATATCGAGCGGATGTTACTGTCGCTGCACTACCATTCTCACTTGTAAAAAAATAAGGGCCGATAACACCATGACATGATACAGCACACCATATTGTTACCTTGTCGCTATGTAGTGGTCGCTGGTGTAACTCACAAGGATTGTCCTGGGCTCAATAACGAAAATTCTGTTTGTTTACGATACCGTTTAGGTGGAAATGTGCTTCGTCTGATATCCATATGTTACCAATGAAATTCGCGTCCTCGTTAATTTTAGCCGATATCTGCCTATTAAACTCCATACGTGACGCTGGGTCTCGTTCATGTAATTGTTGCACAATCTGCAACTTATACGGATGGAAATGTAATTCGTGCAGTATTCTTTGTAAGCTTCGTCGCTTAATCCCTAGCGTAGATGCATGCTGTCGAACGGAGCGGCGAGGACTTCTCTCGATTGCAGCTCTAACAGCTTCAATGTTCTCTGGGGTACGTACCGTTCGAATGCCACCTGGAGCTTTCTTTTTCAAGGCAGATCCTGTTTCTTCAAAATTACGCACCCACGTTGTAATCGCATGCGCAGATGGGACATGTCCATGACGTCCAAGCTGGTAATGCTGTCGAAATATTCTCTGCGCGGCAGTCGCACAATCACCATTTTTATAAAACGCTCTCACAGCTACTGCACGTTCCGCACCAGTCCAACGATCCATGATTACTAAATGGCAATGCGTTCACAACAATTGTGCGACGTTACGAACAACTGCCGGCTCTACAGTGCTGACAACTGTAACGTTCAAAATTCCCCGTTCCCCTGCGCCACCCTGTACAATGTTAATATATATTGTAGTGCATTCTATACGTATTAATATAACTTGGAGTACCTCGAAAACCTGATTATACTGTATTGACATATTAATTCTACTTAATTCACTTTGGATTTATGAATAGGCGATGCGTAGATAACAAACCAACGACAGAATTGATTTATAATATAATGGTTTTAGCAGAATTTACGAAAATTATCAGATAGAGAAAGCATAATTAGAAAAATATCGACACATATAACTTAGTACTTACGGAGGGTTATCGCATTTACGCATACGAAACTCTACGCCGGTACCGCAGGATCGCGAACACGGACCCCATGGACCCCAATTGCTCCACACGCCATTTTGTGGGTTGTGATGTACTGGATTTCTACCGAAACGTCTACCATCGACTTCTTCACAGAAACCGTTTATGCACCACTAAAAATTAAAAACCGCCAGCTTTTACTTCAATTTAAAAAAATATTATTTGTTATACAATTATAGAATTAAAAGTTTATATAAAAAAATTTTTACCCCAATATAACTTTAAATCCGGAATGCTACGTATTTCGACAACTTTGTTGTCATCATCAGCAATAGCTAAAGTATTGCTCGCCTAGTGCAATGGTGTGTTAGAACGCCGAGTCCTAACACACATTTTACAAAAGCAAAGCACATCACTATGATTACATCCTAGTTGTAGGAATATGTAGTCAACTTTAACTTTTACAGAATGAGGCATTAATCTTCTATTCATTCAGATTAATCAAATAATTTTACTAATCAGTACCACATATATAAAAAGGGTTGACATTAGAATATTAAAGCGCTCTCTGTTTTTAATTTTATTCCTTTAGATTATAGTTATGGCACAGAACCATCACATATATATATATATATTATTAATACATATACAGATACATATATATATACATATTATTAATACATTATATATTAATATATATATATATATATATATATATATATATATTATTAATACATCATATTATATGATGTATTAATAGAAACACTACACAAATTTAAGATTTTACCGAAGCAAGTGTTAATGTTAGTTACCGATGCTGCCAAGGTTATGTGTTCCACGGCAAACTTACTCAAAACGATTCAACCAAACCTGCTGCATGTCACATGTTTGCTTCACGCTTTACACCTTGTGACAAACACTATACGTACAACTTATCCTGATGTGGATCAACTGATAGGACAAACGAAAGCGGTTTTTCTTAAATCTCCGAAACGGATTCGGCTATTTCATTCGCTGTGTCCTGATATACCCGAGCCGCCGCAACCAATTCTTATACGATGGGGTACTTGGTTAGAAGCAGCATTTTATTATTATAAACATTTTGAAAAAATTAAATCAGTGATTTTACAACTAGATGCCAAAGAAGCAGCTGCAATACGGCTCAGCCAGGTTCAATTTAACAATCCTCAAGTTGCAGCAAATTTATAAATTATTTACGACAGTTACGTTCCAATACTGGACGCAATAAAAAATTTACAGAACACTGCGCTGTCCTTATCGGACTCATTAGCAATTATTGACCACGTAAAACTAGTGCTGCATATCCTTGAAGATGAAAAAAAGTGATTGTGTCCGTGAAAAATTTAACAGTGTATTAGATAAAAATGTAGATTTTACAAAATTTGGTCAACTTTTTACCAATACTGAAGATCCGTTGTACAGATACAAAGAGCGCTTTAACTATGCAAATATAACATCTCTCAACGTCGAACAATCCTTCTCTGTATATAAACATATATATACGTCGCTACGTACGAACCTTTCCGAGACTAATACAGAAACATATATTATGGTGCAGTTTTTTCATCGCGCACATCCGCATTTTTTTGCAACAATGTAAACATGTTGGGTAAGTTATTTATGTTTTTTCTTAACGTTTTGTATAGGGATTCGATATATTTAGTTTTAAGTAAGCGCACTGTTATTCTGCTAAACTCTCCACGCAACGCCACTGCTGGGGCACATAGTCTGCCGTCTTTAATCATGCGGATAAACCCAATACGGATATAGGTAATCAAAGGATAATAATAATTAATACAAATATGCTAAAAACATATACCAGGTGTCCACACGAAAATTTAATATTTAATTATTTCTAGTGTTTTTCAAGACAAAAAATTTGGGTGGTTGTTCAGGATATAGGTGAATAATGAACACTATATTTCATACCGTCCAATGGGGTCACCTGTCCCAGCCACCCCCAAATTAATAATTTCTGATATCTGAAACTTTTAACTCTCATATATAATATCTCATAAATTTCATGATCTAAGTAACTTGTTTTTTTCACATAGGAATGTAAAGAAAATTATGTTCTTTCAAAATAAACCAAAAAATTACAGGATGTCACTTAAAATCTTGGAGTGGGGGTGGCTGGGAGCTGCGAATGACCCGATGGGGCGGTATGAAATATAATATTCATTGTCCCCCTATATTCTAAACAATCATCCAAAATTTCAAGTTTTTGTCTTAAAAACATCAGAAATAATTTAATATTAAGTTTTCGTGTGGACATCCGGTATCTCTACGATATGTCACGAGATATCTCTTTGTCAGCTTACGGCATAAGTTTGTGCTTATAATGACGGGGCGAATCTTAAGATGTCACTTCGAAACTTCACTGATGAGATCGTGAGATCTAAACGTATGTGTCTGTATTTTGAAGAGAACTTTGGTAAATTACGTTGTACCATCTGTACAGATATAGATATGTTTTTAATATGTTTGTATTAATTTGTATTCACAATACTTGATGTGCTTACATATCGATATGCTATTTTTTTGGTATAATATACGTAGAAATATAAATATATCTTTTATATCTGAGTAGCAGAAGAGATTAATTGAAAAGATCAAGTTGAAGATGTTGTTGATGTGTTAGGCCATTAAGCCATCGACAGTTAAGAATAAATAGGTTGTAGCGTAGTTTAAAATCTCTATAAAATTACCTTATCAAAGCCACATTCTGTGCCTTCTAATGGCGGACCTTTCTTTGTTTTACAAACTACCGGAGATTTATCATGACCACACCATAAATGGGAACAGGTATCTATTATGTCGAATGATCTGCATAGCGAGTATCTAAAACCAATACGTATAGAGGTTATTCGATAGATTCGAGTAGTAGGTAATTTAGAGTTATGGCAGAGCAAAGAGGGTTATACCCCGTTTAGCGGTGACACTGACTGTCACCGCTAAACGTCTACTGTCAAGACAGTCGCATCAAGTCGCATATCAGCTGTGCTTGAGAATACGAACGAAGTACGCACACGTGCTTCTTTTATTTGTTTGTAATATGTTGCGATGTCTAAACCAAAAGGCAATTTGTAATATTCTCAATAGACCTGTTTATTGTCAATAGTAATATCACAAGAGAGTGAGAATATATTGAAAATAATTGACAGATTTTCGAAAACTTGTTGCTAGGCTATTGCCGAATGGCAACAAGTTTGAGAAAGATTGGAGAATTATTTTCTAATTATTTCTCACTCTCGAGTGGTATACGAAAGATTATTTTTTAATGTTTAAATAAAAAATACAGCATAAAAATACAACTTCTTAATATTATTTCTGTACATTTACAAAATTAATTAGTGTTAAAAGTTTGTATGTGAAATACACAATTATTGTAAATGTTTTGTCCGTGAGTGGTGGATTTTGCAACATTCTTCTGTTCTGTTGTGTTAAAAGTTATAATTTCTCCCTTGTCTCTTAGGTTATTAATCAAACTTGAATGATGTTCATTATTCAACTGCAGGTTTCAATGAACTAGATGAGCTGTGGCCCGTAATTTTTATTATTTCCTGCTCGTTAACACCTGCTTTCGCTAGATGAGACACTGCACTTGACCTTGAAGAATGGTTTGTAATTTTTATTTTTTTAGTGTCCAGCCCAATCATGTCCGCCGATTCTTTCATCCACTTCGACATTATGTTCACCCCCAACGGCATATTTTTGTACCATCCTGAAGAAGACGGTTTATCCCAAGCAATGTTTACTGTTAAAAAAGTCTGTCAGTTTTTATATGTTCGTTCCTCTTGCTTAGCAATTTCTTGAGCAATCGGACAGGACACGCGTCAGGCTTTTCAGTATTTGGTATTAACCATTTACTATCAGTCAACTTTTGTGCCCCACCTTGCGCTGTTTTAGAAAAAACCGGATTATACTCTACTCTTCCAGTGGCCAAACCAGCATTGTCTGTTTCTTCTTGAAAATAATGCACTAAACATTGACAACCTTCTCCCCCACGCCATGCTAGCTCATATGAAGCAATGTGATAAAAGCATTTTTGCAAACCGAAGGGTGTCTCCTCGTCGTAGCGTTTTATTATTTCCATGATTTGTTCATTAGTTAGAATTGCAGAACTTTGCTTCCTTTTTTCTGGCACCTGTTGTAATATCTTATGTTTTGTATTTCTGGCTTCTCTCGCAGATTTAAATTCGATATCTTTAAAGCGGTCTAATTTTCTACTAAATTCGTTGTAGTACAACTCTTGCATTAATTTGGCGGCTTTATTCCACATTGTTTTAATAACGGCTACTTTGTAATCTTCTCCATTGCACCTTTTCATATTAAATCCCCAGTCTTTCAAAATGTTTGCCAGTTTTGTGACTGGTGTATTTCCTTCTAATTTGTAACCCCGTTCGTCGCAAAATGATTGGAATTGTTTCCATATTGAATTATTACTAGCCATAGTATTTTTGCACGAATTTTCTTTAATCTGTGCGTTTATATCTTCCACTGATGATGAACTAAATCGCTGATGATTCATTGCTTTCAATTTGAAATAATACTGGTGACAGGTGTCAAAACTAGAAAATACGTTGTCAACAAACAGAAACAAAATACTAGAAAATATTCTCGGAAGAATAATGTACTAAGATTATTCTCACTATAATAATATTGTGATTGCACAGAATTAAGCACGTGTCCGCAAATACTGCTAAACGATTGGTTAATAAAATTATTAAAAATAATCAAAATAAAAATGAGAGATAAATTCTTTAAAATAGTAATAATAAAATAAAATAAAATTCATTCTAGACATTATTTTTTTAATAAAGTAAAATTCTCAATTAAATTAAATGTTCAAAGGTTTGTCCCCCTTGCAACAAACAAAACCTCATTCTATCGTAAAATGCTCTTCTAACGTGAAATAATATACAAGTTATTGTTCCAGCTCTGGTGAGTTGTTGGTCTGATATTGTTATAAGTTGGACTTTTAATATATCCTCAAAGGAGAAATCAAGAGCTGACAAATCTGACAGTCACTGTTACGCTAAACATCTACTGCAGCATTGGTGGAGGTATAACCCTCTTTGCCCTGCCGTCGCTTCAAATTTGCTACTTCTCGAATCTGTCGGTATATAATTAACATTGAAAATAGAGGTCTAATTAAACAAGCTCTGCAAAATATTATTTTCTATTTCTTATAGAGTTAGTCCACCGCGTCAACTGAATGCCTTGGTCATGAAAACGGCTTTATTCTGCCTGATCATTAGAGAGGTTCATTCGAGTAACATCCCATCGGTGTAACATTCCACGAGCAAAGTGTGCTCAACATTGTCCAGCGGCGATTAACAATATATATATATATATATATATATATATACTCGAATGAACCTCTCTATTGATGATTTCACCATTTTCAGTAGATCTTTCTTACCCTAGGGATTCCAAGGCTATCACAGTGGTAGTGGCAAACTTTGACAAGTCTTGCAACCGCTACGATTAAATAAAAGAACTTCATAAAAGAGGTGAAACTGAAACGTCAGAAAGATGCTGTGAAATAAACCGACCTGTATATATGTCGTGTATATATCATACGAGATAAAACAATTAAATAAGGGAACTGCGCATACCCTAGTCGTCAGGCTTGGTGAAGGGGAATGTAGTTGACCTTGGTGCTTCCCGTGTAGATGGAACCATATCGCGTTTCTCTACCTTACTTAGTTTGTTACTCCATTTTTGAATAGGATGTTGTTTTGTCAGAGTGCCGTGATCATGATAAGCTTAAAACTCTAACAACGCATTAATCTCAAATTCTTCGTGAAGTTAAAGAAACCTCCAGCTAAAAGTTTTCAATTGTTGAAAGAAGGATTTGGGAATAATTGCATTCCACGCACTCAAGTTTTTGAATGGTACAAACGATTTTTGAAAGTTCAATAGGAGATTGAATATTATGAACGTCCTGATCGACCTGTGACATGAAGAAAGAATGAAAATATTCAGTAAATTAACAAATTTGAGTATTCGGATGATGGCAGACATGACGAACACTGGCAGAGAGACAATAAGAAAAAATTTGTATGAAGACTTACAAATGATGAAAGTTTGGGCAAAAATAGTACCAAAAATTCTCATTCGAGATCAAAAAGAGAACAGGAAAAGCATCTATTCTGGCATCATAAAGCGATTCACAGCAGAAACTGATTTGATAGAAAGTCATCACTTGTGACGAAACGTGAATTTTCCAATACGACCCTGAAAGAAAGGGTAAATCCATGCACAGGGAGACAGGGTCTCCTAGTTCATGGATTTACCTTTTCCTCCTTGCCAAAGTCCTCTCTTCGTCAAGGAGCAAACAAGCTCCAATGGGCAAGTCGAAATTGAAAGTCATGCTCATCGCTTTTTTCGATATTAGTAGTGTCATCATGATTGACTGGGCATCTCAGGCCCAAACGGTAAATCAGAAATACTACATTGAGGTACTGATCAAGCTGAGAGAAAGGATGAAGAAGAAAAGACCAGAGCTCTGGAACAATAACTCATGGCACATAATGAAGCGGTTCTTAACGAAGAAGGGAATTACTGTACCTGTTCCCACAAGTGAGAAGTACATTAAAGGGCACACATTTACAGTCTGTAGAAGAGGTCAAGGACAAAGTGGTAGACTTGCTGAAGAGAATGACAGTTGAAGACCTGCAGCATTGATTCAGACAATGGAAAACACGCATGCAGAGTTGTATAGCTAGGCAAGTGGAATATCTTAAAGGGGATTAACATCTATATATAATGCGTTTCATTAAAGCATGTAAATCATAGATCAGTCCCGTTAATTAATAGTCATATCTCGTATATATATATATATATGTATATATATATATATATATATATATATATATATATATATATATATATATATATATGGTGAATTCAATTTGTTGGCGATTTAAGGTCTGGTTTTACTCCAAAATATATATATTTAAAACAACCCTACATGTTTCGACAAATGATGCCTTTTTCAAGGAATATAAAATATAAATGACAGTATATTAATGTCATACATTTGCAGTTGCTATGGATAAAATTACTCAAAGATACATTCCAATTGAATAATAATAAATCATGCCTTAGTATTCTAAAATAGATAGACAACAAAAACAAGGAAACACAAGACATGAGTTATTATCATGTATGCGCCGTTCCATCCACCCGGAATGTGCAAATACCGGTATTTCATAGTTTTTACTAATCATCAGTACACATTATCCGGAAATAGATATGTGTACTGATGATTAGTAAAAACTATGAAATACTGGTATCTGCACATTTCGGGTGGATCTGAATTTCATTCATTTGCCGGGACAACCTGGACGGTTAGCGTCCCGACGTGTTGTATCTGCATTCTTAGGCAAGTGTGATTTTGTCATTTGTAGAAATTAATACAACAAATTATAGCGGCAATTGCATGTAATATGGGAATTTAATAGGTTCACAAATGAAAGTCTTATCTATTTCCGGATAATATGTACTGATGATTAGTAAAAACTATGAAATACCGGCATCTGCACATTCCGGGTGGATTTTTCATATATATATATATATATATATATATATATATATATATATATATATATATATTTAGTGTTTATAAGAAATTAAAATTTATTTCTTATTTATTTTATTGGTCGTGTGCATAATATTCAATCAATCAATAATAATCAACGACCGTAACGAGATTGATGGACTTTCAAAACTGTATTATCCGCTCATTAAACAATAGAAGAAAACCCCACCCACACAAAAAACAAAACAATATATTTTTTCCAATTGTAAACATACTGTATTTTCCCAAACACATGTGCCGGACCAAACAAATTTAAAACGGAACAATATATAAAAAAATTTCATTTCAATAACAAGACAATTTAGTTACACTTAAGATTCCAAGATACACGGTCGCACCCTGTGTGAAGGGTCGACATTGTTTTCTGACCATGAAATTTGCACTTGGCATGTGTTTAAACATCGAAGTAAAATTGGTGAGTTTTTACATACTTTTAAATTTTAAATTTTACTCTAATCATTATATTAATTTTAACTCTGCCATATAATGTAAATATAATTCTTACCTTTCGTTTTGTAATTTTTTTAGTTCTAAATCACTTGAAAAAGACTCAATTACACACAAAAAGTCGAAACGTCGTTATTTAAATAAATTTAAATTCAATAAAGGTCGCTAAACCAAAAAAAAAGCTTATTATTTTAATATATATACATACAGTATGTCCACGGATCGAGGTCCAAAGAGTGAAAACTTCTTTATTTTGCATTTTACAAAAAAAATGTATTATTGATAAAAGTTTTTGCCTGTCCCGAAACGACCAAGTCAGCTTTAACCTTTTCAAATTTTCTTTTAGTTTAAGATAAAAATCGAAAAATTGGTGGTTTTATTTGAAAATTTTTTAGTCCCAGAAATTAAGTTGCGTTGTCATGGTATTTACCGATATTTATTTATCTAATTAACTGTCACATAGAAAAATCAACCATAATCGTTGAAAATGTTGTCAAAAGACCAACGAATTTACCTAATTCAATGCTATGGCAAAGGTAATAAAGCGATCCGTCGAGTTGTCGAAGAATTTAATCAAAAGTTCCCGGATATTTACATCTCAAATAGAGGTACACGAGCATTGGTTAAAAAATTCCTATCCACTGGTTCCATACTGGATGTAAAGAAAAGCAAAATAGCACGCGATGGAGACGACGCCGCCACTCTCCTTGTAATGGATTCAGTACGGAACTATCCCAAACTTTCTTTGCGGCGCAGATCAGTCCATCTGGGAATTAGTAAATCGCTCATTCAAAAAATTTTGAAACAAAGGAAGTTCCATCCCTACAAGCCCACTTGTAATCATGCATTAGAACCCGGAGATCCTGCGAAACGTTTGTATTTTTGTCTGTGGATGGGCGCTCAAATCATGGGTAATCAATACTTTAACAGAAATATTATTTTTTCTGATGAGGCCACGTTTTCTACTAATGGTACTGTTGCATCTCAACATGTGAGATATTGGAGCGATTACAATCCGAATTTTCGCATCCCACACAATCGACAATATTCGGCAAAAGTTAATGTGTGGTGTGCAATTTCTTACCATGGTATCATTGGACCATATTTTTTTGATAATACTGTCAATCAGCATACGTACTTGGATATGCTGCAAAATTTTGTTCATGAACGTTTGGACGATCTACCGATTAATTACCTCGCAAGGTGTTATTTCCAACAAGATGGTTGTCCGGCTCATTATGCTAGGATTGTTGTCGCATGGTTAAATCAGCAATTTGGACAGAATTGGATAGGTCGAAATGGTCCCGTGTTATGGCCACCAAGGAGCCCTGATTTAACAATGGCTGATTTTTATCTTTGGGGTCGTTTGAAGCAAATAGTTTATCCAAATAATATTACTCCGAACGTAAAAGATTTAAAGGAGAGGATTAGAGAAGCAGTGACGTCTTTAACTCTCGAAGAAATTCGAAGAAGTTATAGGGAATTGCGCCGACGGCTAGAATCGTGCGTTGAAAAGGGCGGTAAATGGATTGAGTAAAATAGTTATTAGTTATATCATTTTTGTTTTTGAGTTTATGAAATTAAAATATACTGACTTGGCCGTTTTGGGACATGCAAAAACTTTTATCAAGAATACATTTTTGTTGTAAAATGCAAAATAAAGAAGTTTTCCCTCTTTGAACCTCGATCCGTGGACATACTGTATATATTTCAAAATAGTAATACACTCCATTCTTTGAAGTGTATTGTTATTTTGTTAATCATATAATATAATTTACTTACTGAACTCTGTATAAACGAAATAATTTCAGCATTTTGTATATAAGCAAAAGTTAAAAATATGCGCTTATTTCTGAATTTAAATAACTAACACGATATTACGAGTATTTGCAAATGCGAGACATAATTTGTATAATTTACACTTCCGTTAGCTTTCAAAGATGTTTACTTTACCCATCTCCGAATTCCATTCGACACTGTTCATCCAAAGTAAACGTTGATTGAAGGGTGTTATTCAGGATTATTTCTCCAAGTCTAGGCGGCTTGTTCAACAAACAAGTCAGCTTGCTACAACAATTTAATGGATTAGAAAATTATATAAATATTTTAACGTGTTTTATTTTCACTTTACATTGAATTATTATACTTTTACCACGTTTTCTTAGGTATAATAATATTGATAATGAGATAAGTATGGATAAAGTTTTAAAGTAATAAATATGTCATTTAGTGAATTAAATATTGCTTTCTACATTTTACGACGCTAATTATTCGAATTATTCTTTGAAGAAAGTCACCTGTAAGTAGGATTTGAACTCACGTCCATGATTTGCCGGACCAGTGGTCTGCCACTAAGCTATTAAAGACTGTGGTTCCGAATACATCGGTAAGCCTTAAGTTGCATTAAGGAAACATATATTAATATTTTTTGCCTCTAGTCGGCACTTGTTGCAAATTAATTACATTTCTTTGCGAAGTAATGTGAATGGATTAAATATTGCTTTCTACATTTTACGACGCTAATTATTATTTTCGCGAATTTTTATTTCAAAAATTAGCGAATTTTCCAAAGAAAAATTCGAATAATTAGCGTCGTAAAATGTAGAAACCAATGTACTTCGCGAAAAATGAAGTTTATATCAATTACTGTTTAAAAACTTCCTACCTTGTCTTTTTATGATATTCCCTTTTGGAACAGTCAGACCAAATAAATTTGTGGAAAGTGGAAGATACCATTGGTGCCATGATACTGCCATAAAAGGTATCACCTCCGCAAGTATTTGCTGCTTTCTGTTCGCCATCATGGGATAAGCCCAAACTTGAAAGATAATTTGTTGTAATATAAGAAGCTAATTAATGAATTATTAAAAATATAACAAATAGAGATACCAAAAATGTGCGACATACGCGAAAGGCATGCCCATACACGTTAGCAATTGTTATACCTCATATAAAAGAAAGCGGTCTCCAAAGTGTTTCTTGCTCAAGACAACTGATCATTCTAGACGTTAACCAAGTACATATTTTAACAAATTTTACAGAGGCCTGCAAATTTCGACTCATGCTATCACCTCATGAATCCAATGACTGATTCTGCAGTATTTTAATTCGCTGATTACGGATGTATTCAGTTTTTCTCCATCACGTCCAGACTTTTCAGAATAGACACAGGAAGAAAATTTCAAAAAATACTAAAGGCGTCTTTTACTGAGAAAAATATATCTAAATTAATTCTAGAACTTAAAAAAAATTGATAAACGATTCAGCTCAGCCAATTAACTAACTGTTATGAGATATTTAAACTAGATTGAAATAACAACTAGTTTGAAGTTTAGCTATCAAACGATTTAAGTATTGTTCGCATTTGGACAATTTAGGAAATTATCTTTTGTAAATAATAGTAATTATTATCATCTTGATTGGCCCAAAGGATTCCAACAATAGGACAAAGAAAATCATTACAGTCCCTAAATAATAAAAATAATAAAAGAAACAAAATATAGTTAATTAGATAAAAGTTCTAAAAATAAACTAAAATTTAAAAAAAAATTATTAAAGTATAATAAAAAGTAAAATAATTAAAATAAATAATCAAAAAATTAACGATTATACAAGAGATTTGTAGAACACGAAAATTAACTTGTGAGAAAATAGAAGGAAAATTAATAACATTATTGACTGGCTTAATCCAAAATTTTGTGCGAAGTGAGTGATGTCTAGGGTATGTTCCATATTCAAATTTTTGAAGCCAGCATGAAGAAACATCAAAGTTTTTATAAAGTAAAAAAAACTCTACGTTTTGCAACCACTGCTTCGAATTTAAATATTATTTAAATACTAAATGCATTCACGGTTTTTAATATGGAATAAACTTTTATTGGTTAAACATTAAAAATTACAACGTCAGCATCTTAACCTATAACTCTGTTTTTTTATTTAAAAATTGAACAGCGTAGGCGGCCTCCTTCTTCTGCTACACATTCTTCTAGCCGTCGCGCGAAATCATCCATCACTCGGCCTAGCATCTCCAGTGGAATCGCTTCAATTTCGCTTAAAATGTTTTGTTTAAGATCTTTAAGATTACGGGGTTTATTATTATACACACGACTTTTGAGCTATCCCCACAGAAAAAGGTCTGGCGTTGTTAAGTCGCCCGAATTGGCTAGATTATGTCCCCGTTGCAAGAAATTAAACGACCGTGAAACATATCACGCAGCATATTAATACTGATCTCGCCATGTGGGTCATTGACACATCCTGCAGGAACCAGTAATTACCATTGAGTTGTTCATATCTTGGCCAGAAAAAAGTATAATATCTTACTAATGTTACTGTTATGCCTTTTCTCTTCAAAAAATATATGTCAATAATTCCTGTGGCTGATAGCGCACACCAAACCATTACTTTCTCTGTGTGAAGTGGTGGTTCGTGAAGTTGACGCGAGTCTGTTGGGTGCTGGTATTGAGCTCGCCAGCAAACAGATTTAAAAATTATCTGCAAAGCTCCAGTCGATTTTTGTCTATCTAATGGGCTTAGTTCTTCACCAAGTGCCAATTTATAGAGGTGTAATTTAATACGCCTAACTATTCTATGATCGCTGGTTCTATTTAAATTCAAGGCACGTACATGTTGTACAGTTGAGCGTTGTGGACTTCTCGTAAAGGAAACTCTTACACGCTCAATATTTTTTGCAGTCAGAGCACTTGTCTTCCAGTCGGTTTTTTGTTCGCAATATTACTTTCATTAAGCCACTTTTGATACCATGCCAAAATGGTAGTGCAGGATGGTGCATCACGACGATAAAATTGACGACGGAAAGTACTTGGGTCGCAACAACAGATTTTGTATGCAAATAATGCGTAACACTAGAAATACACCCTGAACCTTCCAATTGTTCATGACAATTAATTGCACTTAATGTCAAACGAATTCGCCAAAAACCGTCAGTGCATTATGGTATTTTCCGTATAAATTTAATAACTATTAAAACTATTTCCAATTCTTACTTATACAAGAGTTAGGTAGAAAACTAAACTTATTAGAAACGTTGGAAATTGGTAAATTTAATAATATAAGTAGATTTTAAACAAGCAATAAGCACCAATTTTGTAAACTGAATTTGTATTTATCATCACGTGATGAAGCCATAGTGTGGCGAAATATAATAGTGTCTTCATTATATATCTCTGAAACCCGAACGTTGTGCTATTAATTATTATAAGGAAGTTTCAACACGCATATACTTATTCAATCATTTACATGTGAGAATATTTCTGTAGATATTTCCAAGTTTTCCATAGCAGTATATTGTGTATAGTGACTGGTAACACTTTGACGCAAAATAAGACGGACGTATACATATGTGAATATGCATAAAACAATATGAAATCTAAATTTAAATACTTACGTATGCGCGATTTCATGTGCAATAATAAATGCACTCGTCAGACCTTCGTCTCTGTTCAGAGTACAGCTGCGTTTCGGATCGCACACACCAGAAACGGGAGCGTAACCAGAAGGTCCTCCGATGTCAGCCCGTGTCAACCAAATGGCTATATCGTGTTTGGCTTCTCCTGGTCCCAGAGATGCGTGCAGACGTCTGTTCCATGCATTCACATTCTGTAAAGACCTCTTCGCGTCCCCCAATCTAATTACAGATGCTTTCCGCGACTCGTAGAAAAATAATCTCGTTATGATTAATTGTAAGTTGGCGTCGAGAGATGGGTCTTGATAAATTGCATTGACCTATAAATATACCAACAAGCGTGTATAAGAGAGACAGTATTATTTAATGATCGACGGTAAAAACTGCAATTTCATATAGAACATGTGCTAAATATTTAACTTCTTCTACTTTAGAGAATATAAAACATTTATAATATATATATATATATATATATATGGTAAACCTAATCAGTAGGCGATTAAAGGTCTGTATATTACTTCAAAATATATGTATCGCCTACTGATTAGGTTTACCATATCATACCAAGGTCACGAAGTTATTATATATATATATATATATATATATATATATATATATATATAACAATTGATAAATTATTGGCGTTTTTCGACTTTTATATATATATATATATATATATATATATTCTTCTTCTTGATCATTGAAAATAAGTTATATAGAAGTGTCCCGTATCGTTATGTTCAAATTTTAGGGGTGTAAAGTAGACTTCATTTCAAGTAACAAAAACACAAAACTGGTATATCTATTTTTATTTGTTTCAAAGTTACAGATCTATGAATGTGATTGTCAGATCATGAAAAAAATGTAATCCTAAAGTCAATACAAACTGATTTTATTTAAAGAAAGTTATACGATTCAATAACAGGTCTGTGATTGTTAACGTCGCATAATAAAATGTTATTATAAAATAAATAAACACGTGTCGTATGCATATAGTAATTTCATGGAGATCTACAAAAAAGAGTACTGGAAATTGATTTATGATAAAGATGGTTCCTACTTATTTCGTAGGTGCTGAACCATGAATATCAGACAATAAACAAATGTTCTAATGACCGTTAACGCTGCATTTTTTAATTAAAGGATTGCATTACGTTTCAGTTCATACAACAGCTTATTAGTGAGTGGACACGTTTTCTTTATTCAAAATGCCTTACCGATTGATTGATTTTCTTCTCAAGAGTATGCGGACATGCATTTTGTGTATGGCTACTGTAACGGCAGTGCACGTCAAGCAGTTATTGAATACCGACATCGGTTTCCCGATAGGCGCATTCCTCATTACACAACGTTTCTGGAAGTACACAGACAATTTCGGATATGGGGACTGCGTGATTATCTTTTCGGCGGAGGAGTAAATTTGCCAGCAGACTTAGAGGAAGAAGCAGTAGCTATTATTACAAGGGATCCAACTCTCAGTGTACGTCGAATCGCTAGACAACTAGGAGTGCCACGAACGACAGTTTGGCGAATTTTAAAACCTGAGGGCTTATATCCATATCACTATCGCAGGGGACACGGTTTGCTTGAGGCAGACCACTCGTCTAGTTTATTCTACCTAGATATTAAGACAGTCACGGCTTCATTTTAGTTTCTGCAGAACAGTCCTTTGGACAGATGAATCTACGTTCACGAGAAGTGGTGTTACAAATCTGAGAAATCTGCACAGGTGGTCATCAGAAAATCCCAAAGCTATACGCCCATCTAAATTTCAACATGAATTTTCTATTAATGTTTGGGCGACCCTAATCGATGACTTGTTGATTGGTCCTGTCGTTCTTCCTGGAAGATTAAATGTGGACAATTACCTTCAATTTCTTATTGACGAATTGCCAGATCTGTTAAAGGATGACCCACTGAATGTTCGACGAGACATGTGGTTACACATGGATGGGGCACCTCCACATTTCGGAATTGCTGTCCGAAATTGGGTTAACGTCAATTATCCAAGATGAATTGGTCGAGGTGGTCTCGTGCATGGCCACCCAGATCACCCGATCTTAATCCCCTTGACTTTTATTTATGGGGGTACATTAAAAATTTAGTCTACGCGCAAGTTTCGAACACAAGAGATGAGTTGTTGAATCGTATTCACCTGGCTGCCGAACAAATCCGACAAAACAAGTATGAAATTCGGATAAGTACTTCTTCTCTTGGCTTACGGGTACAAGCCTGCATTCAACAAGGAGGTGGACATTTCGAAAATATCATTAATTGAACTTTTTTATAAATAAAATCAGTTTTCATTGACTTTAGGATTACATTTTTTTCATGATATATACATATATATATATATATATATATATATATATATATATATATATATTAAAATAATAAGCTTTTTTTTGGTTTAGCGACCTTTATTGAATTTCAATTTATTTAAATAACGACGTTTCGACTTTTTGTGTGTAATTGAGTCTTTTTCAAGTGATTTAGAACTAAAAAAATTACAAAACGAAAGGTAAGAATTATATTTACATTATATGGAAGAGTTAAAATTAAAATAATGATTAGAGTAAAATTTAAAATTTAAATAATTTCAATAAAGGTCGCTAAACCAAAAAAAAAAGCTTATTATTTTAATATTATGCACACGGTCAATAAAATAAATAAGAAATAAATTTTAATTTCTTATAAACACTAAATATATATATATATATACTTTAAAACACAGAAAGAATTTTTTTAAATTCAAAATTTTTGAATTTAAAGAAACAAATTATATTTACATTTAACTTACAACGTGATGTAACAAATTTTCAAAACTAGATTTGTGCCTATTATTGGCTAGAATATTTTTGTATTGTGAAACAACTCTCTGGACATCACAGGACACTATTGGTACAAATTCATATTTTACAATGTCACTGGCATTTAAATGTTAATATTGTCATTAAGGGTTGTTTTAATTAGTAACACCTCACTGATATTGAAATGAGTGCATACCAAAAAAACTTCGGTATATTGAAAAATATAAGAATGTAATATAAGAATTAAACAAATGCTAATCGCATCTGTTTAATTTTTATATTATATTTATGGATCAATAAATAAATTCAAAGTTGTGAAAGTTCACAAAATGTAAAATATTACATTTTGTGAAATTTCTTAATATTTTACTTACAATATTCATAAGAGATAGAATGTACTGCTTGATTCTGTTTTTACCATGAAAATTTATCACTGTGTGATCCACAGCTAGAGCAATTTCGAGCCATTGTGGAGGGGAAGGTGCCGTTGTTCCAAATTTTTTTCGATCTGAAAATTTGAAACGGTTTGATTTTATATTGTCTTATTTTATTATCTAACGAGCCATCGAAAAAATTCATAATTGGAGTTGACTGTGAAATTGGGTTGGTGCTTTAGCCACTTCCACATAATGACACATTACTTGATCTTGACAGTTTCATTTGGTTTCATTGTAAAAAAAGGTGATGGCATTGAAATGATACTACAACAAAAAAGAAAACAAATAATTTATTTAATATCGAAATCATAATCAAAATTTACAAATAGCTGCAGAAGTTGTTGAAAATGTTGTCCATTTACATCTAAACACAAACCAACTCTTCTTCGCTATCCAGCAAAAACTTTATGCAGCATTTGCGGTGAGTTGTTAATCTCTTCACACTTTTCTCTGATGCGAATTCTCAGTTGTTCCAGATTATGAATTGGCGTTGAATAAATCGAATTTTTGATGTATGGCCATACGAGAAAATCACATATGTTTAAATCGCAAGACCTAGTTGGATATGGGATTTCAGTGTTCCTGCTTATTATTCTGTTATCAAAAAATTCTATGAGATATTGAAGTGTTTCTCTGGTCGTATGTACTGTAGCACCATCTTGTTGGAAATACCCATTTTGTAATTCCTCATCATCCAGTTGATTTATGAATGAACCGAGTATCTCATTGCGATATCGTACCCCATTTTGTAATTCCTCATCATCCAGTTGATTTATGAATGAACCGAGTATCTCATTGCGATATCGTGCAGCAGTAAGTGTACCTTCAAAAAAAAGTGACCCACCAATCTTCTTCGACATATTCCAACCCAAAGACCAACATTTCGGGGATGCAATGTTTTTTCAACAAAGAAATGAGGATTTTCGGATGACCAACACCTCATATTCTGTGAATTAACATATTCGGAAAGATAAAACCAGGCCTCATCCGTGAAAAAACTGTGTTAAGGATATCCTGATTGTGTAGATTATTTTGAAACCATTGACAAAATTACACTCATCTTAAATAATCCACTGGATAAAGTTCATGAAAACGTTGTAGCTTGTATGGATGACAATGTAAGACTTTTTCAAGAATGAATTGGCATGTACCATAAGATAAATTTGTTTGTTGTGTCACAACTGAAATGGATGTTTTTGGATTTTCATCAATAATATGCTGAAGGGCTTCAATATTATCAGCTGTATAGCAAGCGCCAATTAAGTTGGCGCGGGGAGGGGATGCGCAGAAACCGCTTTTAAAAACGTCCACCCCCACTCAAGTAATTGTCAAAATACATTTGTCATTGACGTTTGACGGAACATAATGTCTTTGCCAGGGGATCATAAAGTGATACACGTTCAGTGGTTAGAATTATCTGACATTTGATGTAAAACCAAATACAAATCTCCCCACTACTTTTAATCCTGCGCGAACTTACCCCTCCTCGCGCCAACTTAATTGGCGTTTGCTATACGTTTAGATGACCGTCCACTTCCAGTTTTTCGACCGACGCTACCAGTCTCTCTGAATAACTTTACACAATTTGTCAAAACATTGTAAAAATCATTGTAGTCAAACACTAATTCAGGATGTTCTTCACTAAAATCAGCATTCCGTAATTGAATACTGCCACTCGCCATTTACTTTCAGACCTGTACGGAAGTAACATTCGATAATTTTTGCCTTTTGTTCTATGTTGAATACCATTTTTTAAATAAATTTAATTTTCTTAATAAGAGTTTTGAAAAATTTTACAAAAACTTATAGTTTCAATGTCAAATAATAAATGTCATTATGTGGAAGTGGCTAAAGTACCAACCCAATTTCACAGTCTACTCCAATATGAATTTTTTCGATGGCTCGTTATAATACAAACATATTTTAAAATATTGTAATGCTGAAGTTCAACCCAGAAGAAATGAAAATGTGGAGAACACTCATTTCTCCACATTTTCATAACGTTCATCTTCAACCACCTTCCGCCTTTCCAAAAATCGTATATGCCTTTCAAGAACTCTCGTGCGTGACAAACAATTATCGCCAAATACTTTCTTCAGCAATAGAACACATTCAGTTGTGGAATTTTTTTAACTCACAAAAAAGTTTTAAATTAATGCGCTGCGGGATTTTTAAGGTTATCATGATCGTGGGTCTCCGACAAACAATGTCCATCGCAAGCAACAACTAACAAACCACTAAATAAGAGGCGCAGCATGTCTGCACCTGCCTCGGAAACATCAAGGTCAACTATATTCCATTCTCATTTCCACTTACCAAGCCTACCTGTTAGGACATGCGCAGTCCCGTTATTTAATTTTTACACCTCGTATACGTACAGTTTTTGGAAAAAGTATATTTTCCCCTCGTCACTCCAGCTTCAACTTAGTACTATAGTTATCTCAGTATAAAAACTATTCGTTTTCACATGTTTTTTCGATTTTTTTAAGAAAATGAAAAGATAAACATATTTTTAATAATAATAAATACATTTTCTATATTTTTTTTCGTTCGTTCTTTCACTGTTTTTTTTTATTTTTTACTTTCGAGCGTGTATAACAAGAACAACTTCGTCATCAACAAGAGTTTTCCAAAGGGAGAGAAGAAAAACACTTTTTTTTTAATTTCATAATTCATAATATTATGTCACCGTCTCCTTTTTGTAAACAAATTAGTATTATATTTACGTTATATTTTTAATAAATTTTCTAACACTCTTTTACATTAGGTACAACTAAATTAATTTTTACACGACTTTCATTTTGCCAAAATATCATGCTGATAACCAACAGCTCGATCTGTTTACCTTTTAGGTTTGCCAACAAGTCTATTTCTTTATTCTAGGGATTAAAGCAAATGGAAATGACGGTGAGAGGTTCTTACGCCCACATTATAACTTTCAGTGAACTTATTCCTCCTGGAACGATATTTACATTCCTGTTAAATCTAGGGGTATCTAAACAAAGCTTCTGCTAGCAAACAAGATTATATAGTTACATGTTCAAATAAACAGTACTTGATTACTAAGTCGTATATTTATTTAGTAATGGTAAAGAAATGGTTATTGAAAAAAAATATTAAAGGCAGTGAGTGAAAAAAAGTTGCTTTTTGCGAAAATAGGTCGTTCTTAGAATTAATAACGAATTTTAAGGCTGAAATATTCTTAAATCAATAATTCGATCGTGGCGTCATTTCCGTCGTAATTTAAATATAAAGTTCATTTCATCTTAGGATGCGGTACATAAATTAGGAAAAATGTGTCGAAACGATAAATCTTTTTAAAATATTATATCGATGGAGCATAGTATTAATTTAAGCAAGGCAATATAGATCGTATTAGAAGTACTTATGAGGTGAACTTATGAATTTATTCCTGGCTTATTAATTTATTAACCAGAAAAGAAGTCTTGCTGATATATATAAGGATGTATCTATTACGAAGTAATTTAAATTTTTATTTCTTAAATTACTATAAAGGTTTTAGTTAATACTAAATTTAAAACTATGGTTCATCCCGATATACGTATTTTATAATATACCCAGTGACCCAGAAGGCATAATTTGTTCAACTTGATTTTTTTGGCAATGTGATAGTTTTACATCAAAAATGAAACGATAACATTCGCAAGATATTTTATTAACATGTAATAAAAAAAAAAATGTTTGGCGACCCCGTAGTACTCTTGCACATGTCTAGGGATCGACAAAATGAGATGGTCGATATCTGCTTGTGGTATTTCGTTCCAGGAAACTTGAATTTCGTGAATTAACTGCGCCAGAGTTTGTAGAGGATGGTGCAAAGTGGACGGTCTCCTCCCTATGATATCCCATACATGTTAAATGGGGTTTAAATCCGGTGATGGGGCTGACCACGGCAAAACATTAACGCCTGCTTCATAGAGAAAGTCCATAGTTCGACGAGCAATATGGGGACGTGCATTGTCATGCTGAAACAGGACGTGTGGAGGGCCATCTAGATAAGGTAGTAAAGTGGTTTGTATTACATGATCAACATAACGCGCAGCTGCCATACTGCCTTGAATAAAGGGAAGTGGTGATCGACTACCATAGGCAATAGCCCCCCAAACCATTATTCCAACAGTCTTGTGTACATGCCTCTCAACAGCAAACCCAATATCACGTCGCTCTCCACGCCGACGTCGTACTCTTCTACAGCCATCGTGCATACCTAGACAGAATCGCGATTCGTCGCTGAAGACGACATTATCCCATTCTGCCTCACAATGCTGCCGTTCTCTGTATCAGCTCAAACGTTACCGACAGTGGTCCGCAGTCAACGGAAGCACTAATTGTGGACAGTATGAAAGAAGTCCAAAGGCTCAAATGCGGC
Source organism: Melolontha melolontha (assembly GCA_935421215.2). NCBI lineage: Eukaryota > Metazoa > Arthropoda > Insecta > Coleoptera > Scarabaeidae > Melolontha > Melolontha melolontha. The sequence continues at coordinate 104,221,954 of OW285240.1, read as the reverse complement.
GATATAGTGTACGCATAGTAACAGGTTTACCTTCTTCTCCAAGACATTGGTCAGCGATTTGACGCGTAGTAGAAAAACGGTCTCGTAAGTTGTCTGAAGCGCGTCTACCTTGACGCTCTGTGGTACGCCTCGGTTGACCAGTTGGCCTTCTTCGTGTTCCTCTACCTTCTTCTGGCCACACACGCATTACCGTCATAGCAGTACAATTAACACGGTGGCCAATTTCGCGATAGGACAAACCAACATCTCGATAGGTAACAATTTTACTCTTGTCAAAGTCACTAACACGGTGATAATTTTGACGTCTTCGAACTCTAGGCATTTTGCAACGCTTAACACTCGTCGACGGACACGCAATAACTAAACATTTCTGTACTAGTAACCTCACATAAACAGGATTCTTCACAAAAAACGATAAAGAAGAAGAAGATATATTTTTGGGCAAAAGAATATAAAAGATAAAAAGTTGACATTCTTATCATAGCATGCTTTAAATATAGTCATTCTTATGCCATAAAATCAATTTGAACAAATTATTCCGTCTAGGTGTAACACTTCTAATGTCACTGATATACGTTATTAACAGTACAGTAGCCTTTCAAATCTTGGCAAGCTTTAATAATAATAGTAATAAATATAGTGACTACAATAGCCTGATACATCAATGGATATATTAATGAATGATATATTGTGTATTTAAACAGGTACAGAAAGGCAATTAACAGAATTCTTAAAACTATTTAATTCTCTAAATCACAAGATATAAAATGTCAAATGGAATATTCTAAATATTACGATATACAAAAATACTAATAAGGTGTCATACAAAATTTATAGAAGAGTAAATCAAATAAAATTAAAAAAACCCTTACCACAATAGAATTTAATAATTCTAGATACGTATTTCTACAACCACGTTGTCATCTTCTGTAGAAAAAACAGTGTAACACTTGAACGCACAAAAACACTCACGGAAGGATTAGTAAAATAAAATTAAAAAAACCTTACCACAATAGAATTTAATGATTCTAAATACGTATTTCTACAACCACGTTGTCATCTTCAGTAGAAAAAACAGTGTAACACTTTAACGCACAAAAACACTCACAGAAGGATTGTTTTTGTGCGTTCAAGTGTACACTGTTTTTTCTACTGAAGATGACAACGTGTTGTAGAAATACGTATTTAGAATCATTAAATTCTATTGTGGTAAGGGTTTTTTAATTTTATTTTATTCAATTATAAGCCACAGTCTCCGATTTGTTAGTTATAGAAGAGTAGATTACACGCGTGCGTCCAGCACATTAGAAACATATCGCAAACTATACATTTAATTTTTCCACCAATGTAAATTTAATCCAATTATTAAATTATTTGCCTGGTCGGACAATGGTTGTTTTCTCGATACACCTAACTGTCATATTATTATAATTATATATAACAGTGTGTTGCAAAACAAATACGCGTCACTCTCAATATACGCACTAATATCTAAAATCGGAGACGAAATCAGGAGGGAGAAGGATGCGCGTTGACCTGGTACGCCACTGGAGCGCATCTCAAAATTGGTTTATCTAGCTATTCATCAAAATATGGTCTTGACAAAGCTTTTATAAATCTTGACAAGAGCGAAAATATCTTTTAAAAAATCTCAATCTGTGGAGTAGCTGAAGGTTTTAACATCATATTTCTACTTTGTTTTTTCAAAAAGAAATTTATTTCCCTTTGAAAAACAATTCAGATTTTTCAAAAGTTGACAAGTATACTCAATATGAAGAACATTATAGATTTTTTTAGTTTCGATCGTTTAATTATGCGATGTGGAGGATTATTGTTGTTCCAGCATGTTTTTAATTTATAATACATTAGTCAACTACTGCAAGTCCTAGAACATAAGGTTCGGGTGATACGATTCCTGATAAATATTTGCAATTTGTTCAAGTGTTTGTTCCTTATTGTGAGCAAACATTTGGGTATACTACAATATTAAGAACAATATTTGCAACAGAATGTATATTTTATTTCTCAATATAAGCATGTTCAGAAGTTTACTAGTTACAAGACTTAATACGGAGTTACGTCACCTTTAGCCTTAACAACTGCTTTAATTCGATCTGGCATGGTTTCCAACAATTTTCTACAGTCGTCTGACGTAAATGTTTGCCATATTTCTGTTAGTTTTGTAGGCAAAGCACATATTGTTGTTTGCGGATTATTTCTCATGTACCTTTTCATATGATGCCACAAAGTTGCAATAATATTAAGGTCTGGACTGCTGGAAGGCCATAACAGAACTCTTATGTCACAATTTTTGCAAACTAATCTTTAGTTTATTTGGCTGTGTGTCAAGATGCGCATATGAAATTTCCCTCTGGATAGAAGTTTTCTTCACTACGAAGGAGGCTATCACTTAAAATTTGCTGATACTTGGCAGTATTAACAGTCTCATCTATTATTTTCATTCTACCTACCTTTCCAAACATACATCCCCATATCATCACACCCTTTGCAAATTTGACAGCCCTTATGAAAGCCTTCCGATTTATCACCAATTAGTTGTTTTCTACAATCACCTTTAGAGACGTCGAATTTGGATTCATCGCTGAACACGACTTTGAACCAATCTTCTAGTGTTCAAGATAATTTGAACTTTGCCCATATTTGACGGTTTTTTTTTAAATTTCAGTTAACAGTGGAATTCCTTTCGCCTTGAATAAAATACTTAATGTTAAATTCAAATCTAGTGAGATTCAAATATATATTTTTTCATTTTTACCTTATAAAAACTGAGACTTGACTCATGTATCCACTGCCTACAACATTTTAGTGAAATCGTTCCATTAGTTTCTGCAATAAAAAGAGCCGTTATATCTCTTAGCATGGCTCTGCCGTGACTTTTACAAATGTTTACGAGATACTGTCCGCGTCAAAAAAAATGGGACATGTCTTATAAGATGACATTAATTCCGTTTTGTAAGTAAGTCTTTTGTCAATATTAGTAGCCATGAATATAAGGTTATGCATCTGCCATTATTAAGTTAGTATGATGCAACAAAGTATTGTCGCAATAGGTAAAAAAGTGTCACGCTTTTTATGTCGCGAACCGTACCTTCTCATTTTGGGTGTCACTTTCTTGGGTTGCCCTGCACTTTTACCCCGAATGTCGTAGACGGACGTCTCGCCATAACATTTAATAATGTCTGCTACAGTTGATTTTGCGAAATTCAAATTGTTTGCGATTGTGCGCATACTGTTTCCTTCATGATACTGTTTTACCACGATTTCACGTACTATCGCGGCATTTAAAAATTGGACAATTTTATTTTAATATGGCTTTTTAAGAGCAGATATCAATAAATCGATCAATAAATTTTGATCGTTAATGTCATTCTTTTGACAAAATGTAAGTTGCTGTATTGTGAAACTGTTGTAATGGTAATAACACTAATATAACCTACAATTTAATCTGTCACATGTTATGTGATTGTCATTATTTGTTTGTGTCAAATTTTGTTACTTATTCTATTGTCGATACAACTTCAAACAAACACAGGAAAATAATAATAATCAAAAATTATGTATAGAAAACGCCAATTAAGTTGGCGCAAGGAGGGGTAAGTTCGCGTAGGATTAGAAGTAGTGGGGAGATTTGTATTTGGTTTTAAATTAAATGTCAGATAATTCTAACCTCTGAGCGTGTATCACGTTATGATTCCCTAGCAAGGACATTATGTTTCGTCAACCGTCAGTGACAAATATATTCTGACAATTACTTGAGTAGTGGGGGTGGACGTTTTTAAAAACGGCTTCTGCGCACCCCCTCCTCGCACCAACTTAATTGGCGCTTGCTATATATTGCAATAAAATAAATAAACAGCAGTGAAATAAAGTAAATATGGTAACCAAACTACATTGACAAACTAACAACAACGAAAATTGAATATTTTGTTACTTCTCCGTTAGTCTCAACAATTTTTACCAAAGGATTGGGTATGGAAAGGCATGGTTTTCTACAGTATTCTGGCGAAAGATCATGCCAAGCGTTATTTATAACAGAGAAAAGTCATCTTTATTCTGGGGTCTTACTCTACGCTTCAGTATTTTCTGTACTAATCTGCTCCACATATTCTCTATAGGGTTAAGGTCAGGAGTCAAACTCGGCCAATCCAGTACTGTTATATTATTATTTCGAAACCATTCTATATCGCTGTGAACTGTATGGATGGGACAATTATTTTGTTGATAAATAAAATTGCCTTCTGAAAAAATTTGTCTAGTTGAGGGTAACAAGATGTTCTCTATCTAAAGTATTGATATAAGCATAACTTGTCAGAAGACGCTCATTAATTCGTAATAATATACCAGGACTGTGGAAATCCATGCCCATACGTTCACCGAAAACCTTCCGCTACTATCAACTTTTTGAATATATTTTTCATTGAACCGCTGGTTTCTTGGTCATATACTCGGATCCGCAGATGACTGAAACACTTTTTCATCGCTAAAAAGGACATTTTCCAAGAAGCTGTTGTCTCGTAAAATGTGCTCCAGTGCAAATTCCACTCTAGTTTCCTTATGCTTAGTAGTCAGTCGCTTTTTTCGAGCTGCTGAATGGTTTTTTAATTGAACTGCTTGTATACGACACCGAGTTGTATGAACCGAAGCTCGAAAATTTGTCAAACCCACTGCATGTAAATCCGGCAGAAAAGAGTTGTTTTCAATAACTTGTACTATTACATGGTCATCTTCTTCAGTTGATTTTCTCGGACGTCCGCATTCTTTTTTTTTCTATCAAGCATAATATTCTCTCCACCGTCCAGCAATAAAATTTACGAAACTTTTTGCGAGTTCTAGACGAGATGCTACCGTAGCTTCAGAGAGTCCAGTTTCCATTAAGGAAATAATCTTTACTTTGTTAAAATATGATATTGAGACCATATTAAAAATAATTCAAAGAACAAGACTTTGACAAACTGAAAATTTATATTGACACTTCATTGACAATAAATATAATCAATCAGGGCAAAAATCTACATTTAGAATGACATTGACGACCAAAATTTATTGCTCGCAATTGTACCTCTATTTGCTGTTTACAGATCTATCAGTGTCATGTTCAGGTATGTCAAAATATAAAGCTAATACGCCGCATTTGAACATTCAAACTAAAACTCACATAATTACGTTACTAGAAGAAGCATGGTCATTTAGAAGATTAGCGGATAGATTTCGCATGGGGAAAAATACTATTTCATATATCGAAATTAAATGGTTATTGATAGAAAACGAGGCTCTTGTGGTATACGTGTGTCAACTTCCGAACGGGATGAAAATCTTATTAATTATAAAAAACTATCCGTTCGAAGCAATAGTAAATGCGGTGACCGCAATACATTTCCCCTGGTGTGTCCGCACAGCAAGAAAACGGTTCAGACAAATTTCAAACTTGAGAAATCGGGCGTCTGTGAAAGAAAACATTTCTTAATGCGCAGAATAAAGAAGTAAGGATTGGTTTTGCGTTGAAATTTATGTCGCATAATTTTAATTTTTGAGATAATGTAATTTTTTCATATGAAAAAGTTTTTCAGATATCTCTGATTAATAAATTCGTCTTTTTCGTTTATTCACTCAGTAACATAATTTATAAGAACATAATCTTCCGTGAGAGGTTATAGATAAATGTCACTATGCTGTTAATTAAATTATACAAAAACCGAATTACAATGCTTAATTATAGTGAATATAAATATATATAATCGTCCGGATTTCAAATTCAGCGATAGTATTTTCTTCGAAGTGGCTTTACCACGAAACATTATTGCGCGCACAAGTTGATCACAATAATAAATAAACAGTCGTCGAAGCGAAAACTCTCAAATTTGACATATTGTCTTTGCCATTCTAATGAAAATTAATTCACGTTCGTAATCGTCCGAACATTAAGTTGCCAATGTAAAATGGTTGAAAATAAAATAAAATAAAACAATAACTTTGTTATATATACCACTTTATTCACATATAATCGTGACCGCGCTTTCGACATACAATATCATTATCAAACTGCAAAAATTACAGGCCTACATAGAACTTATAAATGACACAAAAATATATGGGGGTGGTTTATGATGTTCTTTAAAATTACTACTATATACTTAACTATTATATATAACATTGGAAAAGAGGTGTATATATAAGGTCCAACTGTTCGTTTAAAACGATATCTATTGTGTTGTGTCGGCTTTAAAAAATCTCTAGGGCCTCTAAAATATTTAATTTACGACCTTTCTCGGCCAAATGCAATATTTTACGGTGACCAAATATATGTCTTTCTGTAATAAGATGGTTTGCGAATGTTGAATCTGTCTTCTTTAGTTTATATGACCTCCTGTGTTCTTTTTCCCGTATAATAAAACTTCGACCAGTCTGACCTATATATACATTTTACAATCATTACAATATAATTTGTACACTCCTGATTTATTATTAATATCTGTTTTAGGTTTTGCGTTAAAAATGAAATTACTTGTCTTTACATATGGTTTGTAAGCTATACTAACATTACTATTATTTTTTGAAATTATATTTCCAATTTGCTTGCTTATTTTACCGAAGTAAGTTAACGATACAAATTGTTTCAAATTAGCACTATCTTTAGGATATACTAAACTAAGGGCCACTTGTAACTGTTTTTTCATTAGTATACTGTCAATTACGCTACTTTTATAACTATTAAAAGCCGACACAACACAATAGATATCGTTTTAAACGAACAGTTGGACCTTATATATACACCTCTTTTCCAATGTTGTATATAATAGTTAAGTATATAGTAGTAATTTTAAATAACATCATAAACCACTCCCATATATTTTTGTGTCATTTATAAGTTCTATGTAGGCCTGTAACCTTTGCAGTTTGATAATGACATTGTATGTCGAAACCGCGGTCACGATTATATGTGAATAAAGTGGTATATATAACAAAGTCATTGTTTTATTTTATTTTATTTTCAAAATGAATTACCACAAAGTTACGGCTACCAGTATTAATTTTCTTAAAATGGTTGGTTTCTCATTTTCCTCTTGTAAAATTGGTACGTTTCACATTAAAAATAAGTAATATGTTTTTGTGTCAGATGTGACTTTACACTGTATATTAATGAACTTATAAATAAAAAACAATAATTAATATTTCTAGCAGAAATTAGGGACAACTAGCTGTAAAAATTAATATCGTCCGAACCTTATGTTGTTTAGGGCTCGTAATAGTACAGGTTTCGCGTACATTTATAGAGAAACAAACAAAAATAAATACGTATTTTCCTCGGGTAAATAAATTCCTTCGGAAAAGTTCTTTCTGGTTTATGTTTAAGGTAATTACTGCAGTACGCGAAAACAAAGCGTAGGTATTTTAGTAGAAGGTGAGCATCAATAAACATTTCCGTAGTAAATTGCCTGTGTTTGTCTTTGGTTGGAGACTACATTTGTTTTACTACTGCAATAAGTCTGCTTTAGCTTTGGATGAGAGACTTTCGACCTAACGTACACATAATATACAAACTACTTGTGTCATATTGCCCCAACACAGACACCATATATTTTCGTTATGCAAAAATAAAAAAATTATTTCGTAAACATTTGTACCGTGATAGTCATATGTATGATCGATTTATCTGCGGTTAAGTATACAGGGCTTAGGCAAATGTATGAATCCATTCGAATATCATTGATATTGCTACTTAGATTTTAATAAGACTTTATACAATTAATTAAATACAAATCGGAGAGCATATTTATATACAAATCAGACTTCCGATTTAGCCGAAAACGATGTTAACTTTTTTATTTTAAATAAAACACTGTATATTTTCACGAATTTCAATAGAGCTTTGCTTTGGAAGTTCAGCAATAATAAGATTTGGTACCCTTTTATTCAACAACGATAGAGATATTTAATTAAAACTGATATTTTAAAATCATGATTATATTTAGTAAGCTATGGCATGAAAATTTAGTATAGCAAGCGCCAAATAAGATGGAAAGCGGTGGGAGTAAGTTCGCGCAGGTTTAGAAATAGTGGGAAACTTTGTATTTGGTTTTACATAAAGTGAGTAATTAGGCATGCGCGTTTTTAAAAACGACTTAAAATCGACCAAGGCACACCCTTACCGCTCGCCATCTTATTTGGCGTTTGCTATACTTACTTAAACTGACAGAATTAACTTTATAGACGACCAAATGAAGGGTACAGTGGAAGAAAGATGAATGTCACAAAATGTAACTTTTGAGAAAAACGACTTTAGAGATTTGAAGACCCCACACATGTATTGAATTACATTACATCTTCTTTGCACAGGCGTAAATAAAAAATATATAAAGGGACAGGTACAATATGTAGGGAGGAAAGAGTGACGAATGTCACATGGCGTATCATCATGTTTAAGTTTATAACGGTGGTTAGAATGTCGATAACGTTTGTCTGGTTCTACGCGTCCAACAGTGACTAAGTAACGCTGGATATTCTGAAGACGTTTCGCAGATATGCCGTGTAAAGCAACCATTGCTTTAGAGAATAATGGTACCTCAACTGAGGCAATATTCCGGACAACTCGAACTCTGTAGCCATAAGAAAATGAATGATACTGAACGTCTACGTCATTCGCTTGTATGCTTCGATGTCTTTTTACATAACTAAACCCCCTAAATATAGGTTTTGCTCATCGTGTGTTTTAAGGTTATTAAAGTGTTTTGCGATTGCTGCCCTTTCTTCAGCTACGATGTTTTGAAAACTCTTAAGGGTCTACTTTAGTGCCCGAAAAATTACCATTTCAGAAATATGCAACCCACATTACAGCACACTACAAAAGACTAGGTACCAAGACTGCTGAGAGGGTCGAAGATAAAGAATAGATGTATTATTATAACAAATGTAACTTAATAGGTTTTAATATAAAATAAATAGTGTAGTAAAGCTACACAATTTTACCCATACATACCTAATTGAAATACTTAGATGCTTGTGTAAAGTAAAAGACAAACAAATGTATTAACTTGTTTTCCTCTAAAAGTGGTTATAGCATTACCTGGCTTTCTAATCCTTCTTAGTCATTTAAAGTTAATCACCTGGTTACTTGGAAAAATGTATATAATTCGATAAAGATATGACCATATGATAAACAACCTTCTGCCCCCACCTATCTTAAAATATAAGGACGTCTTGGTATCTACTCTGTTGCCGTGTGCTGTAATGTGGGCTGCATATTTTCAGGGACGTTGAGTATCGGGTTGCCTGTTTTTGACTTTCATTTTTATTGATAACTAAACAACTATTACATCTAGACAAAAACGGGCTGTATAGCTACCTAGATATTATAAATACCTACAACACAAACATTTCATAACTCCATTAGCTGGCCTGGTTATCTCTCAATTTGTCCGGATAGATTTTCTGTTTCTTACCGATAAAAGTCGAACCGTACAAAAATTTTGAAAAAAAAGTAAATACCTACCTAGTTTTTATTGATACATGGTCATACATACATCGAGCGGTCTTTCAACTTTTTATTTGAAGCCAAAAAAAGGCCGGAAAAATACACTCATTTCAGTGTGGGATTGCCGGGTATAGCGTAGAGCCTTAAGCCTACTACACACACAACTGTCACCAGTTTTATAAGTTTGTAATTTTAATTTCTTGGAAACATCACTTATTCGTCCACATTTGCGACGTTTTTCCGAGGCATACTGCTGTTTGTTGCCGTCCTCATCCATTTTAGAATGTAGCACCTGACTACACGCGCTTCTACAAAATTACTTATCACAATAATATCAACGAGATGCAACTGTATGAGAATCGAGAATCGTGCAAACTAACAAACAATGCATCACACTATTTACACAGCATGATTTCACACGCGTATGTAGTTTTGCAATAATTTTACGTGGACATCCATCTGTGTTTCCCTGCACAGGTAGATCTCTATAGTGCTATAACTTTTTACCCTCACTTTTTCTTCTGTATGCGGAATTCATTGAAAAGTAACTGCTTTCAATTATATTATTACGTAGTTATCTCAAAATGGTGATATTTGGACATTCATCTTTAACTGAAAACGAACGTATTGAAATTCTGATGACGATTGGTTTTGGTGATAGCGTCAGAACTCATGAAGAACTATGCGATTTATTTAACAATTTGCATCAAGATCAGCATACAATATCCCGAACTGTTGTAGGTCAAATTTTGAAAAGGTATAATTTGAAATGTTATACCTCCTCATGTTAGAAGTTTATCGAAAAACGGACGACAAAAAGTCGCATCTAATGAAGTTATTGCTCAAGATATTGCTATATCATTAGAGGAGTTACCACACACTTCTACTAGATTCCGCGCAATAAATTATGGTATAAGTTGCCGATCAATAGCCAAAATATTGAAGTACGAAAAATATCATCCGTATAAACCACATTTAGTGTAGGAATTATTGGACGGGGATTATGATCGTAGAATTGAATTTTGCGAAAGAGTGATTTGCAAAAATTACCAATATTTTACATACAATTTGCTGTTTTCCGACAAGGCTACGTTTTGTTTGAATGGTACCGTTAATCACCATAATTGTCGATATTGGTCAATACATAACTCTCATTAAAAGTTAGAAACGTATACACAACATCCGCAGAAATTAAACGTTTGGGAGCAACCGTATTATTTGTCCCTTTTTCATCCATGGTATACTAACTGGACAGAAATATTTAGATCTTTTACGTAGTCGGGTTCTTCATAATTAAAGACGACAGACTATGTGCCCCAGCAGTGGCGATGCGTGGAGAGTTTAGCAGAATAACAGTGCGCTTACTTAAAAATAAATATATCGAATCCCTATACAAAACGTTAAGAAAAAACATAAATAACTTACCCAACATGTTTACATTGTTGCAAGAAAATGCGGATGTGCGCGATGAAAAAACTGCACCATAATATATGTTTCTGTATTAGTCTCGGAAAGGTTCGTACGTAGCGACGTATATATATATGTTTATATACAGAGAAGGATTGTTCGATGTTGAGAGATGTTATATTTGCATAGTTAAAGCGCTCTTTGTATCTGTACAACGGATCTTCAGTATTGGTAAAAGTTGCCCTAATTTTGTAAAATCCACATTTTTATCTAATACACTGTTAAATTTTTCACGGACACAATCACTTTTTTCATCTTCAAGGATATGTAGCACTAGTTTTACGTGGTCAATAATTGCTAATGAGTCCGATAAGGACAGCGCAGTGTTCTGTAAATTTTTAATTGCGTCCAGTATTGGAACGTAACTGTCGTAAATAATTTTTAAATTTGCTGCAACTTGAGGATTGTTAAATTGAACCTGGCTGAGCCGTATTGCAGCTGCTTCTTTGGCATCTAGTTGTAAAATCACTGATTTAATTTTTTCAAAATGTTTATAATAATAAAATGCTGCTTCTAACCAAGTACCCCATCGTATAAGAATTGGTTGCGGCGGCTCGGGTATATCAGGACACAGCGAATGAAATAGCCGAATCCGTTTCGGAAATTTAAGAAAAACCGCTTTCGTTTGTCCTATCAGTTGATCCACATCAGGATAAGTTGTACGTATAGTGTTTGTTACAAGGTGTAAAGCGTGAGGCAAACATGTGACATGCAACAGGTTTGGTTGAATCGTTTTGAGTAAGTTTGCCGTGGAACACATAACCTTGGCAGCATCGGTAACTAACATTAATACTTGCTTCGGTAAAATCTCAAATTTGTGTAGTGTTTCTATTAATACATCATATATCGCTCTGGCAGTACACCCTTGCATTCGTTTACAGGTTAGTAAATAAGGAGGAGAAGGTCCTTGCGGAGTCAGCGTCCGTACTAGAATGGCTAGGATGGACTGCTTTTTAATATCTGTAGTTTCGTCTATTGTTAACCACAGGAATTTTTTTTTACCGTATTTTTCGTACAATTTTCAATTCTCTCACGTACTGACGGTACGTAATTCTGTAGCGTACTTCTTGCTGGTAATTTACACGTAGGATTGTATTTCTTCCAAAACTGGCGAAACATTGGGTGTTCCACTTTCTGCATTGGTATATTGGTCGCAATTAACATCATTGTTAAAGCACACACAAATTTGTTATATGATCTGCGTCCACTATTATTCGATTTATGTTTGTCACTATTTATATGTTTTTGGCACTGACTTGCTTTCCAAGTTAATAAAGTTGTTTCACAAACTAAACATTTCACTACGGTACCGTCATATATTAAATCGGGAAACCGATGTAAAAATTTCTTTACTACGTTAGCATGCAACCGAGTCGATACATTGTTTGTACGCACTCCCGACATTTTCAACACGATTGTGTTAACAATGTATCGCTTACAACGTCTCAACGGCAACTGAATTGATCGTCGTACGCCTCTACTCGATCCCGCCACATCACGCTACTGTTCGGGCACATAGTCTGCCGTCTTTATTCATAATATTAAGGAGATAGGAAATTACCTATAAGTGTTTAGTTCCAACAAGATGGAGTTTAATTTGTTGTATATTTGAGTTTTTAATGATCAAGATCTCATAAACCTGCTGTTTCTAATTAATACTCGTATATTTCAGTGTTTGTTGTTAAGGATTATGTTAAATTCATTAAATGTCTAAATTTGGTTATTTTGCAATGATAAAAATACAATAGGAATCATTCCTTATAAGCTTCACTGTGTGACTTTAAACTTGTTTACTTTTCAAATTCATTTCTTGTTAATATTTAAATTCTTCCTACATATTGTGAATTTAGCGTGTTTCACATGTTAAATAATAATTTTTGGATATTATTATTTAATATTATACTTACACAATTATTTACATTATTTATAGCCATTACATGCAGTTAAATTGTATTACTCTGATTGGCGTTCTTAGATTAGTTTACCTAATTGGTCCTCATATAAATGAAATAGCTTAAAATAATTATTTAAATGAAGTTCGTGTGTGAGTATTAAACACATTCATTTAGTGTATTATTATGTTAAAAAAGAACTCTGTCATTGACATTACTTAAATGCAAGAAGAGATAAGAGAAATTATAATTTAAAATAGTTTGAATAAATAACATTGCGTATTTAAGTATTTAAGTTTACAGCAATAAATATGTAACTAAGGCTAATAATAAAATCTCAATTAAAAGAACTATTAATAATAATGTTTATTGTCATACAGTCAACAACAATTAGAGGACAATAATCAACAATTCATAATGAATATGTACTTCATTATGAATTCGAACTTAAGATAACACCAAAAATTACATTTCATTACATGTACATACATATAACTTAGTCTCGTTTGAACTCATGAAAAATATGTGTGTAATACACATCAACTATTCCACATACATACTCGTATATTGTATAAAGGTATAAAAGGCAATTAACAAATTAGTTTTCGGCATCGGTAATCAGGCGCGGCTCGTGATGACGTATTTTGGTTTGCAGTACAATGATCCGAGTGCTTCGTGCATTCTCGTGTACTAACTGTAACGTTTGCTTTAGTAAACACCGAAAACACACGAGGCACTCGTATCATTGTACTGCAAACCAAAATACGTCATCACGAGCCGCGCCTGTCGGTAATACATCTAAATGGACGGCTAAGAACGTGAAAGTCCAGCTGAAACAGTAAACCGATGCAGTCAGTAATCCCATTTTTCCATAAAAATATTGATATGCATATGCCTTTGTCTCTTTTCAAGAAGGGATTGGAAACCATTGCTTCTACAAGGTGGCGCACAGCCGACTGATACATTTTAAATCACTGTTGGTGTAGAAATATTTATTTTAAAACAACGAAACATGGACTTTATAATAACAAAAAACACCAAATTTTATTTTTTAAATATTACATCCGACAGGTGGCCGCCATCACTGTCGATACATTGATGCAAGCGATTCACAAAGCTGTTAAATACCCTATGTAGGAACTCTTGATCAATTGTGTTAATTGCTTCACGTATTACATTCTTTAATTCAGCAATTGTTCTAGGACGATTTTTATACACAACTTGATTTAAATAAAAGAAGAAATCCAAAGCAGATATGTTCGGTGCTCTTGGTGGGTACACAATTTCCGCATTGCGAGATATGATAAGGCCGAACATCTGTCTCACAGCTTGTATGCTTACACGAGAAGTATGGACAGTAACACAGTCTTGTTGGTAATAAATTTCTGCTCGATTTATGCCCATTCTTCTTAGCTCCACCTGCACAAAATTTTGTAACATATCGATGTAACGTTGAGAGTTGACTACGACAGCCTGTTCGTTTTCGTTTTCATAAAAATATGGCTCCACCACTCTTAATGTGCCAATGCCACACCAAACCGTAACTTTTAGCGAATGTAAAGGTGTTTTGTGAATTTGTCGGGGATTGTTTTGGGGCCAAAAATGCATATTTTGTTTATTGACCCAGCCCGACAGATGAAAATGAGCTTCATCAGTCATAAATAACAAATTCAGTCTGTCTGGATTTTCGTTTAGAATTTCCAATATTCTGTTACAAAATGTTATGCGGTTTATTCTATCCTGCGGAAAAAGTTTCTGGGCTATCTGAAGCTTATGAGGATGAAACTGTTTTTCATGAAGAATTCGTTGCAAGCTTCTTCTCGAAATCCCAAGAGCCTCTAACCTGCGCTGTGTTGAACGCTGAGGACTTTGTTGAACTGATGCTCCAACTCTTGCAATATGATGTTTGTGGTTCATTTTCCATTATTTATTCAACACGATTGACAACTTGAGGTGTACGTTTCTTAACTGCTCCGCTGCCTGATTTTCTTAAGAGACTACCAGTTTCAGGAAAAAGTTTTAAAGTTCTATCCAAAGTATTCTTAAATTGTATATAATCTATTACAAAATGTGGAAACTCAACTTGAAATTATACCATGCAATCTTGAACTGAATAAACCCTTAAACCATCAATTTTATCTTTTGGAACTTACTGCAAGTGAGAATTAATGAATATTAAATCACATTTTTATATGTAAATGTCGACTTATGTGATGCGTTCATAACTACAATCCGACAAACTAAGTTTGTACCAGTATGCAGAACACACCCTTTCGCGACAACGAACTTCCTGGTAATTAGGTTAATTAAGAATAAAGAAATACTGAAAAAAACAAGTCAATCAACGGGAAACGTACAAACGGCGTTTCGTTCTGGTTGGAACTTTTCAATGCACGGCATTCCTCGAAGACGGACATTGCTTTTTCATTGACTTGTTTTTTTCAGTATTTCTTAATTCTTAATTAACCTAATTACCAGGAAGTTCGTTGTCGCGAAAGGGTGTGTTCTGCATACTGGTACAAACTTAGTTTGTCGGATTGTAGTTATGAACGCATCACATAAGTCGACATTTACATGTAAGAATGTGATTTAATATTCATTAATTCTCACTTGCAGTAAGTTCCAAATGTTAACTATATATACAGAAAGTATAGAAATGAAAAAGCAATGTCCGTCTTCGAGGAATGCCGTGCATTGAAAAGTTCCAACCAGAACGAAACGCCGTCTGTACGTTTCCCGTTGATTGACTGGTTTTTTTCAGTATTTCTTAATTCATCAATTTTATTACCACTTCGAAAATAAACCTGGACTAAAAAAAAATTATGTTCTAAAGTGGAAGCCATTTTAAAACTGAGAAGCAATTTATTTAAACCAGAATCGACGCACGATTATTTTATGCACTAACTGATATTTGTGATTGACGTTATCAAATGTCATTTGGATTTACGTTTACGGAACAACAAGCACATACTAATATATTTGCGTCTTATTCTATAAAAATTTCAAAGTAACCTAGATTGACTTTTCAAATTAACCCTTGTTATATGGCTGTACATAATTTCGTAAGCATTATTCAGTTATCATCACCTGATGAAGCCAAAGTGTTGCGAAACGATATTGTAGTGTATGTTAGTGTACAAAAATTATTTGAAACAACTTTCATCAAATTATTGAATTTTAACATGGAGTTTCAAAAAGTCCCGTTTAATCAATTATATAAAATTTAATTTATATGAAATTTTTTGTATGTTAATGTTTATACTTATTCATAATAAAGATATAATGAAAACCAAATAAAAACAATTGATAAATTAAGAGTTATAAGTAATTATGTTTCTCTTCTTCCATATTTATTTTAGTTAATTTTACAGATTGAATCGTAAAATAAATTAATTATATTACTTACTAATTATTTTCGATTCCCATGCCGAATCCACAAAATATCCAAGATCGTCTGCATCATTACGTTCCAACTCCCATTCTATGTAGGTAACAATTTGAGGTTCATTTCTACCAAACTCCAGTGAATCTTCGATCGTCTCGTCATCACCATCATCATTATCATCACTATCTTCTAAGTCGATCATATCACCAGTTAAATTAAAATATTCCCATTTCTTTTCCTCGAACTCATTTAAAGATCTTTTTCCTCTATCGTACCTCTTGTACAAAACATGCGCGTCACTTCCGCCGTCGGTCAAGTTAAACGGTTCAATCAAATACGAATCTTCGTCTATTTTTATAAAGCCCCTTATCTCGAACCCGCATATCGTCACAGTAACAAAAGAGGCATCCTCGAAGCCGCGAACTGTCCCGGATTTGAAATCGCATTCATCGATCGTAACAACGTTCTCCCCTTTGGCGTCCAATTTGTCGTAAATAATCTTAAAATCCGAATGGAATTTCAAAGATTTTCCGTCATCTTCGTTCAAATCCAATATCCACTCATTAAATTTTACGATTTTCGCCGGTACTGTTTCTTCGTAATGGAAATTTCTGTTTACAGCGCGTCTGCGACGTGTTGTCGTTTCATATATCCTTGGATATACCACTTGTTTTTCGAAGAACGAAGGAAGATCGATTGTGATAAAATTGTCGATACCGTGCCTATTCGAATTGATAGTAACAAAATATAGAATAAATTGGAATAGAAACGTGAAGAACATATTCGTTTAGTTAGAATGCAAAGTGATAAACTGTAATTTATCGTCAATGGTTCAACGAGATGAGACGATGTGTGTATACACGACTGTTACAAGCTGCTCTGTTAATGGATTTAATTGACATTTTCTCAAGTACAAAAGTAATTAAACACAGTATCTCTGTTTATTGCTTCTAGACATTCACATGTATGTTATAGCAAACAGTATGTAATATTCTTAATACATACTATGCCTGTATATATTATTATAATTGCCATATTTAAATATAAATTTTATGAATGGTCTTAAGCAGAAAACATAAACACAAGAACATCATTTCGAAAAAATATTTATTAATTTAATTGATTGCTGTAATTTTCGAATAACTTTAAATAAACTTAATGAAAATAAAATAACTTAGACGAGAAAAATTTAAGGAACGATAAAAATTATGTAATTTATAATAACAAAAATATTTTTAATAATATAAAAATATTATTAAAAATCGGGTGTGGAGAACATAATACAAGTTCATATTTGTGTGAAAGCATCTTTTCAGAGATGCAGACACGTGTTTCACCTTACTATAGAATCATCGAGAACAAATTAATGTCATGCTAAAAGACGGGAAAATCATACGGATTATTTATTTTGTTATTATACTGTAATTGAGCAAAACTTAATCAAATCGTTTTCTAGAAGGTAAAAATTTTAAACGTTACAAACCTGTTAGCATATAAAAATTGTTTCAGAATTAATAGCATTATTAGCACCAAGCAGTGATCCTACAGTGGCATCGCATTATCTCCAAATATTACAGGAGGGGCAATAACATATACATTACGTCGAGATACTTGTCCTCCTCTTTCATTAAACAGTGTTCAGATACCCCAGAGTGAAAGCACCAAATATCTCGGAATTCATTTGAATAAACGACTAACGTGGACTAAGCACATCTTCTCGAAGAGAAAGCAGCTAGGGCTGACATTCTCTAAATTACAGTGGCTCATTGGCCAGCGCTATCTCTGGAAAACAAACTTATTGTGTACAAGGTGATTTTGAAGCCAGTGTGGACCTATGGCGTTCAACTGTGGGGAACCGCGAGTGTCTCTAATCTGGAAATTCTTCAACGGTTTCAATCCAAAGTACTGAGAACAATTATAAATGCACCCTGGTTTGTATCAAATGCCTCGCTACATCATAATCTTCACATGCGGACAGTGCGCGAGGAAGGAAAACACACAAGTAAACTACTCAAAAATGAATAAGGAATTTTTACTTTTTTGTATTTTTTAGATAGTATGGGTAAATATTTGTAGTGTATTATATTAGATACATAATTGTACACAACAATTTAAAATTTTCAAGTACATTTATTCAGAAAAATCGTTAGATTACTAAGAAATGATCAAACATGAATAAGCTACATTTTTAACAATAGCTAAAATACCCATTTTTCTGTAACAATTAATAATAAAATCGTGTATAATGGCCACGGACATCTCTCACAGCTGTGCATCTTCGGGGCATACTCATAATACTCGCAAACTCGCATACTCATAATACTCGCAATTATTAATGTGTTCTTGTGACACTCTTCTCCAACACAGAGGTAAAATTTCCCGCAAGTGTTGCACGTTAACTGGGGGTGGATTATGTTCGTTGAGCTGTTTTTGAAGTCTGTCCCAAATGTGCTCAATTGGATTCAAGTCGGGAGACGTTGGTGGTAAAGGTAGATGGTTAATATGGAGGTCATTTATTGCTTGCATTACAATTTGTGCACGATGAGGTCTTGCATTATCATCAATAAAAAACATTTTTTCATCCACAGCCTCACGAAAGTCGGCCACATATTGCTGAATAATGTCATCTCTGTATATGTGTGCATTGACATTGTTTTCAAGGAGATGGAGGTTCGTACGTCCATTCAAACTAATGCCCGCCCACACCATGATACCACCGCCGCCAAAAGGCACCACAGCTTTTGTAAACTTCCGTCTATAACGGTCTCCTCGAGTTCTCCAGACCCTTACTCTACGATTATCACTAAATAAGCAGAATCTGGATTCATCGGTGTATAAACCATGCTCCCATTGAAAATTTTCTGCTAGTCGTTGGTTAACCCAAGTTCTCCTAGCCATTCTATTGGCATTAGTTAACTTTGGGCGTCTCAAAGGCCTGCAGCTATGAAGATCCATTTCCCTCAGACGGTTTCTGATGGTTTGATCCGAAACTCTAACTCCAGTGGCGGCACGTAACTGTGTTTGCAAGCATACAGCACTTCTAAACGGATTCATCCTTGTCTGAATTCGTATGTAGCGGTCTTGTCTCTGATTTGTTTTCCTCTCAGATCCACTACCGGGTCTTCTCCTTGCAGATCCTACCTGGTGGAATCTTGTTAGAGCCCTACTAACAACACTTGGAGACATATTAAAAATTGCGGCAATTTCTGCTCCAGATTGCCCTCGCTGATGCAATAACGCAATTAAATCAAAAGCTTCTTTATTTAAATGACGTCTTGGCATCGTGAAAATGTGAAATGACGTTTAAAATGAATAATACTTGTCAAAAAATGCGATTTTTATAATTTTGTATTGTAAATTAATTTAAGGTTAAAATACAAAATTCAATATTTTATCACACAGAAAAGACATTTACCAAATAAAATGTCCATAAACGACTGTGGGGCTTCTAATTTATCTATAGTTTGAGAAAATACGTTAAATTTAATCGAATTAATTAGATCTGTTAAAAAAAGATCTAATTCCCTATTCATTTTTGAGTAGTTTATTAAATATCTCACACGCCTTGAAGCACATCCAAATCCTTTGGCATTGAACCTTTTAGATAATAGTGCACAAACATAAAACGAGTAACGCCTTTAGATGTAGTGAACACACACAGCTAATTGACTTATATTTATAGTAGCGAATTGTTATCGCTTATTTTTATTCATTAGTATAGCAAACGCCAATTAAGTTGGCGAAGGAGGGGTAAATTCGCGCAGGATTAGAAGTAGTGGGGAGATTTGTATTTGGTTTTACATCAAATGTCAGATAATTCTAACCTCTGAGCGTGTATCACTTTATGATCCCCTAGACATTATGTTCCGTTAAACGTCAATGACAAATTTATTCTGATAATTATTTGGATAGTGGAGGTGGACGTTTTTAAAAACGACTTCTGCCTTACTGTAGGTTTCTAACTCATGTCCTTTTGTATATAATTACAACTTCCATTTAATACCAACCTTGGATCTTGGATAGATCATGAAATTTACATGGAGTTATTAAAAAAAAAGAATTAATTTAGTATTTTTTAAAGTAACTTTGTAGGTACCTATATAAATTGTAAAAGTGGCTTGTAAGTAATTTAAAAACCATAGATTAAATTCAATTTAAAAAGAAAACAGTAATTACTGGTAAAGAAAAGTACGTAACACCCCATAATAATGTCAAACAGACAGAAACAAGAAAAATCGCTAACCGCAATATAAATCAAAGAAGACTCTAAATACGTATTTTGGCAACTAAGTTGCAATCTTCAGTTGCTGAAATAGGTATTTGGAGTTTATCGAGGATACCTTTAATATCCTTTTGTATTTAATTTCAAACTTTTTTTATCGATAAATATAAGGAAATCTAGGATATAGAATTCAAACATAACATTTCCGATTTTATAAATATTTAACATTCATTCTCGAATTTAAACCACTATATAACATAATTTTACTATCACATTCAAATCATAAGACTTTTAGGCTCTAAGAAATCGATATCTTTTACATTTCCGAATTTATTGCTTTATACATTAGACCGCTGTTTTATTACCTAGAGTTATTAGTAAAGGAATGTTTTATATTTACAAATTTATTTAATGCTTTATATATTAGACCGCTTGTTTGATTACATTGGGTTAAAGTGAACAATGAGTTTAATCCATTTGTTAATTCTTAAGATCACGTTCCCTAAATATGTATAATAAATTTTATTAGGGACGATCTGGAACTACATACTTAGATTTATAACACCAATACATAATTAGTAATGTAATAATATTTTATTATTTATTAGTAAGATCTAAGACCCTATTATAAACCTGGTATTGTTGCCAGTAGGTACAATTTCAACGAATTAATAACACACCAATTTTCCGTTATGACGTCAAACAATACAATGTTCAACAACACGCGCATTTATTTATATAATTGTTTGTTAGCGTAGTGGTATATTCTTAC
Organism: Melolontha melolontha; assembly: GCA_935421215.2. Classification (NCBI taxonomy): domain Eukaryota; kingdom Metazoa; phylum Arthropoda; class Insecta; order Coleoptera; family Scarabaeidae; genus Melolontha; species Melolontha melolontha. Next base: position 104,200,726 of record OW285240.1, on the reverse strand, counting down.
CTACTTGTGACACAGTCTTAACAGAACAGTATCATTCGTAACATCATACCAAGCAACAACAGAACAGTCGTACATCAAGACAAACAGTCTTACGTTAAACATCAACATAACAATCATACTTTATGAAGAGACATCAGTCTCAACAGCAGCTTTATGTTAATATAAATCGTTCTAAATCCAAAAATAAATGTATATAGTATAAATAAATATATTTATAGATGAAAGTATATTTATTCATTTCACAAACAGTCACTGAAGATTTACAAAGTGAAGTGTTACAATCTGTGCACAGTGAAGCAACATTAGCAACATTAGTGATTATAGGGGTTATAGGGGTTGAAGCGTCACCGTCAGAAATCGGATTGATCCCAGAGTTTGGTCTTCGAGCCGCATCAGCTTGATCTGCAACACATTTGGTTTCACGAGTTGAACATCCACAAGAGAGTTTTTCTTTGATTTATATTGTGGTTAGGGATTTTCCTTGTTTCTGCTTGTTTCAAAATTTAAGCCACAATCTCCATCTATTCGAATCATAATATGTCAAACATCGAAAAATGTGAAGTCGCTGAAAAACCCACCAATCACAAAGCGCGAATTTGAATTTGACCAAGAGATAATAGCTGATTGAATATGAGAATTTCTCGAACAAAAAATTTATTTCACGAAGGAAAAATACAGCGAAATAATGAAGAATTTAGAGGAAAAGTATTTAGAAAAATACTAAGAAAGTTTACAACGTTATTTTATAAATATATATATATATATATATATATATAAATATATATATATATATATATATATATATATATATAAATAAATATATAAATAAAACAAAGTGTAGAATATAAAAACATTATAAAATGTTGAAAATGCATGAAGAAAATGTGTTCTAAAGCACGACAAGCAGCGAGTTGGACCGAAAAAAGAATATATCCAAAACGACGTAAAAACAGCAGACTTTTGTTAAACGAAAAACGATTAAGGCGTATAAACTTTTGCTAGAATTATTATTAAACGTTGAATACATGGTAGGTATGGGGAACTTTTACATTATTTTTTTTTGCATTGATATAAAATTCAAGCGTAGAATTTTCAATTTAGATTTTATTTTTAATTCAAATAGAGATAATTTAATATTGTTGAGTTTTAGATTTCTGAAGAGCGAGCAATCTATCTTTGATAAGTGTTAGCTGGTATATCATTCAAGAGCACATTTCACATTGGGTATCTATCGCTTTTTACAATTTTCAAATGAATAGACAAGACCTGTCCAAAATGCATTTTTAATTCTTCCATTCTTATCGGACGTCGCAGTACAGTCAAAACAAATCTTGATTTAAATATTAAATTTATTCTAATCCCTCGAACAATGTGCGGCAACTTAATGAACATATATGGCTGTTATTACAAACAAGCGTCATCTATTGAAAGAACCGCGGGGATTATGTCAAGAATCATTCGGCGTATACATTATTTGCATTGTATTATTAATTTCATTATTTCTAATCCACTGTGTCGCTTTATGATGAAAGTATGTTAGAATTAGTACAAATAGAATCGGATCTATTCTTTTACATTTTATTAGTGCTATAAATGAAATAGCTAACGATAACATGCAATAAAAGCTGAGCTGCTTATTGCAACTACAAAATTTATGATAGATAATATTTACGTGCCAATCAATTCATCGGAAAGGAAATATTCAAATTGCCGAAAAAGTATACCGAAATTGCATATTCTTGGATAGAATTTAATGCAAATTTTAATTTTTCATATTATTTTAAGCAAGAAATTATAGAGCAATAGCAAACTGCATTAATTCAAAGTATACTCGACAATTTGATAACTTTCTTTGGTCAAGGTTTTATAGTTTTAAAATGATATGAAATGCAATTATTTCTGAAATGAGAGAAAAATAATAATTTTCTTTATGCAAACTTTGTTTTATTTTTAAAATATTATATATTCTAGCATTAGGGCTACGTGTCAAGTAGTCCCAAGGCTTCTTTCCATATCCTTCTGTCTGTAGCCTTGTGCTTGCAACTTATAACTTCTCTTTTATCTGCCCCTATTTTTTTCATGTTTACCTGAATACCTCCAATACTTTTTTACCATAATACAAAGGTATTTTTAATAATATAAAATATTATTAAAAATCTGGTGTGAAGAACACAAATACAGGTTCACGATTAATACTTTTGTGAACGTGTCCGAACATATCCCTCCCCAGAGACGTAGATACGTATTTCGCCTTTCTACATTCGCCTTTTGTGAATGTGTCTGAGAATATCCTTTCTCCAGTAGGGGCGTACCGATGAGCCTGTAGAAAGGCTAAATACGTATCTACGTCTCTGGGGAGGGATATGTTCGGACACGTTTACAAAAATATTAATAGTGAACCTGTATTTGTGTTCTTCACACCAGATTTTTAATAATATTTTATATTATTAAAAATACCTTTGTATTATACAAAACTGGTGGGGTTTACCTACTCATGTATGTTTCAATTATTCTGATACTTTTTTACCACTCTTTCTGTAGGGAATCCCGTTATATACCCTCCACAACAATTTATTTTTGTCCTTATTTCCATCCTACCTGCATAGACCTGAAAAATCTTTGATTCCGTTCCCCTTCTAAAATTATGGATCACTTTAAAACACAAAGAGTATGCAAACGCAAATGAAAAGCTATACAGAGAAAATATGTCGTGAAGATTGAATATCACATTTCTCTACCATTTGCCTCTTCAGTAGGAGTTAAGTAGGGCTTTTGCCTTCCACCACTCTTTTTAAGAATTATCTTCGAGCGAAATCGCAACATTGGATTAGGGAATGCAGTCCGAAGGAAGAATGGCCGGAGGATATTTCAATATATTCGATTTTCTTTGCTGACAATCAAGTAGTTATCGCAAAAGATCAACAAGATAAGACATACATGTCGAATAAACTAATGGATGAATACAAAGAGTGTGGTTTGAGGATAAGCACAGAAAAATCTGCTTAACTCCTTTTGAAGAGGAAAATGGTAGAGAAATATGATTCTCAATCTTTACACCTGTATTTTCTCTGTATAGCGTCTCAATTGCATTTATATACACTTGGTTGATTCTTCCTTGTTTTAAAGTGATCTATAACTTCTGAGGAAGATCGGAATAAAAGGCTTTTTGCAAGTCTTACGAAGATAGCATAGAAATAAGGACAAAAAGAAAACATTGTGCAGGATATATAATCAGATTCCTTCCAGAAAGAGCATGGAGCGTAAGGTAAAAGCGAAATAAAAAGAGGGGTAGACAAAAGAGAAGATGGATTGATGTAATACAATATGGTTATACGAAAAAATGGGAAGATATAGGACTACAAAGTAACAATAAAAAATATTACACTGGGGGTTACAGTCTGCGAAGATGGAAGAGATGACAGAGATATAATGAAAAACAGAGCGGCATGTGGAAAAAGATGATTAAAATGGTAGATTAAATACTGTGGAATAAATAGTATTATATGTTGAGCATATTTAAATAACGAAATAAAACAAAATACTTTTTTCACAAAAATAGTTTTAATAAACTAAATTTACATTTCTTGTGTTCTGCACACATCAGTAGTACTGTTTAAACATAATATCTACGAGACAATATATAATATGAAAATACATCATATACAGAAAAATTAGAAGTAACCAATCCTATGAGTTTTAAGAAAGAATTAGACTACATAGTTAAAGTTGCAGAATCGATTGGTTACGACAAACAATTAGTATTGATAATTAAAAACAAACTAGAAATGAAAAGGCTCAAAATTTCGAAAATCACTCTAACACCCGACACTTTGAACAACAATAAAAAATATAAAATAAAAATATAAAAATTGGCGTAACAGCATAATAAAACTGTTTAAATACAATTTAATTGCAGCTTTCTCCAACAATAGCAAGTTACAACAGTGTCGGAAAACAAAAATTATTAGCACAGATCCATTGAAAGAGTCGGGCATTTACAAAATAAGTTGTAATTCTTGTCCAAAATTATACATAGGGCAAACCAGAAAAAATGTTCAAACACGATGTAAAGAACACATGCCTCATGTTAAATTACACAACATAGAAAAGTCAGCATAAGCTCTACATCATACAGGTACAGGTCGCAACTTCAATTTAGAAAATGTTAGTTTAGTTAAAAAATATGGGAAGCCATATACATACTTGAAAAAACACAAAAATGATCTTCTAAATAATGATATTTCACCCCTCAATAATAAACTGTTAGCATGTATACCGACATCATTAAATACTTAAGACATCTTGTAAACAAGTACTAAATTCTTCATTCACTTTAATATTTTATATTGTAATCCCTAATCTCTTTGCCGTTAATCCAACCCGATGCCCCCCTTTGTTTCATAGATATTTGGTATTTCCCCATGAACTCATTCTCAGAAATTGTATTAGTTTTAAGATTCATTGTAATTTTTCGTTAATTTGTTTTCATCCTACCTCTAATTTTTCTGTATACGATGTATTTTCATATTATATATTGTCTCGTAGATATTATGTTTAAACAGTTCTACTGATGATGTGTGCAGAGCACACGAAATGTACATTTAGTTTATCAAAACTATTTCTGTGAAAAAGTGTTTAGTTTTATTTCGTTATGTGAAATAAATATCTAACAAAAACAATAAAGAAGAATATATTTTATACTATAATACAGTCAGTTATGACTTGCAGATCGGAGGTATAGGTTATAGATAGAAATCAAAAGCTTTACTCTCAGCCGAAATGAAGATATCAGAGATAGAATGGAAGGCAAAGACACTCTTATAGATAGGATTAATGTAGGACAGCTGAAATGAAGGTATGGCATTGGATTCCAGTACATATAAATAAACGAAGACGACCAACATAAAAGTAAAATGAGAATGAGAGGATTGCATGATAGGAGCTGGTACAGTAAAAATCGTTGGCGCTTGGGATGCGAAAAGTGACAACAAGCTGCAAATACTCGCTAAATAAATATAATAAATTTCTATTTTACAATATAAGTACGTGATTTCTTCATATGTCATTCTTTTACCATAATGTCCCCGACTTGTATTACACCAACCATCCTACGCAGCACCCCCTTTTCCCATATTTCTAGGTCTTCATATCACACTTATTCCAGACTCACAGTTCACAATAAAGGACTATGAGCTTTTTAATCATTTCATATATTCCTAGTTCAATTTTTTTTTATATTGCCGTAGATTTTAGAGTTTTAAAGACGGTCTGCACTTTTGTTTATGCTAGATGACATAGCTTTTTCTTTTATCATTGTTCCACGTCAAAGTTACCATAGCTGAGACCTTTTCACAAATATATTTTCATTATACTGCTCTATAGTAAGTGTCTTATCATTCTATATTTCGTGTTGGTCTGGTTGAGTCAAATCAACTACTACTACTACTATGTCGTCGGAATATATCAGGATCTGGTGCTTGTTATAATGTATAGTATTTGGTTGGACCTTAGAATTTTCTTTCAAATTCTTTAGAAAGTATGTTTCTTATTTTATGTAAATTTTCTGAAATATTTCGTGAAACTTCTCTTTAAGTTGACAACCAAATCTATCAGAAATATTTTCCTTCCGCTAAAAAGAAATTTCGATTTTTAAAGTACGAAATAGCATGTGGTACAAATTTAAAGTGGTTTTGAACGTAATAGAGCTGATATAAAAGTTGTGCTTTTTAGAAGACATTGATACTAGGAGCATAAAACGTCTTTTAAATCAAAAATTACCATTTAAATTTTATTAATATTTTTAGCATAGAATAAAATTGCTTTTAACCATATATTCTAACGTGTCATGACATTATGACTGTGATGGTTGAAAGGATAAATGAAAATCCGGATATAATTCTTAATATATTATTACTCTATATGGCGATTTCAAAAATCTTCTTTGTGATATTAATGAAGGGTGAAACGATTGTTATACGATTAAGAGATAATATTGATATTTTGTTACCTCTTCAGTATTGAAGGTGGTCTAAAAAGTGAATAGGGAATGTACCCAGTATTCACTGCTTAGAAAGCTCACTTACTAATAACAATCTATTTATTAGGATCCTAATAGTAAAATATGATAAAACTACATTCGTATTTATAACTTTTATTAATTATTAATATTACAGCGGAAAATTTTTAATTTTATAAATTTTTGAAAACAAATGAACATTAGAAGTTCTTTAATGTAATCCTTTCGAAAATGACTACGAGATCCACTACCGGTATTGCAAAGACTATTCTCACAGCATGTTGTACACGAATGTAGCTTCGTCCTCTCGCCTATAACAATACAGCCCGCTTCGCAGGTTTTTGTACAGTTTCGCTGTAATAACCAAAGTTTCGGCTTACCAGTTACGTCTTCGGTACTTGCTGACATTGATATGCTTTTAACCTGAAAGTATAAAACACATTAACAGTAAGGAAAATATACTAAATATAAATATAGCACAAAAATTGCTTCAAGAGAAAAGCACATAAAAAAGTGATGAATATTTATTATGTTTTCGTAAAAGCTTTTTTACTATTTTGTTTGTCGAATGATAACCTAGGAGCGGCTCTTGTGACCGAAGTCAGTGACGCGTTCATAGTCACATATAAATTAACTACTTAGCTATAAATTGTCGTCTGAGTTCGATCATTTCGACGAATAATAAATGATAGGCTTTTTATGCACTTTATTTGTATTCACTACTAGTTTCAATCGCAAAAATCCAAGACTAGTTTTAAGATTTATTGCAAATTTAACAAACGATCCTCTTTAGTACTACCCCTCAATTGTCATATTATAGCCCCAACAAGATTAATGTCTTCGATGTATTTTCCTAGAAAGACTAAAGGCGTAATACAGGGTGGCCCAAAATGACCGAAGGGGTTTTAATTCCTTATAAATTTTTATTATAATTTTTTTTTGTTTTCAGTATTTTGTAAAGAAGACTTGGCGAATTTAAAATGGAACAGTACACAATTGAATAACGTGCCAAAATCGTTGAACTTTATTTCTCAAATCAACGATCCATTGTTTTGACTCAGCGTGCATATCGTCGTTTTTTAATGTGCGGGTTGGACCCTCAGAGTCAACAATAAACCGTCTGGTTGCAAATAAGGGGCAGTAAGGAACCTTCCTGGTGCCGGCAGATGACGAACGGTGCACACGGATGACAATATTGAACGGGTACAGGAGAGTATTCGGGAAGATGGAGAAACATCAACCAGGAGACGTTCGACACAACTTGGCCTCTCAAGAGGGTCGCTGCAGAGAATTTTGCATACAATAAGAATGTTTCCATACAAAATTCAGCTTGTCCAACAATTTAAACCGACAGATTACCAGCAACGACTTGATTATGCAATTTATTTTCGTCAAAAAGCAAGCAGAAGAAAATCATGATTTTATTCATAATTTAGTTATGAGCGACGAAGCCCATTTCCAATTAAATGGGTTCGTTAATAGGCAAAACTGCAGGATATGGGCTACGGAAAATCCAAGAGTAGTTCAACAGCGAGAATTACACCCACTTAAGTGTACCGTTTGGTGCGGTGTTTCGTCGGAAAGGATAATTGGCCTATATTTTTTTGAAAATGAACACGGTGTCGCCGTTTCCATCACTGGTGTTAGATATCGGACAATGTTGGAAAATTTTTTAAGGCCAGCCGTGGAAAACCATCCGCAAGTATGGTTCCAACAGGATGGAGCCACAGCGTACACTGCGAGGGCCACAATGGCTCTTTTACGCGATATCTTTGGTGAACGAATTATTTCCCGTACAAGCGATTTTAATTGGCCTCCGCGTTCACCGGATTTAACCGCTTCAGACTGTTTCCTTTGGGGTTATTTGAAAGGAAAAGTCTATATTAATAAGCCTCGAACCATACAGCAATTAAAAAATAATATACGCGACGAAATCAACAACATAACACCTGAAGTTTTGCGAAAGGTTATGGAAAATATAACAACGTAATTTGAAACATACTTGAGTAGGTAAAACCTTACCAATTTTGTATAATACAAAAGTATTTTTAATAATATAAAAATATTATTCAAAATGGGGTGTGAAAAACACAATACAAGTTCATATATGTATTTTTGAATGTATCTTCACACAACGCCGACAAGTAGTGAAGACACGAAAATACAGTTTTTATAGATACGGTGGTTATCGACTATAAAAACACGATGCTAGTTCTGCGGTTGTTATATAGACAGCGCTGAATATTCCTTCACGCTCTGTCTTAATAATTTCTGCGAGATAGCAACGTAGTTATGTTTTGTTGAATGTGTCTCTTCTCCAACAGGGGCGTACCGACGATCATGTAGAAATGTGAAATACGTATCTACGTCTTTGGAGAAGATACATTCAAAAATACATATATGAACTTGTATTGTGTTCTTCACACCCCATTTTTAATAATTTTTTTATATTATTAAAAATACTTTTGTGTTATGGAAAATGTTTTGGAAAGAGCACGAATACGCGAAGCAGAAAATGGCCACCACTTGCGAGATATAATTTTTCATAATTAAATTAAAAATATTCTCCATTAATATGCTGTATTTAAAATTAAAAAAAAATAATAATTATGTCTTAAATAAGAAGTTATAATGAACTCAAACCCCTTCGGTCATTTTGGGCCAGCCTGTATTATGGAGTAAAAGTATAAAACGGCCAATGTTAACATCTACGCATGAGTATAATAGGACCAATGAGCTATATAATTCGTTGGAAGTTCAAGGTAAACCTAACAAAAGTTATGTCATATATTATAATTAGATGGAAAATTTTTATAGTATTACTAATACATTGACCTAATAGTATTTAATATTGAATGGTATTTATCTTCAGATTTTTAAGTATTATGATTGTAACAATAGTAACAGAGGTAAAATTAGTAAGAACTAAGCCCAATATACTCTATTGCTATGTTGTTTTAAGGTAAGCATATTCCTAAAATTTTGGAAGGAAATAAATTTTAATTTTTAAAGAAATTAATAAGGTATTCTGTTTATTTACTATATAATTTCAACTTCTAAGTAGGTAACCACTACGGTAATTTTCTATAATAATCTTCGATAAATTACTTATAAAACAAACAAAATTCTATTAAGTGAAGATACTATAATAGAAGCAAATAATTAAATCCATGAGTCAAGAAAACATTTCACAAACTACAAAATTATTGTTCGTTTTACTAACCTTGCAGGTCCTTTGTTCGTTATTACATTTAGCTTTAAAAGTCGTAACGTTATCCTTTAAATCCTGACATCTCTCTCCGTCTATCATAGTGTCGCAGCGGAAACAATAGATGTCGCTCAGCTTTTCCAAAGCTTCTTTCGTACGATGCTCCGCAGCCGTAGCCCCACATAACCCTTGAATCAATAATTAGACGTTGCTATGGCGACAAGGTATCTTTACCATATTATATTACAAAAAATACTGGCAAATTTATGCAGAAAAAAATGTTTTATCACATTATAGATTAATATATATATACAGAGGTGAAATGAGATTATTTTTTAAGGTGCTTTAACGCTAATTAATCTGGAAATAAGTAAAGAAAAGAAGAAAGGGCAAACAACGTATTTAAACAAATATTATTTTGAATAAATACATATTTAATAATAATTTAAATGAAACAAAATATAACTAGCTTTACAAATATAGACAAGCAACTATATAAAGAGTAACTTACAACTTATTATTTGTAAATGTATGAGTATATATCTAAGATTTAGAATTTCAAATATCCAGTACATCTTTCACTAATACTAACAATAAACAAAGATCACGCTTTTTATAAACAGTCATTTTCTCTTCATTTGGCTTCGGGTTGGCACATGTAATTCATTTGTTTTTTTTGCAGACGCCATTTTGAGGTTAAAATTGCGCAAGGTCTACATCGACATCAACTCAGGTTCAGCTTTCATAAACGTCAATGTCTATTTCGTATTATATATTGTTTATAATGCAGAATATTTCGAAAATAAATATTTTTATTGATATATGATTTTCCTGTCATCCCCTATTGCAATCTATTTTCGTTCAGAAAATAGGGAAAGCAATATTGATAGTGAATATATATAAACTAGGCATTGAATTGCGATATAAAATCGGAATCATTAAACTAAGAATTTGACCTGCGCTGTATGAAATTTTATATTTTGAGCAGCGGCGGCTCGTGCATCAAAAATGTGGGGGTTGCAAATTTAGTGAATACTAATACTTTTTACAGTAGGTAAACAAGGTAGGTCACTAAGTATGTTTTATTAAAAGTAATTTTGCTAAGGTACATATAAAGAAGAAAAAAGGCTTTTAAAACTCACTGATTCTGATCCTGATTTTATTGAAGCAAAAAATCCATGCGACGATCTTTCGCAGTCGCAAATTTATCTTTCTTGAGAAAGCAAGTTCAAAAGCTCCACAAATACTTACACAATTAATTATAATGTTCACTACATATCGATTGTACTTAACTTTCTCGTTGTGCAATGCTATATTTCTTCGATATGCACTATCCATCTGAGCAGCAATATCCACATTCCCAAAAAGCGATAATTGAACTACATTTTTCATATGCCTTTGTGATATACTGTGTTTTTTAATTCGATCGCTTGAATGATTTAAATCAGTTAAACCCATTTTCGTCCATAATTCTTCACCTTCAAATAGTAAGCAAGGAAAGCAGAATAATGCATTTTTTATACTACAACCGCAAATCCACAAATGTTTATTATAAATATCCTTATTAAATAGTCTATTAAAAGTTCGCGTCTTACTGGAAATCGTTTGTTTCATATTTAAATTCGGAACAGGTCTGCCCAACCGCTTTATTTCAATTTTTTCGGCGTACGTTCTTTTATAGAACGGATCCACTATTAAACTCTGCACTGAATTCATTATTATTTAAAAATAAAGAGCATAAACACTTTTAAACACACAAATACAACTTTTTTATTCGCTTTTATACCGTTGCACCGTAAGCAAGAAATATGTCTAATGTTTTGGTTGCACTGCTGCTGCAACACTATTGTCGTTTATGGAGATATACCCGAAAGACGTTCGACAAAGTTCGTCAGCCGTATAGGGATATATACGTTCGTGGATTGCAATGAGTCTGCAAACCAAGTGTGTTATTCTCTCATTTATTTAACGTATTCATATCCAATTAGATATACCTATTATAAGTAATTTATAATAGTTCATTTATTCTGTGAGGTAGTACAAATTTTTAATTTAAAAAATGTAGAATTACGCTTTTTTTCATTAAATTAAATCTATTAGTTTTGGTGGTTGCGCAAACTTGCAAACCATAGCAGAAACCGCCACTGATTTTGAGATAATTATCCCGAACTAATAAACCAAGTCAACTTAAAATGTTGACTTATTTTAAAATATTGAGTTCTTTATTTTTTTTATACCTTGTATCCCCGGATCGACGCATGAATAGGCAAAAAAGTTTTTGAGTTGAAATTTCATGTTCCGGAGTTCATAGAAAATAATTTTTAGTTTCGAAAAATGGCTTGAAATGTACAAAAAGGTAGTTTTTCCTACTAATAAAGTGCTTTTTCTGTAAAAGATACGACAAAATGTTATTAAGAAAAGTTGTTCAGACTGAAAAATTATGCAATTATGCAAAACACTTTATTAGTAGGTAAAATTACCTTTTTGTACATTTTCAACACATCTTTGATTTTTCAAAACTAAAAGTATGGCACAAATTACTTTCTATCCAAGCAGGGCTGAACCTCAGATCATGAAATTTTAATTCAAAAATTTACATTTTTACCTATTCAGGGACATACTGTATTGTTAAACTTCGTGTATATGTTATCGTGAAAGACCTAAAGTAGTGGTTGTCGACATACACCGGTTAATGTCGACAGACTCCAGCTGAATAGGTGAAAGACCGAACAATTACTAGTTATATTATAAGTTCGGTCCTTCACCAGTGTATGTCGACAAACACATATAAGCTTCGGTCAATGTCAGAAACGATAGTACATTTATTATAATATAAGTTTATTATTCATATTATTCACGTCACTGTAAACCATTCATTCTGGAATTTCCAGCTATATTTAATTTACCCTTCACAGGTATTTGTAATTTCTTGCATCTATTCAAATTCACAATAGGCTTATTAAGAAACGAATATTTAGTTCTTAGTTTTGTTCCATTTATTACCGTAGTTCATTACAATAGCTCTAGGATTTCCCAAATTCAGAGGGTTGTAAACTGTTTATATATTCTTTTAAATTCAAATTCATAGATCAGTTCCAAATGATCAATCGGTAAAGACAGTTCTCGCAGAGACTTATCTAATAGACAACCCGTGGCAGGTGAAACATTATCAACAGGTATTATAATTTGTGCTTGATGGCTACTGCAGTAAATAGTGATCAATTTCTTGAAAAGTTAAATACCTAATAAGAAATAAACGAGAAGACAATTGTTTTTATTTTTCTCAAGAAAGGTACTCTACAATCGTTTCTGAAGTAATTTCTGCTAAAAGTAAGTGCAGTACCCCTTTGGACTACAGACGTTTAAAACGTTTTGACATTTTAAAAGTTAGTGAAGAACAAAAGTTAATTGTGCCATTAAAACCAGGAGAAACGAATATCCAGTATTATGTTACAAACGAAGAGTTGTTTAATATACTTTCCGAAACTCACATACGAACAGGCCATGGAGGAAGAACACGAATGCTAAAAGAATTGCAAGTTAAATACAAAAATATTACTTATGAAGTCATAATGCTCTATTTAAATTTATGTCAGCAATGTCAAATGAAACACAGTGCTCCTAAAAAAGGTATTGTTGTAAAACCAATGGTGAGTTCCGAATTAAACTCTAGATGCCAAGTCGATTTGATAGACTTGCAATCACACAGCGATGGCGATTACAAATTTATAATGGTTTACCAAGATCACTTAACCAAGTTTGTCCAGTTACGAGCGTTAAAAACCAAGAGAGCAGAAGAAGTAGCATATCACCTTCTTCAAATTTTTTTAATATTTGGTGCTCCCGCTATATTGCATTCGGATAATGGCAGAGAGTTCAGTAACCAAGTCATATCTGAACTATGCGCTATGTGGAAAGATGTTAAAATAGTGCACGGAAAGCCTCGTCACAGCCAAACACAAGGCTCAGTCGAAAGAGCCAATCAAGACATACAGAATATGTTAACTACGTGGATGCATGATAATGATTCACATAAATGGTCAGAAGGGTTGTCGTTTGTCCAATTCGCAAAAAACACAACTTACCATGAAGGAATACGCCAGAGTCCATATATGTAGCTCTGTTTGGCGTTAAACCAAAAAGAGGCATAGCATCGTCATCTCTCCCCAACGAGCAAATTACAAACATTGAAACCGAGGAACAGCTAGAAGCTTACGTTAATACTTGTGAAGAAAATTTGGTTAGTGACCATATTGATGATCATGTTTTAGATGTAAGTGATATGGATGACCAAAATACCATTGGAGCCAATCCACCTTCATCTGCCACCAACAGGTCTTCATCTGAAGTGCCGACTGATCCACAACCCAGCACGTCTTCAACTCAAACACTGACTGATCTGCAACCGATTACGTCTTCATCTCAAGTGCTGACTAGGCAGCACGAGCTAATCAATTCAAAAAGAGTAGCAGCAAAAGAGAATCTACTACTCCAAGCAACAAAAATGTTGCGAACCTCAAAGAAAAAGTTTCCTGCGGCCCAAATTGGTGATACCGTAAGAATTAAAGTCCCTGACGTCGATCGTGGTCGTACAGATCCCCGAAATGTGTTAGCCATTGTTGTTGGGATAGAGAATACAGACTTTTATAAATTAGCGAACAAAAATGGCACCTTCAAGCAGCTTTTCACTCGTAATCAATTCGCAATTTGCAAAGAAAAGTTAATTTCCATGGATGAGATTTCAGGTCAAGAAATTTCGGTAAGAGAAGCAGCTTCTGCTAATTCAAAAAGTGGAGGGCAAGGCTATACACGCTGTAACTGCAAAAAGAAGTGTTCCACGGCTAAATGTAGCTGTAAAAACAATAGGCTTTTGTGTAATTCGAAGTGTCATGGTAGCTTAAGTTGTTGCAATAAATAAGGTTGTCATACATTTACTTTGTTTTTTTTTATTTCATTTCAAGAAATAAAATGCATTTTATTTGTTATATTAATATTATGTTTGTTGTGTTTGTTTTAAGTTCAACAATATCTTTATGTTCATTTGAAAACTTCTTCCATGTTTTAATCAAAATAAACAATAACCTATAGAGTTTTATTTTGTTTTCTTTTTATAAACAAATTCTTTTAAACATACACCATGAGTCCATGATGAATGTTGACATTCGCCGGTGTAAGTTAGAAATATGATATTTGATGAATATATCGGACATACGCCAAGTAACTTGGTGAATGTTGACATTCACCGGTATATCTCGACTATCACCGGTTTTCGGACTTTCACGGTAACATATATACACTGTGTCCATAAAGTATGGACACAAGCCCGTAATAACGTTATTGTGCATTATTTGACAAAATGCAAAGATATATCGATTAATGTTTTTTATTAGCTATATTTAGATGCTACTATTTTGTTATTTCCGTCGACCTTGAATAAGTTATGACGTCATTGATAATTTTTTTAAATGTCAAGCCCTTTTTTTGTGGATTTTGAAAGCTTTTACAATTCTTTTTTCGATGATGTAAAAATTTTGGTATGTTACATTAGAAAATTTTTGAGTAATCATTTGCGTCCATAAAGTATGGACACTAGGCCGTAATAACGTTATTGTGCATTATTTGACAAAATGCAAAGATATGTCGATTAATGTTTTTTATTAGCTATATTTAGATGCTACCATTTTGTTTTTTCCGTCGACCTTGAATAAGTTATGATGTCATTGATAATTTTTTTAAATGTCAACCCCATTTTTTTTATGGATTTTGAAAGCTTTTACAATTCTTTATTCGATGATTTAAAAATTTTGGTGTTAGTGTTACATTAGAAAAGTCTATGCTACACAACCGGAAAATTTGGACGTTTTACGACAACGCATCATCTACGAAACTAGACTAATCACTCCCGAAATATTACGGAATGTGCGAAATGGAATTTATCATCGCTTAGGATTTTGTCAACAAAATGAAAGAAAACATTTTGAGCATTTGTTATAAATTTGATACTGAAAATGTCAAAAATGAAACTTAGAATTACATCACAGTTTACTCAAAAATTTTCTAATGTAACATACCAAAATTTTTACAACATCGATTAAGAATTGTAAAAGCTTTCAAAATCCACAAAGAAAATGTGGGGTTGACATTTAAAAAAAATATCAATGACGTCATAACTTATTCAAAGTCGACGGAAAAAAACAAAATGTAGCATCTAAATATAGCTAACAAAAAACATTAATCGATATATCTTTGCATTTTGTCAAATAATGCACAATAACGTTATTACGGGCTTGTGTCCATACTTTATGGACACAGTGTATATAAGAATATTTTAATTTAATTTTAAATTATATATTTTTTTTAATATTTCGAATTTAAAAGTATTAATTCAAACTTAGACATTTTCTGTGTACATTCATTGGCAAGAGAAAGCATTTCTTTTGTTATCATTCTGATCAGTTGACCCTTCCAAGAAATGTATCTGATTAGACGTTCAACTCAAGTATCTACGTTCTTTTCGAATTCTGACAAATACATTTCATTTTAACTTAGTTATTTAATTGATTACGTACGTCTTCATAATTATGTCATGTGGCATATCATTTTAAAGCTTTCTTCACAAGGAATATTTCAATTATTTTGATTAGTCCCTAATTCAAAACACCGTCAGCTTCATCCCCCTCTTCAAAACTTGGCCATAAAAACCTTTTTCGACAACGAGTGTTCTCTTACACAAAACGCACCCGGCTTCTTAGTCCAGCTGCCATGCCGTAACCATCGTTTCTTCGTAACAGCTAACTCTGCGTATTGTTCAAGTACCTACCCACTATGAACCACGTGCCCGTGTGTCTACGTTTCTAAGGTAACTTTGTATTGTTCGATGCAGAGATTATTTTATTTTAGTTGCATTTACATTAATTTAACTAATTAATTACTTCGTCTTCCTGTCAAACATCGATCTTTATACTTGCCCAAATATTTGCCACGAACCACGACGCCGACCAACACACGCTTCTACAGGGAACTCTGTATTGTTGAATACAGAGGTTATTTTAGCACAATTTGACGTTTTGTTGCGTTAAAAATTCCGTGTGATTCGTCATTGTGGGTTGGTTTCTAGGAGTTCAGTGATGATTTACGGCAAACAAATGGTTGTTTACTAATCGGCAGTAACAGTTCTTTGCTCTTGTAAAGAAATTGTTGCTATATGACCTGCTTTGGTGATAAATGTCACGACAATCTTTTTGGAGAGATTTCGAGAACGGATGACTTTTATCGGCTTTCCTTCTCACCTTGGAACACCCAAATATAATTCCAAATAAATCCAAAATTCGTCACTACTCACGATGCTGTACACGATTTTAGAGTTTCCTGAGTCGAAGCGGTATAGAGTTTTTGACACCAATTCACCCTAGCTGTTTCCTGTTCTTCGATCAACAGATGCGGTATCCAACGGGAAACTAATTTTTTAAACACAATTCTTCATGCAATTTTTTTTTAATTGAAGGCTTTGAAATCCCCAGTAATGCCTCAATTTTGCGATATGTCACATATCGATCTTCGTGGGTGAGCTTACGCACAGCATCGACATTTTCCTGCCGTTTTTGGTAAACCTGCCCTTCGATCGTCACTAAGACAATCCGTCCACGTTTGAATTCTACATACCTACGAGAGTTAACTGATGAGTTAACTGATGTTAACAGTAACCAACTCGGCGAGGCATTCTTGTTGAGATAATTGTTTTCGAAAATTATAAAAAATTATTACGCGATCATTTTCACGGTTTAATTCCATTTTTCGACTAACTTGTCAGCTTTGAGAGTTTGTAGTAGCTACAACACTACACATATCGCACTGGAACTTTTGATTTAAGATAACTAAAGATGGAGATTAATTTTTAGTTCTGACATTTGATTAGTGGCGCCATCTATGTTCCAGTATGCAAACCATAAAAGATATCACTCGTATAAAACATTTTTAATCATATAAAAATATTATTAAAAATCGGTTGTGCAGAACACAATAAAATTGATATTTGTGTGAAAGTAAATTTGTTTGTTGAAATATTATAAATTATTGTGACTTTTAATAAAAATATGCATAAAGCGCCTTGTGTTATCGAATTGTCAATGGCGCAAATTACATACATTATGAGGGCAGCTTAATATCATCACTAGAGCTGAGGATGTTTGCGGTATAACCATGGTTATATCAAGTAACCATAGTAAATTACTATGGTTACATGATATAACCATGGTTATACCGCAAACATCCTCAGCTCTAATCATCACCAATCGTCAGAAATGTCAAATGTCAATAAGGGTATAAGCAATACAAAGAATATTATTACATTGACGTCAATCTAAATATTATATTGCCAACTGCGAACCTTGCGGTGAGGATAATTTAAAAATATACAACACTCGTATACCGTAAACGTACCAGTTGCTGACAGTGGCCCGGTAGCTGGCATTAATTTCAATTAAATGAAGAAAATAAGGTCTGATATTGTGTGACTAGGAAAATCTTTAAACTTTGGTAGTGCTGTTGGCACCGCTGATTTCACTCTCAGACGAAAGCTGTAATGGCGGGATACCGTAAAATGTGAGTGTCTTCTTGTGATTTGTGCATTGTTCTGAATCCTTACCAGGTAAGCTAAGAAAGTGTATGTTTTTATTAGTCACTACATGTAAAAATTTTAACTCTTTGGATATATTGTCGTTTTTATATATTTAAACTAGCTTAAATAATGACTATAAAACATTATTTAACCTCCAAAATTTTTCTCTTTAGTAATAAAGTCGCATGTCAGGCTTGGGTACATTAAAATCGGTATGTCTCCTGAAGCTGATAGCTACATGTCAGGTCTAGGACTTGCTATTAAAAACATACTCACATTTAATATAGAACTCTGTGAGGTTGATTAGTGATTTTAACAAAATTAACATCATTTTTCCCATA
This sequence comes from Melolontha melolontha, assembly GCA_935421215.2. Lineage (NCBI taxonomy): Eukaryota > Metazoa > Arthropoda > Insecta > Coleoptera > Scarabaeidae > Melolontha > Melolontha melolontha. Next base: position 104,182,544 of record OW285240.1, on the reverse strand, counting down.
AAATTCAAGGGACCAGAGCCTGACATACGTTTTAAGCTTACACAGTTGTCTTTATGCATTTTTGATATTCCATCAGCTACTGAGACATCAGCTTTAGGTGCAAATAGTATAGGATGTATTTAAATGGCACATTGTTCATAAGAAAATTTTATTGCTAGCCCTTGTTAACACTTAATTTTTTTGCTAGAATGGAAAACAAAAAGATTTTGAAATATTCGGAGGCGGATATGCAGCAACCTTTGGCAGCAGTTAGCAGTGGAATGGCGGTATCAACTGCTTCTAGTACATATAAAGTACCTAGGATAACGTTGCTATATAAACATACGGGGAGATACCCCGTAAAAAGAAAAATGGGCCCTGACACGGTACTGTCTGAAGAAGAAGAAACGGCGTTGGTGCGATGGATGCTTTATATAGCAAAGGCTGGATTTCCTGCCACAAAGAATCAGTTATTAGAGAGTGTTCAACTGCTGCTCAAAGAAACAAAAAAAACGAATCCTTTTGTAAATAATAGGTCCTGGAGGCACTGGTTCGAAAACTTCCATAAAAGACATCCTGAGCTATCTATGAGACAACCAACAAATATTTGTGGTTCAAGGGGTGTCCTAACTGAGGGTCAAATAAGAAACTAGTTCAAAGAAGTTGAGGACTTTTTGAAATCTAACGGAAACCTTGATGTCATTAAAAATGGGAATCGAATTTTTAATATGGACGAGACGGCATTTTTTTTGTGCCCCAAAGGAGATAAAGTGATTTTGAAAAAAGGACAAAAGTGCATTTACAGTTTTAATCAAAACGACGAACAAGAATGCCTAACAGTTCTTCTTGGTGGGAATGCTGAAGGTTTGCAAACACCACCAATGGTAATTTTTTCACACGAAAGAATTCCGGCAGCGGTTTCTTTGTTACTGCCAGCAAATTGGAGTATAGGAAAAAGTGAGAATGGCTGGATGGTCAGTGCCAACTTTTATGAATATATGGTGAACATTTTTTACCCATGGGTACTCAGCCAAAATATCGAATTTCCTATAATTGTCTTTATTGATGGGCATAAATCTCATCTTACCATGCCACTAAGTGACTTCTGTAACGAGCATGGGATCATTTTAATAGCTCTTTTTCCAAATGCAACTCATATTCTCCAACCAATGGATGTATCTATATTTAGACCTCCCAAATCTTCTTGGAAGAAATCTGTATTGGAATTTAGAGTTGAAAACAACGGCAGGAAATTGAAGAGAGAAAATTTTGCTTCTCTTCTTCAAAAAACCTTAGATAGAACTTTAACAAGTAACATGTTCGTTAATGGTTTCAGAAAATGCTAGTATATATATATCCCTTTGATGCAGACTCTGTCGATTACTCAAGACTCTTAAGAAATGTTGAACCAACAGAAGAGACTGGAAATACAGAGACAATAAAATGTATAAATTTCATAGAGAAGAAACTTGGGCATAAATTACAACTATTTCAAAACTGTCAAGGTGGAATGTGGAACGGCAACATTGAGGATAGAGCGTTATGTGAGTTTTGGGCAAGCTTGCATGATAATATCAACTTTGGAAATTCTAGTGCTGAGGCTGAAACAAATCAAACTGACTCTAATGACAACATTGAAAATCAAGACTGGATGGATTTGGACACTTTATTAAATGATAACAGTATTGTAGGGTGTCAGATAGATGGGGAAGGTCATTTGATTGTGGACATAAATAAAGGCTGTGATGAAAATGCAAACTACAAATTATCTCAACAACTACCTGGTACCAGTAGTAGCAATACCAAGGCAGATGTTCAAACCAAAGATAAAGTCACACTGATCTAATATATCCGAAACGATGTTGTACAAATCACGATATAAATCTTCCTGGGCATGTTTCACAAAATAAAGATTATACTTCTAACAGTGACAGAGAGGGTGTACCTGAAGAACCTCATGCACTTGAATGTAGAACTCCCGAAAAAGCTCCAGAGGTCCCTGGTGAAGTAGCTACCCATGCTGGTAACAAGAAACCGCAATTCCTCCAAGTTGATCCCTCTGTACCATCGCCATTTAAAAGATTCTTATTTTGGCCTTCCAGCGAAACGAAAAATGTAAAGAAACGAAGAAAGGAAAAAATACCGTCTGTTGCTACTTCCCAACAATGGAAGGATTATCATACGAAGAAGGAAAATGAGAAAAAGAAACTTGAAGAGCAAAAACTTGAAAGAAAGCGAAAGAGAGAAGAAAAAAACAGTTTTTAGAAAGTGTAACGAAAAGGAAAGAATTACAACGCAAGAACGTTAGCAGTGACTCAGATTCAGATTACTCCATTACCAATGATAATTTGCAGGATAAAAGTAAGTTAGAAGGCTTAAAGATTTATGACTATGTAATAGTAAAATATGATGACAAGTATTACCCTGGTATAGTAGAAAAAATCGATAAAGGTGAAGTATTTGTAAGTGCAATGTGTTCAAGTAAGAAGCTCTGGAAATGGCCAAATCCACCGGATAAGTTATGGTATAAAATTGAGGACAATGTTATGGCAATCATAAATAATCCAAAGACTCTGGGTACTCGAGGGCTATATATGGTACCTGAAATAAAAAAATACCTGTTATAAATAATATAATTTAATAAATTTATATAAAAAACATACTTACCTGTGTTTTTCTAGTTTGTAACTTATTTTGTGCATGTAAACTGTATTTTGATACTTTGGCTCATCTTTCTAACTAAATTTCAAACTCTTCGTCAGCTACTGGGACAATAAATGTCCACTACTGGATCAAGACATGTCAGCTACAGGTACATTAGCACTTTTTTTATTTAAAATTCAGATATACCATAATTTACGATATATGTAGTTTTAATAAAAAAAAAATTAAGGTAAAAAACTTATTAACAAGGAAATTATAAAATAAAGTATCTCAGACTTGTGTTTAAGACCTCAGCTACTGGGACGTTTACGGTATATAAATCTCTGCGAGATGTTTGTTAAATATTCTTGCTTGTTAAGATACAAGATTTTATTTCTTAGTAATATATTATGATAGCGGAAAATTAACGACTGTAAGTTTTGCTTTTAATAATATAAATATCTCTTGAATTCACACGACTTTCTAAAGTCCGTATATAGTTCATGGAAGTTTCAGTATTTGAAATTAATATCAAATTGTCAAAGTTAGTTTCATATGAAGACGTAGGCTTCTTTACAAGTTTGGTTAGAGATTTCATTAAATTATAGTTTGCCCGAGAGTATTTATTGAAGTTTGTTGTACTTTACTAGGTTATACTTATTCTGGTTTCCTAACAAAATTATTAATGGGACGTAGAGCCCTTCCTAATTTGCCTAGTTTAACCGTTCTACGTCGAGTTATTCGGATTAAATTTGATTTAGATTAAGTTTCATTTCTTTTATTAATATAACCTATTATGTATAACTTATTAAGTGACACACAGAAAATAGGTAATGTATGTTTTGACTTAAGTCAACCTTCTGTCAACTAAGTAGTAATTCATGACATTTATACATAAAGAGCGATCAAGATAATTTGTAATCGAGTCAACCTTGAAACCGAAATTGTATGTCATAAATACATTCGTCCTCAGTTGCATAGCTTACATTAACTGTTGTTATTTTAGCTGTCAACTGACATTTTACTTGACGTTTGTAATGTAAGTGCAGTTCAAGAAAATATATACGATTTCGGATTCAAGGTTGACTCGATTACAAATTATCTTGATCGCTCGTTAGTAACGGCATTCGTTTTGCAGTACATGGCTGCCCCGGACGTGGGGACTGATTGAACTCTCGTTTTATATATATATATATATATATATATTAAAAATAATAGACTTTTTATTGGTTTAGCGACCTTTTATTGAATTATGATGTTTTATTCTACGACGTTTCGACTTTTACTATTTTTCAGTCTTTTTCAAGTATCTAGAAACAAGAATTAATACAATGAGAATATGAGAATTGTGTTTGCTTTTGTGAGATTGAATTAACAATTAAATTAACAATTAAAAACAGAACAAAAATTAACCTCTCTTAACAAAGCCACAAACACTTACAATATTCCAACCAGTGCGATCGGTTCGTTACAAAAAAAGGTCTCGGGTACCCGACACACATGTTACACAGAATGCGTGATTTTGAAAACCAAAAGAAACGGTGAGTTTTGTCATTAATTGTTCATGTAATGTAGTTTAACATCAAAAGTTTAACATCTCATTCATTTATACAGATTTAACCACTGTACTTTATCCTTACTCATTATTAACCTAATTTTAAATTTTAACTTTAATTGTTAATTTAATCGGTAATTCAGTCTTTAATCTAATTTTAATTCTAATTGTCAATGTAATTGTTAATTCAGTCTCACAAAAGCAAACACAACTCTCACGTTTTCAGTGTAGTAATTCTTGTTTCTATTTACCTTACTGTATTGTAGCTTAATTCAAATTTTTCTATTCATTTATACAGATGTAATCACTTTAATTGTCCTTACTCATTATTAATCTAATTTTAAATTTTAACTCTAATTGTTAATCTAATTGGTAATTCAGTCTTTAATCTAATTTTAATTTTAATTGTTAATTTAATTGTTAATTCAATCTCACAAAAGCAAACACAATTCTCATATTCTCATTGTATTAATTCTTGTTTCTAGATACTTGAAAAAGACTGAAAAATAGTAAAAGTCGAAACGTCGTAGAATAAAACATCATAATTCAATAAAAGGTCGCTAAACCAATAAAAAGTCTATTATTTTTAATATTAAGACACGGCCAATAAAATAAATAAGAAAAATAAAATTCTTATAAACACTAAGTATATATATATATATATATATATATATATATATTAATATAAAGCTAACAGGGTTTATATATGGAGATTAGCAACAATATGTTGAAAAGCTGAATTGACCTTATAGATAAATACAAAGCCAAATAATTAAAATATTGTGAATTATGCCTAATAATTGTATTTTTAATTGCCCCAAGTTGGGCTAACCAATTAATATAATGCGCACAGAAGGTGTTAATGATAATAATTATAAAATTTAATGTTTAAATAAGTATAAGTTAAGTTTTTAAATGTGAATTATAAATCTCTATATTTGTAGGTTATCAAAAGTTACATATAGATGGGGTTGTATACCATATTACATATGTTATATGCATATACATCCACGATATAATCGTTTTAATAATAAAGTGTACATGACCTAAACAGCTGTTCTTGTGTAAAACCAGTTACTTAGTTTTTTGTGGGCAATATTCTGTTAAGCGTCGGGCTAATCTAGAACAATGAGACTCTTGATTGTCGTGCTTTATAGAAAAACACTCATAAGGTAGGTTCGGTACGTCAAAAGAACACATGCACACCAATAGTAAACAAAATCAAAGATAATGGTGTTTTCAAAGCAAAATCTACTAAATAAAACAAAAGGATCTAAGGATTATGCAAATAGTTTAATGAGAGAATTAATTAAAAATAAAACAGATAAGTGATAGATATGTACTTAGTATATAAATTTAAATTGGCTTCCAGTCACGTGATAAAATTGAACACAATAAATTATAGGTTACGTGACGATATTCAATGATAACTTTCTTAATATCTTATTTTATTTATATATTACATAAACTAACTTTATAGACTAACCAGAGAACTGACTTCTTCGTATTTTTATAAAAATAACCTAATTTGAACTTAACTTAGTAAACATATCTTGAAAAATATCTATGATTGTGAGTTTTCTATTATGAATTGAACTAATTTAATGTTTTCAAAATTTTAGGAGATGTTAATGATACTTAGATTGGAATTAGATGGTGTTCAGGAAGGCAGGATCTATCTTGAATTCAAAACGTTCGGTATACAGGTTTTCGGTAGCGGGCTATCGACTTGTGTCCCTGCTGGCTTCGAGTTTCTGTCGATGTTGTCCCCGGTGAAATGCAAAGTTCGTTTTATACGGAACTGGATGATGTATCAATGCACAAAATACGTTAAAAAGGTGCTGGATATCCGGGTAATATTTTTGTAGGTTCGTAGTGTAATTTTTCCATATAATTTAATAAATTTCTTCTTATTTTAGATGGAGCACTTTATAAAACGTCGGCGTGGTTTTCGAAATTTTTACATCATGACGCTAACTATCGTTTGTTTTCCATTTAGGCTTCTGATTCGTTTATCTAATATGTATTCATTTAATCTCGTAAATAATTCTAATGAAATTGCCAATTTAATTATTTTTACCACATAAATATCTTCCAAAAATTATATATTTTATTTTAATATATAAATACTTATCATATGAACATAAAAATCTCATTTTTGTGCTAAATTGTAATTGGGCTTTTTCCCGCTGTATTTAATTTGAATAAGTACAGTTTACTCTAATGAATGTGTATAGATTATTATTGATCAATTAAGTTGAAAGTTCTCGGAAATACATGATATATAAATAAAATGACTAAGGCAAAAGAAAAGTTAAATAAATAAGAAAAGCAAATTAATTTCCAACAATTAAAACGCGAAATCAACTTTATTGATTAGACAGATGAAAAATTCAGTTCAAAAAATTATCTTAATTTCTAATATTCACCTATTAACTGATGATCTGTATCTTATCTAAACTAGGGATTCTTGTGTGTAGGCTTGACCTACCTCAATATATATATATATATATATATATATATATATATATATATATATATATATATATATATATATATATTATATGTATATATTGTGTGTGTGTGTGTATATATGTATACGTTTTTCTTTCTTTTGTTATATATTCTGCTAATTTGTTTTTAATTTTATTTTTTACTATTTGTCTATCATATTATTATTATTATTATTATTATTAAAGAAGCAAAAATCAATAATAATTAAAAATGAATCGTATTAGGCAGTAGACTTGCTAGTGAATAAAATGCTTGCAGACTCTCTTTATTATATTATAAATAGTACAAAATGGATTTGAAATTTACAGTGCGCCGGTGCCACGATAATCAAAGAAAACTTTTAACACAACTTTGCTTTTTGAAGGACTTTGACGGTTTTTCGGTGTCGACATCTTTGGCACGATATTTTCTGGACCGATCTATTGTTTCAGGGTCAAAAGCATTAATCTATGTCACATCGTCCGTAATGATGCATTTAATGACAGACTCGTAATCAGAAATCATCTCTGCACAGGCATTAAGACGTCGTCTTTCCTCCAAAAAAATATGTATACAATTTTAGAACCCTTCTGAGGTATAAATGGTTTTTCAAAATTATTTAGATAAAACCAAACGAAGTTCCAGTATTATTTACAAGGTCTCTAGTCGTTAACCGAAGATTTTGAGCACGAAATTGATTATATATTCTTGACGTGGTTTTCATGTTGAAGATCGTCAAGATGGGTTTTCACCTTCAACACCTTTTCTATCTTCTTTTAACATTTTATACCACTCTAACACTCTTGTTCTCAGCAAGCATTCGTCATTGATATTTTTTTAACATTTTCAATGTATCCACAACAGAAATTTCATTTCACAATAAAAATATTATGCAAATTCTTTGTTCAACAAAATCATACATTACGAAAATGTTTGACACCACTTCCTTTATGACAGGAAATTAATTGTTTGTTTACTCACTAACAAGAAAGTCATAACATTAAACAGTTTCCGCAGGGCGTTGGCCAGTTACAGGAAAGTGATTTTTCATTGAAAAATCCGCAAATTCTAGGTGCTGTGCTTTATTCAGTGGCTTGTCTTTCTACAAATCTAATGCTAAGTGAGCATATGTTTTTTCAATTGCCGTATAGGTTACTTTAGCAAAACTGCCTAATGTTGTTGTAGATCTCCTAGTAGATGCGTTGTGATGTTAGAAGTGGCTGGCAGGGTGGCCATGTGGTGTTGTTCCAGCTAGCTAGTGACAGGATCGCCATGTATTGTCCCCTAGTCCTCATTATAGCTTCGTATCCGTAAAATTTGAATTTGACTTGGAGCGTCTTGCTTGGAATGCTTTTGAATATGTGACCCACAATTTTCTAGGAAACAGAAAATCTGTCAATTATGTAGCACTTGTTAATGAACTTCATAGAAGTTACCATAAAATGGATTGTAATATAAGTCTTAAAATACATTTTTTGTACTTGCATCTGGATTTCTTTCCCACAAACCTCAGCGACGTGAATGATGAAGACGGCGAAAGGTTTCATCAAAACATTTCTGTTATTGAAAAAAGTTATCAGGGCAAGTGGAATAGTGAAATACTTGCTGATTATTATTGAATGTTGACATGAGAATGTGCCGAAGATCCGTATAAAAGAAAAGTAAAAAGAAAATATTTTAAACAGGACGATACCATATAGCTCTATATACTGTACATACCTAATCAATATTATTTAATTTACTTTTCATTATTATTTTTTTTTTCAAAACCTGACGGGCTAGAATAAATTTGTTGTTATTATTACTGTTAGGACTACAAAAGAAACGAAAATTGAATATAGTTTCTAAATAAAAATTTTAAAAATGAAAATTAGTTGACCGGTTAATAATCGAAAAGAATTGATCGTAAAGGAGAATTGCGTCTCCTTTGGGAACAAAATCAAAAAAATTTGGGCTAAAGTAAATACAATAATAAGATTACAAAACGTTCGGTTAGTACACTGAACAAGTATTATTGATTTTATAAAACCGTTTGCTTCCGAACTATTTCAAATTAGGAACTAAACTCGTAAATAGGGATGCTCTTTTATATAATCACTTTTGGAAAATCTTTCTTTATAAATTAAGGCTTATAAGAAAACATAGTTCACTGAACATGAACGTATATTATATTAGTAAATGCTTGTTGGCTTTAACCCAGATTTAATATCTACACAGTGGTCGCCGAGCGGTCGACTTCATTACGTACAAGCGTATATCCTGTGTTCACTCGTCTCTAACGTTGCAGAATGAAATATTCCTGATTTATTGAATTACTCAGCTACAGGGGCACAATACACACATAGAAGAGTGTTCCCGAAAGAATACAATAATATTATGAAGGACCCGTTTACACATTGCATTTCATAGAAGAAAATGAAATTCCTCAAATGAGAAATTAATTTAATAATTACATAATGTGGTAGTTGGTCTATTACAATTATTATACGAGACAAATAATAGTCCCACTAATTACGTTGTGATTTTACGATTACATAAGTTGATGTTAGGTGATTTTAAACACCAGGATTATATTTTCTCTTTAGAATAATAACAATGGTTGTAATTGAATGTGCAATAACCAGAGTGGATAATGTGCGTCAATTACTTTGCAAAAAGACAACTAAAACTATCTTATACGCGAATTTAATCATACGAGGTACTACCCAGAAATTCCAGGGATTTGAACGTCGCGCGCATACAGCTACATGCACTAGATGGTGTGAGTTACGTCTTTACTAAGTCAGTTTATCAGACGGTACTTTGCTAGGTGCTAGGTTGTGTATATATTTGTTGTCTTTGAGTTATTCTATGTCTGATGTGAAAGAGCCAAAGAACGTACATCAAATTATGCTTCCAACTTGGTAAAATAGCAGCGGAAACTCTGAAAATGCTTAAATAAACGTTTGGCGAGGAAGCTTTAAGTGAGCCGCAAACTTATAAGTGGTAAAATCGTTTCAAAAATGGACGCGTATCGGTTGATGATGTTGAGCGTTGCGATTCCGTTCCATCGGCGGAAAACACCACAAAATATGGCAAAAGTGGATGATGCTATACTGCAATATCAAAAAAAATATGAAATACGAATATGGAAAAGACATTTGTCTTAACATTGTCGGCTTGTCGTATGGCGTTTGTTAACGTATTCTGCCCTGATCCTGTCCCTTTTGACTTCCTCCTCTTTTCGAAGTTGAAACTGAAGCTCAAGGGGCGCCACTTTAAGATGAATGAGGAAATCCAGACCGAATCGCAGGCAGTGTCGAACACGTTAACACGCTAAGACCTCCAGTACTGTTTCTCCAGTAGTAGCGATGGTAGTGAATAGGTTGTAAGAACAATTTGTTTTCTTTTTTTTACATTCGGCTGTTATATCGAAGCAAAGTATTCTTTTTTTTAAGTTTTTCTTTGCCACAGTTTCCAACGAAAGACAATTAAACAATCATTGGGCAAATGCTATATTTCCTTTAAGCTTGTGATAATGCTTGATTTGAATTAATTACTTTTTACGGTTATATAGAAAATAAAGTATATTTTTAGCTGCAACATTCTATATATAACAAGTGTTCATTTGAAAAGTCAATCTAGTAGCATGTGATTTACTGAGAACATTTTGAAGTATGTCGTAAATTAAAATTTACTACTTAACCTACGAAGTCGTATATTTTGACAGTTTCCTACATACAAATAAATATCAAATAATAGGTATTTATTGAAAACTATAACAAATGTTGAAAATGTTGTCCTTCAAGATCAATGCACTTTAAAATCCTCCGTTCAAAATTTCTGATGATATTCTGCTACATTACGTTAGAGATTGCTATTAATTTCCATGCATTTCTGTTCGATTCTCTGTAGCATATCATTCAAATTCAATAAAGGTGTTCGAAATATGTTATTTTTTAGATAAGGCCACAAAAAGGAGTCGCAAGGTGTTAAATCGCATGAATGTGTAGGCCAAGCAATTTCAGTATTTCGACTAATTATACGCTCATCAAAAAATGCTCTTAAATAATCCAAAGATTCTGCAGTACAGTGACAAGGTGCTCCGTCTTGTTGGAAATATGCATTTTGAAGTTTATCATCATGCAACTGATTGACAAATGGTTGTAAAATTTCCGTACGGTACCTTTGAGAAGTTAACGTTCCCTGAAAAAATATTGGTCCAATAATTCGCCTTTGACTTATCGCTGCCCAAACAAAATTTTCTCTGGATGTAGCGATTCTTCATTAATTACATGTGGATTTTCACTACTCCAAATTCTTGTTTTTTGTGAATTTAGGTATCCCGTTTTATAAAACCATGTTTCATCAGTAAAGATGACTCTTTGCGAAAGTTCTCCATTATTGTTCATATTTACAAACCAATAACAAAGCTGTAGTCTACGTGGGTAATCAATTTCTAACAATTCTTGTACTGCCGTGACACGGTATGGATAAAGTTGCATATATTTTTTTAATAACTTGTGAGTTGTACCAACAGAAAGGTTTATTTGTTGATTCAAATGTCGAACAGATGTTTGTGGTTCATTTTTCCATTATTTCTTCAACACGACTGACAACTTGAGGTGTACGTTTCTTAACTGCTTCGCTGCCTGATTTTCTTAAGAGACTACCAGTTTCAGAAAACAGTTTTAAAGTTCTATCCAAAGTATGCTTAAATTGTATATAATCTATTACAAAATGTGGAAATTCAACTTGAAATTCTACCATGCAATCTTGGACTGAATAAACCCATAAACCATCAATTTTATTACCACTTCGAAAATAAGCCTGGACTAAAAAAATTTATGTTCTAAAGTGAAAACCATTTTAAAACTGAGAAGCAATTTATTTAAACCAGAATCGACGCACGATTATTTTATGCACTAACTGATATTTGTGATTGACATTATCAAATGTCATTTGGATTTACGTTTACGGAACAACAAACACATACTAATATGTTTGCGTCTTATTCTATCATAATTTCAAAGTAACCTAGATTGACTTTTCAAATGAACACTTTGTATATATATATATATATATATATATATATATATATTTATATATATATATATATATATATATATATAAGGTAAACTTAATAAGTCGGCGATTAAAGGTCTGGTTCATTACTTCAAAGTATATATATTTAAAACATGTTTACATGTCTTTTTACATGTCTACATGTTTCGGCAATAATGCCTTTGTCAAGGGAATAAAAAATATAAATTTATATTTTTTATTCCCTTGACATCATTGCCGAAACATGTAGGGTTGTTTTAAATATATATACTTTGAAGTAATGAACCAGACCTTTAATCGCCGACTTATTAAGTTTACCTTATCATACCAAGGTCACGAAAATATTATATAGACAATTAAGTATTATCGACCGTACTGTATAAGTAAGAATTAATTAATGGGTGAGCGTTCTGTCAAGTAAAAAAAAAACTCCTTTATTTCACTCTATATTTCATAACGAATTTGTTACTTCCTCAAGAGTGCCTACATGTTTAATAACACCACAATATATTAAACAATAAAAGGTTGACGATAAACCAACATCGTATTAATTTAGTTTTTTAATTTTGCATTTGTTTTTAACTTTGAATTTGATATTAAATTTCAATGGACCAGTTTTGAAAAATAAATTACACTTATCCAAAACAGTGTGGTTATTATAAAATACGTATCTCGTATATACGTATCGTTTTCGATGTTTTAATAGCGTTGTATATTTTTGGGTATAAAAAAAACAATTACTCTCTATCCTCTATTGATAATACTGCATTTTTCAATAGAGGTTACAAAACAAGTGACATAATAAAATTATGAACTAAATTTGTCCACCTAATAAGGCAACTATTGTGTATTATAACGGCAAAAATGTAATTAATTTTGTAACCGACAGTGTTTTGCAATAAATACTCAATTTGACTCTTGTCTAAAAAGAAGCCAAATTCGAAGGAATAATTAACCATTTATAACTAGATAATAATAATAAATTTATTTTGCTTACAACTTTTATAATACAATATTACAGTAATAGAATACTACAATAAATAAAAGAAGAAATAACGTCAAGGTGTGTGTGCGTATGTGTGTGTATGCCTATGTTAGTGCGTGTGGTAGACAACATTAGTTTTATTATTTATTCTATATTTGATAGCTTCCACGAATTCACCCACAGAATTTTCTAAAACAATTTTCTAAAAGAAATTAAATTTTGGGATAAGTATCTTATTCCATTTCGGTGACAGCAAATTCAGCAGTCGCAGGTGCTGTGCAGCGGTTGTTCTAATTCTGTGCACTGGAATCTGGACCAGATTGCTGGATCTTAATTGTAACTTTGTTACTACCCCTCTTTTTTTTAGCGATGGTAATTCGGCTTTAGCACGGAGTAAATTATTGAAACTTAATGAAAATTCACTGGACACTTACGTATATATGTAATCAACAGTTAAAACAATGAAAAAATGAAACTAAATAACCGTACTTTATTTATCTAACGAAATATAAACTAATAAACAAAATAATTTTTAAAAACTCCTCACGCTATCTACGCCCATGAAGAAAGGAATTTAACTGTTATACGAAGTAATTGTGTCGCAATTCAACCAACAAAAACAGATGTGCGGTTAACCGAATGAATAGTGCTATTCAATAACTGCGTATTGTACTTAGCGATGTTATAGACTATTTATATGGTCCATCGTAATTTCGGCCTTTCGTGTCCGGTGCCTAATCATGAAGAACGACCGCGAAAGTCTACAAGCCAGATTGTATATTGCACTTCTAAGTTCAGCAAAAAAAAAATAGCCCTAGTAGATTAAATCAAAGTTTAGTAGCTTTATCAGCAAATAATGGACCTTCTGAACACATATTATTTACAGATCAGCGATGCACATACTGCCCGCGGGCCGCATGCGGCCCTTTGTCGATATTTATGCGGCCCGCCAACGAATTTTAAAAATTGTTCGAAAAACTACAATAGTAGGTAAAAATCCATTCAAATCAATATTTCTCAACTTTTTATTTTATTCTAACTTTTGTAATTGTTAGTAAGATATGTATCTTTAAGCACCTACTACTTTCTTGTTCAGGCTTACTACGTAGGACAGGTATGCTCCTCGTCGTTCCAAGCATATTGTTACGAGACTAGAAATCTGTCGAACCAACTAGATTACTCGAAGATTCGCGAAACACGTCGGTATTATCCCTAGGTTCTAGATGTTAGGTAACTCGTATAAATGCAACGCATCGCCCGCTATCGGGGCAGTTAGGTTTTAACTACGGACAAGCGAACGTTATATTGTTTGAATTGTAATCTGTGAAGAATAAATATTTCGTCGTTCGAACTTAGCATCTACCTACGTAACAATATAATATCAATTTTGATATGGATAAACCAGGCCCCAGTAAAAAACGTAGTCGTAAGGTTGAAGATGAAAATCGACAGTTTCAAGATATTTGAACCGAAAAATACTTTTTTATTTCATCGCATAACAAAAGTGTCTGTTTAATATGCAAGAGTAGTGTTATTATTCCGAAGGAATATAATGTGAAAAGGCATTATGAAATCCAGGATCATAGTTTTACCAAATTAACTAGCGAAAATCTAACACAAAAAATTTCCACTTTACAAAGGGAACTAATAGGCCAGCAAGCTATGTTTACAAACCCAATTCAAGATGCTGAAACAGCTACTGAAGTTAGCTTGGAAATATCTCGAACAATAGCGAAAACTTGTCGGCCATTTAAAGATGGTGAGTTTGTTAAGCAGTGTTTAGATATCGCCGCAAAAAAATGTGTCCAAAAGATGCAAAGAGGTGTTTGAGAAAATTCAGCTAAATCGGATGACTGTTTAAAGAAGACTTAACGCATTAGCAGCTAATATAGAAGAGCAATTAGCTACGAAATCGAAAAGTTTGAGTATTTTTCTATAGCACTCGGCGAATTTGCATATATAAGTTCTACTGCTCAACTCTTAATATTTTTACGAGGTGTAACGCAAAATTTTGAAGTGAGTGAAGAACTGATTGGTATGAGTTCTTTGACAAGTCAAACCAAGGGGAGTGACATGCTCAAAGCTCTTTTGGAAAAATGTTCTATAATGGATTTGGATTTACCGAAATTATCTAGAATTACGACTGACGGAGCACCTTAAATGGTTGGAAGTTAATCTGGGGTAATAACTATGTTTAAAGAGTATTTACAAACTAAAAACATAGATGCCAAGTAATTAATGCAGTTTCATTGCACTATACATCAAGATGCCCTCTGTCCAAAATTATTGGGATTTGAAAATGTGATGAAAGCTGTTGTACCTACTGTAAACTTTATAAGATCACGAGGTCTCAATCACCGACAATTCACACAATTTCTCGAGGATATTGAAAGCGAGTATGGTGATGTCCTGTTTTACACTGAAGTAAGGTGGCTAAGTCGTGGGTTGTCACTAACTTGATTGAAGAAATCAAAATATTTCTGACGGAAAAGAAAAAGGACGTCTCCGAACTCGACAACCCTGATTGGCTGTGTGACTTAGCGTTTCTTGTAGACATCACAAATCACTTGAATGTCTTAAATATGCGACTCCAAGGCAAAGATCAATTGATTTCGCAGTTATACTCTCAGGTTTCGTCCTTTTAATGCAAATTGAGTCTTTTCAGGACACAAATCAATTCAGCCAATTACAGCCATTTTCCGAACTACAAAAAAATTATAGAGAAATTCAATAAAACTAATGTCAATTTCGCTTATGTTGAAGAAATTGATATTTTAATACAAGCTTTTCATAATTGTTTTCTAGATTTCAAAAAAGTTAAACCTCTATTGGACATTTTCAGCAATCCTTTCAACATTTCACCCGAAAATGCAACGGAATCAGTACAGCTGGATTTGATAGACATGCAAAATGATGATAATTTACGAAACAAGTTTAATGAAGGTAATTTACTCAACTTTTACCGTTGCGTTGACAAAACCGCTTATAAAGAGTTGCTTATTTGGATCGACGTATATTTGTGAGCAACGTTTTCAGTGATGAAACTTAACAAAACAAAAAATCGAAACCGCTGGCAAATGAAAATCTGGAAGCAATTTTACGTGTGGTGACAAGTAATGTGGAGCCAAACATAAACAAAATTGTTAGGTCAATGCAATGTCATGCATCAAAATAATAAAACATAAAATATTACATTGATAATATGATAATATTGATAATGATTAGATTACATTCGATTACATAATTACAACAAACATTTTTGAATGTTCTTTTATTTTTATCATTTATAGTAATTCATACTATTTAAAAATTAAAATGTTTGTGTTAATAAGTATTCTTTGTAGTGGCCTGTCCTTGGCTTATAATTTTCCCGAGTGGCCCCTGTTCCCTATAAGTCTGTGCATCCCTGTTATAGATTATCAAGAAAGCTTTATTTATTAAATAAAAGAAAGCAGAAAACCAATTCATTACAAAGTAATATAATCATAAACATTCCTCTACAAATTATTTCTAACTAGTATTGGATAAAAAAAACTACCAACGGATATCAGTAAATATCGTTATGGTGTCTAAAATCTGAAAGAAGACGGGACGACATGAGAATAAAATCAAATTTCCACATATCCGGCCTCCTACTATCTCATATCGATTTCTATATATATTTTCTCGTTTTGACGGAGGGTTTCTGCAGAAAGACTTTTCATGAAAATAAACAAAGATATTGATTGCAGTTCTTGTTATAGAAGTTCAATTCGAATGCATGTTTTCATGGGTAATTCTATACTACTGCGGTAATTATGCTTGTTCAACAAAGCAAATAGAATCGATTAAGGAAGAAATATAGAAAATAGTCCTTATTATAATTTATTGAATGATGTGAAACTGAATATTCTGAATAACGAAATGGAAATTTTCCTGGATTAATTAAAATATTTCGTCTTTCTTAATTTTTAATGAACGAAATATACTTCTAGTTATAAATCTCTGTATATAAAGACGTAATTCAATATTGTTATTTTGATACTTCATCCCCTACTACCACTAGCTACCAACTCTTGAAAAATTTAAATGAAATCACGCATTTGTAATGACAATTACAAAGGGACGCTCTATACTAATTCATTGTAACAGAAATGATACATTTTTGTAAGTTGAAGAGTAATAACTAGGGAAGCCAAAATATGTAAATCATTTAGTCAAAATATTAACAGAAATATTGAAAATATACAAATAAAAAAATACTTATAATGCATACATTTATTGATTCACTTAAAAATAAACAGACATGTTAATTTTTCTACATACTGAACTAAACCTAAATATGCATTTATTAATTTAAAAAAGGTATATAACCCCTTACCACAATTATTAGTCGTATCCTAAATACGTATTTCGACAACTAAGTTGTCATCATCAGTAGGTAAAAACTACTAATTAAAGTCACACGGGGCACAGTAAAGTGAGATAAACGCTTCCGCACAACTACTATACACTGCAACCCTGTAAAGACTAAATTTACCATGAACATCTCAAACTACGAGACAAAACACTTGCTTCTTAGAAAAGGTTTTAAACATGTGTTAAAATATCGAACAAAGGGACGGCAAAAATTCTTCTCTAAAGAAGGCGCCTACTAAGAGAAGAATTTTTGCCGTCCCTTTGTTCGATATTTTAACACATGTTTAAAACCTTTTCTAAGAAGCAAGTGTTTTGTCTCGTAGTTTGAGATGTGCATGGTAAATTTAGTCTTTACAGGGTTGCAGTGTATAGTAGTTGTGCGGAAGCGTTTATCTCACTTTACTGTGCCCCGTGTGACTTTAATTAGTAGTTTTTACCTACTGATGATGACAACTTAGTTGTCGAAATACGTATTTAGGATACGACTAATAA
Organism: Melolontha melolontha; assembly: GCA_935421215.2. Lineage (NCBI taxonomy): Eukaryota > Metazoa > Arthropoda > Insecta > Coleoptera > Scarabaeidae > Melolontha > Melolontha melolontha. The sequence goes on along the minus strand of OW285240.1, from coordinate 104,164,956 downwards.
TTGTGGTAAGGGGTTTTATACCTTTTTTAAATTATTATTTAACCACAGTCTCCATTGAAAGAATTTTTTATGCATTTATTACACAAAGCAGGTTGTCGTTAGTTGTTGAAACAGTAAACTACTAAATGTTTCTCGAAGTTCTCAATTAAAAAATTTTGTTTCCTGTCTGTCTTCTTAAAAATATAAAAATGGAAAAACCCCTTTCCACATCAGCCGATGTAATAGAGGCGTTTTTAAAATTGCTTAATATTACAGAATCCAAATAAATGAATTTAGTAGATTCTTCTTCTAAAATTAGCTACTTTACGAAGAAGCCGAAATCCACATTTTTTTTCATCATATTTTTGATTGTTTGAAAAATTTTGTCCATCTTGCCTACGGCATTTTGAAAATCAAATTGTTTTTTTAGGTTAATGGCAAATTAAATTCTTCCATTTGTGGTATTGTTTTAGAAACAAGAGATTCGTCACACAATTCTGAAATTAGTTCTTCCAGTTGACAGAAATTCTCGCAATAGAAAAAGCGGTCTCCAACCAAGTGCCCCATCTTGTAATAACAGATTGAGGTGGTTGAGGAGTGTTTGGAATTTTTTCTTGATACAACTGAACCCTTATGGGTGCTTTAAGGAATATTTTTTCATGTTGGAAATTAAACTATTTACAAGAGGAAAATGCTTCTTAATTTCTTCAGCAACCCTATTTAAAGCATGAACAAGACATATTACATGTATCAAGTTCTGATAAAAGATTTTCAAATTTTGCCGGCCTTTATCATGTACGGCGCTACATCTGACAAAATGAGCAAAAAAATTATCTCGACGAACAAGCATAGGAGGAAAAAATGTTGATAGTTAGTTCCTCTTGAACAAATCTGGACACTGTGAGTGCATTTGTTTCTTCTAACTCTTCAAAAGCAACGAGGTAAGACTTTGGCAGAATCTCTTCTCTAAGAACGCCGATCAATAAACGAGCAATACAACGTCCTCTTGAATCGGTGGTTTCATCAATACATAAATAAAAATTTCCTAAATTACCTCCGAATACAAGGAACTTATACGTCATTTCTTCGTAGTGTTGTTTCACCTGAGACATTGAATTTGCAATACTTCTGGAGAAGTGAAGTTTTTATTACGTAGCTTTGACAAGGGAATATTTGACGTCATCATTGCATGACATCTCGGTTGAAGATGTCTTATTCCTTTAGCTTTTCGGACATTGATTGGAACATTGCATTTATATGGGTTGTGACACGTCTCCAGATTTCATCTTACCCAATTTAGAAATATGAACAGAAGTTATTACGTGTTGGTCTATTTGATATTTTTTATCGCATAGTATCTACAATGAAGGAAAAAACAAAAATTGAAATATCAAATTGAAAATCAATAATATCAATAATATCAATACTTAGATCTAAATCCCTAACAAATAAGTTCAAAATATTAAACGAAAGCGATCCGAGTGTCCAAATGATGCGAAATTGGTCGATATACCTGGGGTCCGTATAAAAAATTAAGTTAATACTGACAGGGCAAAACTGAAACGTCCGGTACATTTCTCTGTATTTTCATTGTGTATGTCCCCGAAAAAGACTTTTTTTTGTATCTCAACAAATAACAAATATCAACCGATCTCGCACCACCCTCTATATTAAATATTCAAAAAATATACCTACAATTTTAATGCACGAGAAAAGTAGACATTTCCCATATCTAAAAGTTATTTGAGGATGGCTTAAAAAAATTAATTTATCGTTGGGATAAATGTATTCAATTAAATAGCGATTACGTTGAAAAACTACATTGTGCTATTTATGAAAATTGACAAAATAAAAAAATTATAGCTAAATTCCCAGAACTTTGAAAACATCCCTCGTACGAGGGATGTACAATATTTATTGTCCCTAACATATAAAACAATATTATTGTTCAACATAGTCACCCTGCACTTGAAGACACTTATTCCACCTAAGTTCTAACATATTTACACCTTTTTGAAAAAACTCGGGGTCGTGATCACAGAAGAATTCTTCAACTGCTGTCATAACCTCGTCATCGCTGTTCAATTTGGTCCCTCGAAGACTTTTCTTTAGTTTTGGAAATAAATAAAAATCACTAGGAGCTAGGTGAGAATGGTGGATGGTCCATCAGCTCAAAACCTGCGTTGTTAATTGCACTTAACGAAACAAAGCTCTTATGCACTGGAGCATTATCCTGATGAAACAAAATTCCACGCGCCAACTTTCCTCTTCTTTTTTCTTTGATGCAATCACGAAGTTGATTAATTAGTCTAGCGTAGAACTGGCCTGCGATTGTATGTCCTAGTTCCAGGTAATCGATTAATAAAATTCCCTTGGCATCCCAGAAAATGGTAGCTATAATCTTACCCGTCGAGGGTTGGACCCTAAACTTGCGTGGTGGTGGAAATCCTGGATATCGCCACTCCTTGCATAGGACTTTTGACTCGGGATCGAAGTGATGAACCCAGGTTTCATCAACGGTAACGAAGCGATCCAGAATTTTTTTTGAATCACTGTTGAACAATTTTAAATTCGCATCTGCAGTCGTGACTCTCTCTCGCTTTTGTTCGGGTGTCAACATTCGGGGTACCCATCCTGCAGACACCGTATGAAGTCGCAAATAGTCACTGATTATTGTTTCAATTGTACCGTTTGAAAAGCCTATTATCTCTGCTAAACGTCTACTAGTTAACCAACGATCTTGTTTAATCAAGTTACAAACACGATCAACGTTTTGCTGAGTGCACACAGTTTTAGGCCGACCAGCACCTTTTGCATGTTCGCAAGTTGTTCTTCCACATCGAAATTCTCGAGACCAGTTCTTCACTACCTGATATGAAGGCGCATCTTTTCCAAGTACACTAACCATAACTTCATAAATTTGTTGTGGCGCTAAACCTTTCTTTTGCAGGTATTTAATGACAGCGTGAAGTTCGCTTTTCTCCATTTTTTCAAAATCATTGAGCAGCTTATCTTTTAACTCAAGACAACTTTTTAACAAATACAGCTGTGGCCTTTGGCACTTTGGCCTTTGGCACTTTGGCACTTTGTTTGACAGATAAACAACGAATGAATGGTGTTGTTGTGTAATGTTTATTTCAACGCCTACTATACTAGGGACAGTAAATACTGTATACTCCTCGTATATATTTAAACTAAAAATATTTTTCGGTTAATTGCCAATGTGTGCATTTACTAAAATATGTATTATTCTATATTGCATTTATTGAAAAAAAATAAACAGATTAAGTATTGTATGAGGTTATTGCCGAGATTCTCCACCGTGGATAAAATGTATGCAAACAAAAACGCTAGAAATTTAAAATTCAGCAAACCATTTACATATTTACCGATGTAATCACGACCTGTAAACAAACCATTTTTAAATTGTTGAAAATTTCGCATTCCGCCTTGACTAAATAAATATTTTTCGACTATATTTTGTTGTATATCCACATACAAATACATACATGTGTGTACATTTTTATGTATGTAGTTGTATATTAGTTTCATTACATGTATTTATATAAAATATTGATACTTTTTATTTATAATTTGTAGAAACTTTTAGGAATGTCTATTGGTTCATCAGGTAAAGGGTATTATAATAAGACGAGTAGATGTTAACAGTAATTAATATTTTCGTTTTAAACTTTGTTAGGTCTTTATTGAGTGACGTTATTTCGTATATGGCAATTATGTGTGAAAAATAATATCGGCAAAATGTCAGCCAAGGTTTCGGCGGCACATCTCCACCACCTCATGTAAATTTTAGATGGCATCTCGTAATAATTGGATCTCTATTATCTCTATTTAATTATAAATACATCTGCTTTTTCAAGCATATGGAAGAGAGAAAATCATACCTGTATTCGGGAAAAGTAACAGATCTTATTATTAATTATAGGCAGTAAGTATACTAATATCTATAGACAAATTAAACCACCCCGTCACCAACGTGGATTCATATCTGGACAATCGGCGTCCATAAATCTTATGAACAGTATCCAATTTCTTTCTTCTTCGGCCATTGACAACCTGCAACAAGTTGTCGTCATACATACAGACTTGTCTAAATTCTTTGATTTCATACAGCACAGTATCTTCCTTACAAAGTTGAATTACTGTGGTTTTTTCCTTGCGCCAATTAGGTTAATGTCAGCATACTTTAGCTATGTGATCTAGAATGGATTTCCATCAAAAATATTATGTGTTATGGTGACAATCTTAAAATCTACCAACACTCCGATTGTACCAAATTTCAAATTAATCTTTCTATAATTGAAGAATGGTGTATCCATAATAAAGGTTTATTGAATATTTCAAAGTGTTGTGTTGTTTACATCGAGTTTGTACTGCCCCTAAAATATTTGATTATTCTGCCAAATCAGAGTTAGTGACTAGAAAGTCTAAGGTATATGTTCTGGGCGTACACTTTGATTCGCAACATTTTCTCAACGTGTTTCGTAAATCTGTGCCTAAGCTTCAAAATTATTGGAATTTCTTATTAGGTCTTGTAGAAACTTGAACAATATTGCTTCAATTATGAATTTATATTATATCTTAGTACGATGCAAGCTGGAGTATGCTTCTTTAATGTGGTTTTCTTATTACACTAATCAATACATTTCTATTGAGAGAATCCAGAATTCCAGTTCCTGAAATGTCTCTCCATCAGAGTGATTGGCACTTATACTGAACTAGGAACGAACTACAATATTCTTTTGGAGTGTCATACCTATACTCCAGTCTCGGAAATTTCAGATAGCTCAGCTAACCAGATATCTCCATCGGATACCTCCACAACGCTTCGTATTTACCTAGGTAGATTTACGCATCGCGGATTCTACATTCTCTACCCCTATTCCTCAAATTGTATGTAATAGTTTCGAGAGAAAAACCTCATTGAGGCGTGGATTCCTTTTCTGAAGTTGCATTGTTTATCTGCATTTGACTGGCATAACGACTTCTACCATGTTTCTTTAAATTTGCGTGTAGTCCTGACCCTGTTTCACCAGTCTCGGTACTATAGCTCTGGAAATTTCAAATTAGTTTAGCTGATCGGATCTACCCATGATACATTGAATACGATGCTGTCTCCGTATACCCATATGTATTTATTGAGGTAGATAACTTTAATTCATCATTGCTTTTGCAGCTCTAAGAGTTCTTGCTTTGCACTTTATCCATATTGTTCCCATGGGTAGCAAAAAAAAATAATAGTCCACCGGATAAGAACTCCACTTGACCAGGTAAGGCTAAATATGTAGGGATTTTGCCTGCTGCCTTCAGAAGAACATTAAAGACCGCACCTTTGGACACGCATCTTTTATTTAACTACTCCCAATGGTAGGTACGCTTCTAGGAATAGAAGTTTGGGTATTGATGTGTCTACATATTGACAAGGGAATTTTTCTTATAAAATAATTGTGAGGGCACAAAACTTGTTTTTTCATAATAGAAAATAAAATAAATCTGCAAGGCGTGACTCGGAGAGTTTTACAATTTGTTTTATCTATAGCTTTAAAGTCTGTTGAGGTATAATTGCCTGACTTGTGTAATGAATAAAGTAAGTCTTGGAAATTTAGTGGTAGAATTGACATATATCACAATGGAACGGTTTGAATGCCATCAACGCTTTGTGTTCTCAGTTTTTTTCTTATATGGCAGATCAAAAGCTATTTGAAAAAGGCCATAAATGCCGAAACATGTAAGAGTTAAAGTATTATGCTCCAATTACTTCCGTCAATGTTGAACGATCTTTTCCTAAATTCAAACACTTGCTGGACGACAGACAATATTAATTTAAAATAGAAAATTTAGTAAAGCATCTAATTGTTAATTTTAGTAGTGCTTAATAGAATAGATCATACATCATAAGTCGTAAGTAAATAGATATACTTATTGTTAGATATTATTAATTATTAATTTATCTATATATATTGATATAATACCACGAAAGGCCTCTGTGTTGGGCTAGCCAAATGATATACCACTAGGAGGCGATTTTTAAATTATTAATAATAATGAATGATATGTAATGTTGTAAATGTTGAATTTTCAAATAATGGGCGCCAGTGATTAAATTAATCACAAATATAACTACGTCCTCTGTGTACATACAAATGCGCTAACAGCAGTCGGAAAGCATGGTTATAAAAAAGATTAGATAATAAAATACCTCAGGTTCAAAGTCGGTCTGTGAATTATCTCCCTAATTGCAGTTAGGTGTCTATATAATATGTTTAACACAATAACTAAATGCTAACAAATAAAACAGTTTAAAGTGATAAAAATAAAATATATTGAAACAAAAATTAGAGAACTGTAACAATTATCATAACATAGACATGTGTCTATAAAGAGAATTACGATCTAAACATGTGTAAATATAATATTACTAAATATAGTGTTGGTGAACAAAGAAAACTAAGTTATAGAATATATTGGATTATTTATACTAATTTGGTAAGTACTACGGTGTTATATGGATGTTGAATTATGCTTGTATTTATTAAGCTAGGGTAAACGATGCATAGATAATAAATACCGAAGTTTTATTAAAGTTTATATAGGTTATTATGAACTTGTTTATTGATATGTAAATTTTATAGGCAATGAAATTATAAATGGGTCATTCAAGAACCTGTGTTCCAAGATTTTGCGTGTTGGCTCAAGCTGGAAGCGTTGTAGTCGAGCAGCAGCAAGTACGGCGTTAGGATTCTTGATATGGGTTTGGCGTCGTTCGATCGTCCAAATGGCCCACGTGTTGCAGTTTGGATACTTGTAATGATGCTATCGTCAATATTCGGCGTATCTTCGATGATGAGAGGCTGGTTTTTACTTAAAAAGGTTGGCTAATTTTCTGCGTTTCAATTATATATATTTTCGATGAGATCTGTTAAGTTTGATTATGGTAATTTAATTTTTAACTTCGATAATTGCACAAACGCGGCCATATCTTATAAAATTATTTTTCGGCTTCTTTCTACGTTCATTTATTTTTCATGGCCTATTTTTATATTGGCAAATAGCCTCGAAAGTTTATTATCAGAACATCGCTGGTGTTTTGAATTAAATTGATATTACATTTCTAATCAAATTATAAAATTTTTTAAATAATTTTCAATTACACTTTGTTTACTTTTAAATGTGGGTTATGTTATTATTATGTGTTCTAAGTTGCATTCTTACGTGTTTAGGTTAAATTTAAAAAGAGGGCGTGTCTAATCAGTATCAATACAATATTTCAATGTGGATAAATTAGATACCGGTAGTATCGCGCGAATTATTTGAATTATGAAATTTAAAATAGAAATATAAAAGTAAGTTATAAAAAATAAAAATAAGTTAATTTGAATTACTGTTCTCGTTGTATTAATTTATATACATGTTGATACTAATTTTACAAACTTAATTCGCCAATTTCACCTTTTTTTATAATTGTTATATGCACTGTTTTATCTGTTTTTCCGTTTCAGATGCAGATAGATGAGTGCAGTTTGAACCATAACAATATATATATTGACATGTCATGGATAATAAATAAGCGTATTATAAAATTTTTAAACCTAGAAACCGTGAAACCGAAAGAAAATTCTTCGAGATGAAAGAAAAATTGGCCAGAAGTTACCTTAGGATAGGACATTTCAGGATTTTAGTTAGCAAAATTCTTTTTACTTAATATTAAAACTAAAATAATACCAAAAAGGGATACACCAAAGATAACAAAATTACATTTAATTAAAAAAAAACATCGTAATATAATAATTCCAACTTCGTTGAAATAGAATAATATCCATAGCTGCAACTGAAAGAACAAACAGTTAAAAGTTCAAGGAAGGAACCAAAATACACGTTAACCAGCCAATAAGAATAACACCCGAATAGAATTCAAAGACATAGGGATTCTACGGCTGGATGTAAATTGGGCACTAACCTACCTGAAATTTTAATCTCGTTGGTAATTCGGGCACTAGCTAAAAATGTACTCGCATAGGGTCTATGTAAACTGGGCACCGTATAAAGCAAACAAAAACAATAATATAGAAATAGTGTATTTCAAGTTGAAGTACAGCAAAAAGATAGAAAATAAAAATATGTACTCATATGAAAACAATAATAAAAGCAAATACTTAATTATATAAAAACTATAATAAAAAAATAGTGTAAATGAAGTCATACTGATGAATAAAATGATATACACTTCCCAAAGTGTAATCGTGATATTGTTCCACTATTTAGTTGTTCACACAGTTCATTTAGAGTTCTTAATTTTTGTTTTGCGCGTGTGTCTTTAACTCTTGCTGGTGTGTTTACACTTTGAATTTTAACATAAGTGTCTATTTGAAATTCCTTAAGCTTTTCGGTAAAAATATAAATAGATGGATGTGTTGAATAAAATGACTCATTTAGTTTGGAATGAAACGCTTCGCATGCTTTTGTGGTGTTACTGATCGATGGAGTTGCAGTAGCCCACATATGTGGAGGAAAAGGAGCATCGTCTTCTATGTATGTCTCCAATAAATAATCGGCGTATTCGTCAGCCTGTGCATGAGTAGGTTTTTCGGCAAACAAATCTAAGGCGAAACAATGGCCTACTTCGTCAGGATTCAAATACGTTAATCCAAATGTATATCGCAGCCATTTTCCTACTTCAGAATCTGTGTTCCTAAATTCTGCTGTTAAACCCAAACTTTGGATTTTCCTGAACCACGATTGGTGCAAATGGAAACGACAACCATAGATTTGTGCTGATGGCCATATAGCGCGAACCGCTGTGTGAAAGCTTTTCTCAAAATCTACAAAAACTTCAGTTGGTCGTAATATTGTAGAGTGACGTCGAAAGATTTCTTTTGTGAGCATTTCAAATAATGTTGCATACGTTTCACTGCGTTTATCAGGCAACAAACAAAACATCAATGGAATATAATGTCCATTATTAAGTCCGTGGATTGTAAATAATTGTAAAAAATATTTTGTATAATACGAAAATGTGCCGTCCATGTACACTTTACGCATTCCACATAAACTTATAGCATTCGTTTCACAAGAAAACACTATGATATTGCTCACTGGACTGTTTATAAAAACGAAACTTTCATCCTTGCTTGTTTTAACATTAGCAGCTTCCACTATATCATGGACTTCTGTCTTATTTTGTGGTAACGGCCCAGGAAAAAATTTTCTCCTTGCATTGTACAAATTTCTTCGGATATAAGTGAAATCTGTTATCGTAATTGTTTCCGGCAGTTCCTTAGCTAGTTCACGACGAATAATTTTCGCTGGTTTCTCGGAAATATCATCAATGGCTTTACGTTTACACGCATTTGAAATCACTTTTCGGTTTAATTTACTCTGATTCTGTTCATGATTATGTTCTAGCTGGCTTCTGCTCACTAAATTTTCTGCACCAAGCGTAAACACTTTTGCGGGACAATTTAAGGATTTTTTTGTACAACGCCAAAACACTTCGCCACTCTTCAACACTTTCTGTTTTGAAAAGGTGTACTTGTTTTCCGTTGTTACTGTCCACGAAAGAGACCTCCATAATTCTTAACAGTGTGCAACAAAACTCGAGACTGAGAAGCGGATCTAATTTCTTACTTTAAGCAAACGCCGCAAACAAGATAGAAATAACTAAATACACAAACTAAATGTTTCCTTATATATAGAATATATTATAGCATAACACAATAGAGACCCGCCCACAATAGATGTACAAATAAAAATACATTTTAAATAATCTATTTGGTCATTTGGAAATTCCTTAATTTATTAACGTCTAATTTCTTACTTTAAGCTTTAAAGCGATCATTACCCGAACGGTACTGGTGCCTAGATTACCTGTAGGATTAAGCAATCATTTTTACAGGGCAGGTAAATCCATATACTTGGTGCCCAGTTTACATCCGCCCGATTCTACCAACCAACTGAAGGAAGATTTTCACCTTAAAACAAATGAAGTAAAACAATAATAAGTTTAAATTACTCAATTTATAAAAACATGTAGAATAGCAAAACAAGAAAGGGGTTTAGTTGAGATTTTGCAAAAAAAAACTAGAATTGTTTAATTTTGTAAAATAAAGTAAGATATAATGAGATAACATATACTGAAAGGGCATAAATCTTTAATAACAATAATATAACATAAAATACAGCATTAATTCAAAAATAAACTGAAATTTTGTTAAATTAGAAAAATTTTGACACATAAGTGAAAATGTTTAATATACAAATATTAATTAAAATAATTTCCTTAATAGTAATAGAAAAAATAGAGCTAATATTCAATATCAATAACATCAAATTCCAAAAAGGCATTCAAGAAGTAATAAGAAGAGGTCGTGAAAAATTCGTATGGCTTTTGTCTAACTGGTAATGTTATAAAAGTGTGATTGTACAGATTATATTGACGCCAATAAAAAAAAAACGTACTTCGTGTAGAAAAGTCTAATAAATAATACGTACTTCATATTAGTCAAATAAAAAAAATATATACGCGTACTTCGTGTGAAGAAGAAAAATAAATGGAATAGTGGCAGTGAAGAGTCGAGGAAGTTAGGTAAAGACAAATAGCCGTTTAAGAAGTTAGGTACTGCCTAAGGAAAATAAACACAGATATTAAATAAAAAAGAAAATTACTATAAGAAGAACGTTCCATCTGTCATCAAGTAAAATAATGTCATCAAGTAAGATAAATGCCAATAATAAAAACACCTATTTTTGTAAATATCAAATCATTAATATAAAAAAATAAGTTTTCAATTCATGAACCAAATTCAAAATTAAACATCATAATTAGAGTGGACCATTCCGGAGCGAAAGCAGAGGCGTGACTAACGAATTGGTTCCCGCATGCCCCATCGCACATACGATTACTTAGTATGTTGTTCACGGTCATCGTGTGTACACGTATAATAGCAGCAGGAAAGTGTATTCTGTGTATTTAATAATGTTGAAGGAGCGTACAGTAAAAAAACCGCTATCGTCAAAGTTAGTCAATAGGTTTATTGAGAACCATCCTAGTTTATCTTACAATGGGGTAAATGTAAAATGTTTACTGTGCAATATATATATAAACCATTTAACAAAATAAAATTTGCAACGTGCATAGCGCAAGATATAAAGATAGAGACACTGGTGCCGATACAAAATACGAAGTGTTCTTATTTGATTTGTGTATAATGATGGTTGTGTGTAATTTGCCGTTTACTTTGTTACGCAATGATTCGTTTATTTCATTTCTTGAAAAATATGGCAATGTAGAATTACCGAGCTGCACCCACTTACGACGTTATTTAAAATCTGTTCGTGTACATTTAGAAAATAAAATTAAGGCTGATCTGAAAAATAAAAAAGTGTGGTTGAGTGTGGATGAAACAACTGTTACAGCGATTTTAGATACAATATTGTAGCTAGAATCTGTCCGCTCGGTGAAAATTCTGTACAAACTTCACAGTTTCGTTAAGTGTTGGTGGCTATACCGACAGTATTTAGAGAATTACAGACGTATATACATTGTAATTCAATGCCGACGGTGTCTTACAAAGGAGTTAAATTTTAAATAAAATATGAATACACCGTAAATAAAGAAAAAGGCTTAAAAATAAGCAGAAAAGCTTAATATAAGCATTAAAATTTTAAATAAGCGCAAACAGTAAAAAAAAAGCACAAAAAACTTTGCGACAAATTACAAGATTTTCCTTTATTCGCGCACATTTTAAAAATATTCTTGATGCTATCAATATTTACCATAAGCATAATGCCTAGGAATCCTCTCACTACTAAAATAAGACATCCCTCGTCTTTTGATGACTGCAGTGTATATATATCAAACTTATTTAACAATGGAAACATAAGTTACTGATTATTTAATTACACAAAATCGAAAAATTAGATTTCCGGCAGCGTTCGACAACTTTGTCGTATTTTCTCTTTTTTTATTAGAGGTTTTCAACATTGTATTAAAATGCAAATGATAAACCGTCCGGCCTTGCTAATGGTAATTGCAGATTGATTACTTCTGTTCCGACCTCGTCCGTTCTTTCTCATTCTGCACACATTTCCGTTTTTAACCCCTTGGCTGTTATATTTAAATGTACGGCGCTCCGAAATAACGGGATTTTTGAACGTCCCTGGAGATTTGCATGTCGAGACAGAAAATCCTAAAGTTATTACATTACAAAGTTGATAACAAACACGTTCTTCTTAGAATTACTTTAGGATTCTAATAGTGTAATGAGAGAACTTATTCAAAGTTTATGTACGCCTAACTTGTTAGTCTAAAGAAATTGTTATTAGAATTGCCAGCTTCAAAAGCTGCAAAACTAGTTTCGTAAAATTATTTAGATGATGGTTTTATTTTCATTAAATTGAAATACATACGTCTATTAAAAGAAATATTAAAAATTACAATGGAAGTTTTTTATATTATCTATCTAGCTATAAAAAACGAGTCAGAAAACAAACAAAAAATTTCAACGTAAGAACCATTAACACTAACACACTTATTTCAACGTTTCTCTAATAACGCTATGCTTTCGAAAAAAAAATGATTTCCGTAATTCCGTGAAATACGACGCCACAGTTTTTTTCACGTTGTCATTCCATAAAAATCGACCCCTCTCATTTTTTTTTGAGTATTGGAAAGAGACAATAGTTCCAGGGGGCGAGGTCGGGATTGTAGGGTAAATGCTGTAATTCCTCATTCACTGATTACTGCTTGAACAATTCGTGCGTTATGCACCCTGCAGTTGTCGTGCAGAAAAGAAGAATTTTCTGGGCAAAATTGTGGGTCTTTTTTCGCGTATAACCGTGTTCAAGTTCTTAGTTGTGTTTTTGTAGACATTTTCCGTTATTGTTGTTCCATTTGGCATGTACTCAATTAAGAGAATCCCCTCCGTGTCGCGGAATACTATGGCCATCACTTTTCCATTGTGTTTTTGCCTTCTTGAGTGGACGGTCCTTATGAACCCATTGTATAGACTCTTGTTTTGTGGAAGGGTGTGTAGCCAAGCTTCGTCCCTGGTCGCAATTCTATTTAAAAAGTCTTCATCTTGAGATAAAACAGTCAAATTAACTTCACAAATTTGTCGTCTATACAATTTTTCTTCGAGACTGAGCAGCCTGGGTGTCTATTGTGCCGTCACGTTGCTCATTCCCAAATTCTCGTACAGAATTTTAAAACCACTCGTTTCTAATATTCCTATTTCTCTAGCAATAACTGAAACTTTTACTCAGGGGGTCAGTCAACACCAAATCGTCAGCTTTATTTATGATTCTTAGAGGTCTTCCACACTTTGGATCATCATGAATGGGTCCTCTGTCCTATTTGAATTGCTTACACCAAAATTTGACTTGGAAATAGGATGCGCTATTTTCTCCATACACTGCCACCATTCACTCATGAATATTCTTCTGGCTACTGCCATCTTTTGATAAAAATTTCATGACGCTTCTGTGTTCAAGTTTCAAATTACTCATGTTCTCTCTTCCAACGAATGTCAAAGTAACAAATGTGTGATTCGAACCAAATTTGGAGATGACACTCTAAAATGTTGCAGACACTCGACGTGAGAGAATTGGCACTGTAGCATATTATTTTCATAGCTGGATTAATAATATAAAAAACTCCCCTCGTAACAGTACGAAATTTAGGACAGATGCAACCATACATAAATATCAGTAAACGCTTTAGTAGGAAGATATTTGTAAATACACTGTCCCACAAGAAAAAACCGACCACACTAAGATATTTATTAAAGACCCACAAATTTCGTTTTTTTCTCTAAACAAGGATACAAACTGTTATATCTTTATTGTTAAACATTCGTACTGATTAGTTTAATGCAACATACCCCACATTTTAATTGTACCGTATTTATTTAGTACAAAACAGCCAAAAGAAAAAGAAAAATAATGATGAACTCAAAAAATCCAACTCAACCCAAGAAATCTTGGTGAGGTCTTTATTCAGCTTTAGTCTGTTGTGTTGAAAGGTCATTTGAACTGTCAGTATTGGTCGACAAAGGCAAGCAGAAAATTTGATTAATTATTGAGCTATTTTTCTACATGTAGGAATTATACCTGTCCTGTATTAAAATTGACATGATTTTAATAGCCACATTTGAATCACTATTGTAAACTTTATCTAAACCATATGATGTAAGATATCATTTTAAAGTATTTTTTCGCAAGGAATATTTTAATGACGTTAATTTTATTGACATTGCAAGCTTTTAGCTCGCGTCTTTAATCAATTCTTAATTCTTTGGACATCGATATTTGTAATATCATCCTTATCCTTAAACTACATCATAAAACTGCCTTTCTACCACGGGGTATCTTTAGACAAACACACTTTTCGTCCCCAACTTTCATGAGATAGTCATCTCTCACTACAAGTGCTTGTTTAAGCATACACAGTGAAGCGCTGTTCGGCGTTTCATTTGTTTTCTAGCACATCTAGCACAAGGTAACCTTTATATTGTTCGATACAAATATTATTTTATTAAATTCACCAAACTATTAATTTACGAAAGAACTAACTTACTTTTCAGTATGTATTTATTATGTGTTATTTTTTAAATACTTATTCGTGCTCACTTGTATAACCCTGTATAGGGTTAGTATAAAGTACCGGAACGGTTGCGTAACTTTTTTGTTACAGAAGTATTTTTTTTGAAATTCATTATTGATATATAATTAAAAATTACGAATTTACTCATGACATTCATATTTATTTTCTATTCACGGTTTGACCAGAATTGCTTCCTACTATATTTTTTTAAATGAAACAACCTGTATATTGTTGTAATTTCGGAAAGATAATTAAAAACTACATTTAGAAATTATTTGTTTTCTTTATCCTAAAGAAACTAACAGAAAAATTTAAAAAAAGTTAATTCAAAATCAAGTTATGTTTGAAAGCAAGCATTTTAGTCTAATCTGTCTGATTGTTGTGAAAATTTATTAGTAGAGCAGACCAATTTCCGTGCGCGCCATGTGCGCCGATGTCAGGATGATTGTATTGCATCAGAACTAATAAAAAGCATTAAGTATGTGTTTAGTACTTGCTTAGACTGCATGTAAGTGTAAGCATACGTAATAAAATGTCGTCGACACATAAATCGAGAAAACGACCGTTGTCAGACGAAGTGAATAAGTTTATTGTGGATTTCCCGGACTTAATACACGATGGCTCAAAAATTAAATGTTTAGTGTGCAATACATATCTAATGTGTTGGTCAAAAACACATTGTAAAGAACACGTAAGCAGTTCGAAGCACAATAATAACAAAATTAATCGACAACAGTTTATACATGAACTATGTGTAACTATGATTGTGTGTACACTGCCGTTTACCTTGTTAAGTAATGATTCATTTATTTCATTTTGGAATAAATACGCGAATCAAACATTACCGAGCACGACAACGTTACGATGGAATTTACCATCGGTGCGTAAACAGGTTGAAAATAAAATCAAAGCCGAACTGAAAAATAAAAAACTGTGGTTATGTGTGGACGAATCAACTGACAGCAAAAAACAATATGCAGTTAATGTGATGGCGCGTAATATGGAACCACATCAACGAAAAAATTTCAGAGGTGTTATTAGATACTTTGGAAAAATTTAAACTTTCGAAAGACCAAGTACTAATGTTTATGACCGATGGTGCCGCAACCATGTGTTCTGTAGGCCGGTCTCTTAAAAAATATTGTCCTAACTTGTTACGTATTACTTGTAAACTCAATGCTCTACACTTTGTGGCAGAACAGGTTCGTAGATGTTATCCAGAGGTAGATGCTTTAATATCGAGTACAAAGGCAGTATTCCTGAAATCTCCAAAACGTATTCGGAAATTTCACGAATTGTATCCTCATACCCCTGAGCCACCACAGCCGTTTCTGACACGTTGGAGTACATGGTTACGGGCGGGGTTTCATGAACATTTTGAAAAAATTAAGGACGTGGTTTTATCATTCGATCCGAAAGAAAGTGCAGCTATCAATACAAGCCAGAAAAAATTTCAAGATGCCCAGATTAAAATGGATTTACAAAGTATTCGTGAGAATTACTTGGGACTAGAAGAAGCAATAACAAAATTAGAAAATTCGTCGCTGTCGTTAGAGGAATCACTGCAAATCGTTAAAGATGTTCACGCACAACTGTGTACTGTAGAAGACGCAAAAAGGGAAAGTGTTCTAATTAAATTTGAAAGTGTTTTAGACAGAAATGCAGATTTTGACACCTTAACACGTATTTGTGAGGGCACGTCCTACAGTTGCGTTAAGTTGCTTAAAAATGTATTTTGATTATGCGAATATAACATCACTAGATGTAGAACGCTCGTTTTCCGAATATAAACATATTTTTTCCTCACGGCGGACATGTTTTTCAGAAATATCCTTGGAAACTCACCTGAGTTTCTCCAGTTTGTCAACCCTTGGAAGACGCTTAAAACGGTAAGTATTTTTTTAAATCCTCTGTCGTGCACACAATCACTGATTTCATACATTTTTCCATTTTATTTATAGGTACATACAACGCTGCTATAATATGTACTATTCTTATTTTTCGTGTGTTTACGCATATTACTTTAATAGCAGAAAACCATATGTATATTTAATTATTTCTGATAGAATAAATGTCTCTACTTCTATACTTATATCGGTAACAAGCTCATGTTGCGTCCCTATTCTATCGCATATTCTAATATATTACGAATCACACTCCCATACCGGCGGTCATGGCGCGCACGGAAATTGGTCTACTCTATTTATTAGTATCAATTGTATTGACTAATTATAAATATTTAAAATGGCATTAAAACTAACAGAATCTGAGCGAGTTGAAATTTTGATAATACTTGGATATGGTGATCGTCAACGTTCATAACAGAATTAACTACGTATAGATGTCACTAATTCTCAAATCCCATACCGAAATACAAATTAAAAGCCATAACTGACGTCTTCAAAAATTCTTATAATTACTTAGAATACATTTTAATTAGAATTACTACATTAAAACAACGTTTATTAATTTATAGAAATCGAAATGACTTGCAGTTATGTACACACACAAATATGCATTCCATGTCTGTGAGAATCCAAAGCGCATGTTCGTTAACTTGTAATGTTTACATTCTTAATTCAAATAATGACAGCCAAGCAAAAATGTATATTAGCATTCCCTAGAGGGGCACAAAAAGACGAAGGTATTTATACAATGAGATCTAATGAATGTGTAAACTATTCCTACGAACAAAAGTAGCGAACCTATTATATATACCTAGTGGTTCAATAATAAGCAACCAACCAAAAGCAAAATCAAGTAATCTAAATTGTATCATTTAAGTGGTACGATAGATTAGTAATAATTATAAAAGATACTAAAAATATGCAGGGGTCGAAATCTACGTATAACAAGGAACAACTTATGAAGACACCAGTTTGAAAATAGTCATGTGTCGACAACGAAATTGGGACAAATTCATAACATTTCTCAAAAATCCGTCCAAAAAATCCTCCAGTCTGCGAAACTGAAACCGTATAAAATGCAAACCGCTCATGAATTGTTGGAAGATGATCCAGATCGCAGACTACATTTATGCGAAATAATGACACTATTAATCACAGATTACCCCAAATTTTGTAAATCAAATAGTATTTTCCGACGAAGCAACGTTTTGTCTCAAAGGTACGGTTACCAAGCACAACTATCGTTACTGGTCAACAGAAAATCCTCACTGGATAGAAAAAGTCCATACGCAGCACCCACAAAAAGGGAATATGTGGACTGGTATACTAGGAATGAAATAATAGGCCTTTTTTCATAAGAGAAACCTTAAGTGGTAATAGACTATTAAATTTTTTGCGAAACGATATCGTACCAGCAATTACAGCGCTATCCAAATAGGCTTAATCTACCAAACGAATTTATTTGTATAACTTTTATTTAATTATTTTAAGACACTCCAAACCGTAACTTCTTTCATGTAAATGTTAAATAAAACATTAAGGATAACGTTGTTGTGTTTTCTTTTATTTAATAAGTTGTATTTAATACACCATTATTACAGCATACTACGTACGTCCTAGACTTTTGATGCTCATCATATCATCACATTAATTTTATATTTTAAATCTCTTTTTGTACTCGCTTATCAAAACCTGTCATTTCACGATTCGATTTGCGTGCGTAAAAAGTCACTTTAAACACGAGTGCGTAAAAGTAAAGTTGGTACTTTCTGGAACTTGATTAATTTAGTGACATTTTAAAATCATAAATCCCTAACCTTAATAATATGCTACCCAGTTCGTTGTTTTTCTATGAAAATAAATAGAAATGAAATAGAAATTGTTATATTTGGAAGGTATGTAATTCAATGTCAGAACAGCAACAAATATTATATAAATTACCATTATTCATTCTTTTCAGAAATTGAAACGGAACAATTATTAAAAATTTTGATTGGGCAATTTTGACAACCAGAGATTGATACCCCAGGGATTAACTGGTTTGTTTAAATTGATCTTGATTGCGAAGGTAGAGTAACGTTGATTGTATTATTACATATATCTTGTATTTCAGATGTCGAACAAGTTGCAGGCGGAGTCGATATCTCTAACGGGGTCATTGTTTTAGCTAATTGAATTCTACTATGCAGAGAACAGGTGAACAAACACTCGTGCCATTGCGATATGTTAAAAAGAATCGCTGCTGGCTGTCCGGTCTTAAATTTGCATATTGCCGAATTAATGCAATCCATTCAGGCTTAATGATTGCAAATGTACGGCTGTTACCTGTTTTAGTTTCTGAAATTGTTACGATAATTAAATTCGATTTAAATTCTATGTCTCGCAATGACATTTTTCAAAGTTCTTCATGTCGACACGCTCCAGAAATACCCAATATTAATACAGCCTATAAATACATATAGTGTTGTATGGAATTTAAATATATGGAAATGACTTTACCTTCATTAGTAGGAACAAAGAATTTGGTGCTTCGACAATAAATTTAGTAATTTGTTCTTCGGTTAATACTGCTGATTTTTTAGGCTGATGTTGCTTCGTTATCTGTTTTAAATACGCTATGAGTTTTGCATATTTAGATATATCCGTATTATCATATATTATTAAGCATGATTTTAACATAGAATAAGTGGACCATAATGATTTATTTGATTGTAAATTTTGAAAATAAACTAATAAACAATTTTCGGAGTATTTTTGTATATTTTTAGATCTAGCCCAAATTACGAATTTAGTATAAGTGCTTTTGTATAAGTTTTTTGATTTTATGGGTAATAAATTATCCACTGCAATATTGGCAGCTTCGCGAATTTCAGGCGGTGTACATTGCATTTCATTATCAGAATTCATGTTGTTGGTGAAGTTTTTATTTTGTATTTTAATAATTTTAAATTAAATGCCACTTCAAATAGTCAATACTGCCAACTCAAATTTTTTTAATTAATATCAAAAGATTAGTAGTGTGTTATAAACGATAACGTATTTAACAATATGTATTATTATTATAGTTCTCGTACAAAAAATATTGTACAAACTTCGTGCGTGAAACATTTCGCGAATTCGTGTCCATAAAGCGCTCGCCTACTGCTCGCGCTTTAAACTGGTCACCCATTCCCGAAATATGATTTCACGCACTTGGTTCGTAAATAACTATTACTTATTGTTAGCATCCCCACTTGATCGAGCAGTGTTTTTTAATTATTTTTAGCATAATTAACAAAAAAAATACACAAAAAATAATATGTAATATTTCACACACGTTTTGTAGCTCTCACTTCTGCCATATTTATAGTCTTCGTTCACGTGTAACAATAAAATATAACTACAGTTTTATGCGAAAACGAAGGAATTTATGTTCACAAATAATTTTAATATTGTACAGATACTCTCGTTACACTAAATGCATATACATATTGCTATGAATAGTGGTTTTGAGTTTGATAATACCACTATTCACAACCAATCTGCCCAGCTTGGATATTCTGTCGGTTAATTTTCAAGATGAGACTGCTTTCCCTCAGGGTTCCAATCGGAAAAGTGGAAAACACAATTGAATTAGTACAAAAGTTTTTATTGGACGCCACTCAAAACTTGTTTGAGAAAAATTATGATAATGTTATTAAGTTACTTATGAGCACAAACGAAAGAAAAGGTCAAATGTAAAAAATACACACAGTAAACTTTAAATGAATCTTTAATACAAAAATTAAAAAAATCTTTATAAAGTATAAAGATTAATATTGCCACATTAAACAATATTATTAAGGTAAAAATATCGTATGGAAATGACCGCAGCATACGATAAAAAACTTCCTTTATGACAGCCGATCAAAATTAAAACTAATAAATTACAAAGATGCTTTTTAATTTCTCCCACAAGAAACAAAATCAAAATAAACAAAATTGACAGCTCGAAGCAATCTCGAACACATGTGTAACCACATGAAAAAAATATGCCCTTGATATCCCTTGATATTAGAAATTTTAAAAAACGTTCTTTGTCATTTAAATCAAATAACTAAGAATAAAATATATATGTATATCAAAATTAATACAATGGAAAAATACAAAATTCAAAATAAAAATAATACTAATAATAATAAGATATCTTTTAATATAATTTACTTACGTAAAAATAACAAATATATTCATATATTTTTTCGAGACACATGAGTTAGAAAGCGTACAAAATTAACAAAAACGAGATCAACCAACTCGTAAAAAAAATCGGTAATGAATACAAACACCAACCACTAATTAATCAAAAATCACGAAGTTACTTAACAAAGATAAAGATTTATCTTATAATAAACACGTCTTTCTAAACCCAGAGTACACTTGTGTCTGGTTAGTTCACATGAAGCACGTAGGCTTCGTATAAAAAATACAGTTATCAAAATCGTACACAGCAATGCAAATGGCTTGCACCAACTGCGCTAGTCAAATAAAAATATTCAAAATAACAATGCACTCATAAATAATTAAGTAACTTTTCAAAATATTAGTGGGGAAAAGTTCATAGCAATATGTATATGTACCTGATTTGTTATTATTTCGTCCATTTTCAAACTACAGAGACCATTGGACCATCACATTTTGCAAAGTCACACGCGTGTTAAATATGTATATGCGACGTAAACAGGGGCAGAATTTCTAGCATTGCAAGGACAACAGAGATGTGAAACTGGCTGCGCGTTTGCCTATACAACACCATTATATTTAACGTAACGGAAACAGGACGAACATTAACACGACAAAGCTCCTTACATTTGATAAAAGCCGGCTTTGTGTATTCCTATTCACACATTCTGCTACATTACTCGTTGCTTGTTTCTATTCCTGCTTCTGCTACTGTTGTTTTGCATAACTCGGTTTTCATTCATTTACACTACACTGCAATGAGTACCTCATTATCGACGTGAAATATTTTAAATGCACATACGATATGATAATGAACTTTTGTCCGTTACTAAAGTTATGCTTTAAAATGCTTATAATGAATTTTCTCGTATAAAAGCTCAGAAATTAAAGTACGGCTTAAATATGTTAATGCATTAACATCTTAATATTACTTCGAAGTTATTATTTTATTAATATTTCTATTATATTTCACATTTGCATGCAAACGTAATGTTATAAGGGATGCAAGGCAAAACTAAATCAAGAAAAAAATATTTAAGTACCTAATATTAAACGAGTTCTATTTAAAGAAAATTAATAAATAAAATTCTAAATATATCTCCTAGGTAATACGTCAATCGCCTTATGATATGAATAGAGCTTCAGACAACTCTATGGCCACATAAACGATCTATCTCTTGGGAGAGGATTATGAATAACCATAATTAATAATCGACGAAGGAGATACTTGTTGAAACTTCATTATATAGATATAATAAAACACAGTTGTATAGTTTCAAAATAATATATAATGTTAACACACTACATATGTTTCACCACACTGTGGCTTCATCAGGTGGATGAATATACTAATTCAAAATATCAATTAGATCTTATATATATCAATACAAAGTACAGAACTAATCTCATTCTAAGAGGGGGTGGACATGTATGAGTTTTAAGTTTAGTAGGGGGGGGGGAGTTATTTATATCTAGTTGGTCATTTAAAATTATACCTAATTTATTATATTTGTTAATTTCTAAACTTTCTAACATATTAAGTTTTTTACTTTTATCTAGAACATGCAAAGTTTTAAAATTAGTGTTGAATTTGTGATTATGTTCTAGGCAATGATTGGCAAAAGTTGAGTCTGTCTTCTTGTCTCTGTGGCTTCTTTCATGTTCTTTCATTCTAATATCAAATGTCCGTCCTGTTTGTCCGACATACACTTTTTTATAATCTTCGCATGTCAACTTGTAAACCCCTGAGTTTAATCTATTGTCCGTTTTATCTTTGTTGTTTTTTATAGCGTTTTGTAAGGAATTGTTGATTTTGAATGAAATGGTCTCTTCTTTACTTGTTTTTATTAAGTTTCCTACTTTGTTTGAAATTGTACCGATGTATGTGATAGAATTATAACTAAATGTTCTATTGTTTTTTACTGTGGGGTAAATTGAAGATATCGTTTTAGATTTCTGTAGTTTTTTTAGAATATTATTAATTAAATTTATGGTGAAACCGTTATTTAGCGCTATAACGTGTATTCTATTTAATTCTAAATCGAAGCTTTCTTTACTCAACGGGACGTTAATTAGTCTGTGAAGCATTGATTGATAAGCAGATAATTTGTGTGTAATGGGGTGAAACGAATGTGCGTGTATAGTTGTGTCTGTATGTGTAGGTTTGTGGTAGATAGAAAATTCATGTTTTTTTTTTTTTTTTTTTTTTTTTTTTTTTTAAACATGAATTTTCTATCTACCACAAACTACAGAAATCTAAAACGATATCTTCAATTTACCCCACAGTAAAAAACAATAGAACATTTAGTTATAATTCTATCACATACATCGGTACAATTTCAAACAAAGTAGGAAATTTAATAAAAACAAGTAAAGAAGAGACCATTTCATTCAAAACCAACAATTCCTTACAAAACGCTATAAAAAACAACAAAGATAAAACGGACAATAGATTAAACTCAGGGGTTTACAAGTTGACATGCGAAGATTGTAAAAAAGTGTATGTCGACAAACAGGACGGACATTTGATATTAGAATGAAAGAACATGAAAGAAGCCACAGAGACAAGAAGACAGACTCAACTTTTGCCAATCATTGCCTAGAACATAATCACAAATTCAACACTAATTTTAAAACTTTGCATGTTCTAGATAAAAGTAAAAAACTTAATATGTTAGAAAGTTTATAAATTAACAAATATAATAAATTAGGTATAATTTTAAATGACCAACTAGACATAAATAACTCCCCCCTACTAAACTTAAAACTCATACATGTCCACCCCCTCTTAGAATGAGATTAGTTCTGTACTTTGTATTGATATATATATAAGATCTAATTGATATTTTCAACTAGTATATTCATCCACCTGATGAAGCCACAGTGTGGTGAAACATATGTAGTGTGTTAACATTATATATATTATTTTGAAACTATACAACTGTGTTTTATTATATCTAAATAACCATAATTAATAGCTATTAATCTATTATAGAGTTTCATAAAATCAAATATTCCAAATTACTAAAATTATATATCCTCAAGCATGTTCAATTGAAACTTCTTCCACTGCAGGAATTAATTTTTATAATGCATCAGGTTGTTCTTTTACTTTTAATATATCAAGTAATAAATAGATTTGTTTTTTATTCGCTGTTATTTTTCTTTGCTTACTTTATCATAATAAAATGTGATACGTTATAATATGTCCTTTTATTTTAAATATAATTTTTTACGGTTGGCGATAAAATTTTGTAGTATACACCACGTCAGTAAAGTGACTATATTGAACTCGCCTCGATCGCCCGGCTCATAATCTCAGACTCGTTCAATAAAGTATCACTTTACTGACTTGGTATTTTGACATTAATACAAAGGTATTTTTAACAATATAAAATATTATTAAAAATCTGGTGTGAAGAACACAAATACAGGTTCACTATTAGTATTTCTTGTGAATGTGTCCGAACATAACCCTCCCCAGAGACGTAGATACGTATTTCGCCTTTCTACAGGCTCGTCGGTACGCCCCTGCTGGAGAAAGGATATTCTCAGACAGACACATTCACAAAAAAGAACCACATCACCAAAATTATCCAGACCGGGCGTAGAAGTAAATTTACTTCTACGCCTAGAAAGTCGAAATACGTATCTACGTCACTGGGGAGGGATATGTTCGGACACGTTCACAAAAAATATTAATAGTGAACCTGTATTTGTGTTCTTCACACCAGATTTTTAATAATATTTTATATTATTAAAAATACCTTTGTATTATACAAAACTGGTGGGGTTTACCTACTCATGTATGTTTCAATTATTCTGATACATTACACATGCGGTTAGTCCGTAGTATGAGTGAAGACACAAAAAAAATGCAGTTTCTAGAGAGATTGGCTGTGCCACCTTTGGAAGGGCGTCGTTACTTCACATTGGTTATGTGGACGGGGTGAGGTACTTCGGCTGTCTGACAACAGGCAGCGCTGAATTTACTTCTACGCCCGGTCTGGATAATTTCGGTGATGTGGTGATGTGGTTCTTTTTGGTGAATGTGTCTGAGAATATCCTTTCTCCAGCAGGGGCGTACCGACTAGCCTGTAGAAAGGCGAAATACGTATCTACGTCTCTGGGGAGGGATATGTTCGGACACGTTCACAAAAAATATTAATAATGAACCTGTATTTGTGTTCTTCACACCAGATTTTTAATAATATTTTATATTATTAAAAATACCTTTGTATTATACAAAACTGGTGGGGTTTACCTACTCATGTATGTTTCAATTATTCTGATTTTGACATTAGTATAAAATAAATTCATTTCTATTTATTTAAAATTCATTAAGCTTGCAGTTTGCAATAAACCGTTCAATTAACCACGAACGAAAAGTGTTTTTAAGGGTACTCACAAGAAATTCAGTCCTCGGCTGACGTCTCGGTCGTGAACAACTTTCTCGTGTTTAAATATCAGTTTTCGTTCTTGATAAATAAAATATCTTTAGTATAAAATTAGTTTTGTACTCTACAAAACTAATTCATACTAATGTCAAAATAGTTATTTATGTACCAAGTCAGTAAAGTGATACTTTATTGAAGGAGTCTGAGCCGGGCGAGCGAGGCGAGTAACAGGTGAGTTCAATATAGTCACTTTACTGACGTGGTGCATACAAAATTTTATCGCCAACCTTAAAAATTTATATTTAAAAAAAATGGACATATTATAACTTATCACATTTTATTATGACAAAGCAAGCACAGAAAAATAACAGCGAATAAAAAACAAATCTATTTATTACTTTATATATTAAAAGTAAAAGAACAACCTGATGCATTATAAAAATTAATTCCTGCAGTGGAAGAAGTTTCAATTGACCATGCTTGAGGATTATTATCTATGTTACTAACTTGTAAACCATTAGTAGAATTATCTTTGGTAACTATGCTGTTAGTTTGACTTTCACCTAAAATGGTCTTTGCAATTGTCATTTTATTGAGCACAAATTCCTCAACATAGGACTCTGCAATCGTGTCGCTTTTCCATCCTCCGTGGCGTTTTAAATTTACCTTATTGCCGCCTGCGTTGGCAAAGAGAATGGCGGAAATTCGACGAAAATAATTTCCCGTATAAAGTGTGCAAGTGTGTCTGGCAAATGTAGAAAGTTGGCAATTTTGCTTGGTGTACTTCCAAAAGTATGGATTCCAATTGGCTGGACTGTGCATTTTCCATTTCTATAAGTTAAGAGAAGTCCGTCATGGGGCGTATGCATAGGACACCGAGCTAAATATTTTTTAAATAATTCTACAGATTTTACTTTTCCTTCAAACGCTGTAGTAATCACACTAATCACAAATAATCAAGGCCTATTGTTTAGTTATCTGAACAACCAAAATTGTTTCTTTATGCTCTATGTCACTTACTTTTAAATTCAAAAGTTCTTCATTACGTAAAGCTCCAAAAATGCCAAACGCAAATCTAAAATAATTACTACATTCATAACAAATTTGTTTTGAAAGGATCGCATGAATGACCTTCATCATCAAGTAGATTTCATCCGGTGCAAAAAAAAAGTATTTCTTCTTGTGAACGAGTTTTGGGCTTTTTTGGAATATGATTTCTTCCTTTTTGTTTTAAAAACGGCGTAAGTTTTTTATATTTACTAACATCAGCCCCATTTTTTGCTAAAAGAGTTGCTTTTACCATGGAATAATATGACCACACCAAAGAAGGACAAGACTCTTTCGATAAATCGGAAAAATATGCCAGTAAAACGTTTTCACTGAACTTTTTTAATTCCGTATTTGTTGCACCACTCCATACTGGCGATTGTATTTTTTGACTGATTTTTGTTGTAGAATTTCGAAAGACGTCTCTAACGACTTCTTCAGAATTTCAGGCGGCGTATCACTATGGAAATGCCATGCATCCATTGATGTTTGGCGATAAACTACATTTTCGTCACACCTACCGCGTAAGTGAACTGTTATGACACCTTTTTTTGAAACGTAAATGACACTTTCATATCGTATTGACAGTTGCTATGGTAGCGGGCTCTAATATTTCATTACGACTCTAGGTAAATAATAGCAATATTAAAACATTTATGACAAATTTATTTGGAACAATTTTAATTGACAAAAACATGCAACTAGTAAAAGCAGGATCTTGTACAAAACTTTATCATTTTTAATATTAAATGTAAACGAATAATTACAACAATTAGCTATCTGAACAATAGCGTTTTCTTTCTTACTAGGCAAGTTTATATTTTCAATAATGTCAACAATATTAATGGCAAATAGCCTCTATTTCTAGTATATAATATTTTGTTTATATAAAATTAGGTCAGCTACCTGTACTTTATTTATCATTGAATCGGAAACATAGCTTTCTACCACAATGGAAGATTTCCATCCGCCGTGTTTTTTCAGACCAAGAACATCAATTCCTGAATCTGTTAATAATGTTGCTGAAGTTCTTCGAAATGAATGTCCGGTGTAGGTGTGGGGTTCTCCAGCCGTAAGTATTTTTTTTTATGCCCAGGAATTTGTGCTAAATGTTTTTCCTACAGGCTGATTTCGACATTTACCAAATTTGTACTTAAAGAAAAATCTATCATTTGTAATATTTCCTAATCTCAGACCAATGTATTTTTTTAATAATTAATTAATTGGATATTCTTCCTTCGCAATAATTGTAGAAGTTTTAATCCATTTTTAGTATCCGGTATTTTAAATATTTTTACATTATTTTTATTTTCAACATATTGAATTTTAATTTTAACTAGTTCACCTTTCCTACAAGTGCCAGCGATTGCCCTAATCATAACAACCTGCAAAAAATTAGTAGATGGTGAACACGAATTAAAAAGAATCACTTTGTACAACAAATATGTGTCGTCAGGAACCTCAATAAGAAATTTATTCATTTCCTACCTTGTAAAGATACTAGACTTTTTAGGTCTAAAACTATCATTTTTAAGATTCAAAATCTCATTCAATTTAGGATATTATGAAATATCTTCATTTTCGTTAATAAATACGGTCGTTTTTAACATGGGGTATTCACACCATAAACTGTTGGGTGATTTTAACTTCATAGATTACACTTTCTGAAATACTCTCTACATACCTCTGGTTTGAACATTTTATAGGTTTCATTGTATCTGTTTCTAGATTTCTGCGACAAAATCTCTGTACAAGCTATAATAGCCTCCATCGCTATTTGATCCACATTTATAAAGTTTATTTAAAAGCAAAAATTTTTGAGAATATATTGCATGTACTTTGACATTTATCAAAAATATAAATTTATATTAACACAAACATGGTTACCAGAGATACGATAAACATTCTTGACTTGATGTTATTTATGTCTATACATACAGTAAAAGTAAAGTGGAAAATCACTAAAATTCGTTTATTTAAGAAAAAATGTAGGTATGACGAAAAATCTCATATGCACCACGGTTCGTACAGTACAGTTTTATTGTCTCTAATATATGCAAACCTCGACCCTACGGGTCTCGGTTTGCAGTCGTATTCTCGACCATAAAACTGTACTTACGAACCTAGGTGCATCAATAACTATTATATCTTCCAGAAATTATTCGTAAAAATTAAGTAAGCGGTAACTAATATTTCCATAGCAGTGGAAGTTTGTTACAGATAAAAATGAAAAGCCGCGTCAATTTTCTGTTTTATTCGATTATTCGTTTTAAAATAGATAAAAATGAGATATCGCAAGATATTCTGAATGAAGTTGATCGCGTGAAGAAGAATTTTAATGCCACATAAGTCACGAAATCAATACGAAAAGGAATACCAGTTGTTTTGCGAGTGGAAAAAGGAAAAATATTTCTCGAAATTTGAATATATTTGAATTATTCCTGTCAACAACTGACATATGATTTTAAAGTACTTGAACTTTAATATATTACTTTAAAGTAGTAAAACTTTAATGTTCCATTTTTAATACCGATAAATAATCTGAAAATAGTATATTAAAGAACAAGTTTCATAAGGCACCATGTTGCCGCACGAGATCAGTTTAGAAAACGAGCGAGTTTTCTAAAGAGCGAGTGCAGCAAAAGGCCTTATGAAACGAGTTTTTTATACTATTTTTTCTATTTTGCATTTTTTACATTAATAAATTGGAATTATTTAATTTGAAAGTTCAGAGTTTTATTTTTATATAAAGCATGCAGTTGGTCACATTGATACTTGACATTTTCAAATTTAAATCTTGCTATCCGCAAAGTATATTATATTACATATTATTTATTAATTTTCGTTACATTACTTGATATTTTATTTAAATAAAATATAAACATTAGTGACAGGAACTAATATATCTTGTTGTCAATTGTATACAATATACGTTGTTTGTATAGAGTGCGAACATATATCATATCTGTCAAATGTACTTAAATTCTTAAAATCAAATGCCTATTTGACTAGATATATATGACTGTTACGACTGTTATGACTGTTAAAACATATCTGTATATGTACACATGTCCATACGCAATGTATTTAACCAATGGTCACTTCAATTGCAGGCACATGCGTTTCGATCTAGTGATCTCGTCAGTGCAAATTAACGAAGTGACGTCTCTTGAGATTCGCTGCTGGAATAAAAGCGCAACCTTATCCCGTCATCTGAGATATCCCAGACATCTGACGGACAAGAGAGACTCACCGTAATGCGGTCTACCTCTCGAATGGTTACACCATTACAGGGGAGAAAAGTAGAGTATCTCAGCCGATTCTAACACCTATTCATTGACCTTGATCGCATGTATATTTGCGATCAAGGTCAATGAGGATGTGTTAGAATCGGCTGAGTATAATCGACCTTTTTATACAGGGTGCGGGGAACACGTAGTGAATATGTGGTGAAAGTTAAATAGGAGGTTCCAGAATCATATTGGTGATCAAGGTCGATAGAGAGGGTCTAGAATTGGTTGATGGTGATTAAGGTCGTTTGAAGATTAAGAAGTAAAGAAGAATGTTAGGGTGGGGACAATGTTAGGGTATATAATGTTTGCTTGTGTTAAATAGATGCTAGTATCAGAGAATATGTTGAAGCGGAAATTTAATGAAGTACCACATAGTTCTTTATGTTCTTTAATAGTGGAAGAAAGTGAACTGGAAAAAAATAATAGTGGTCCCTTGATAGTGGAAGAAAGTAAATTGGCAAAAGATAATAGTATTGATAGAGGTTTACAAGTGGTTGGAGATATTGAGGTAGACTTGGGTTTTGAAGAATTTTTAACTAAAATGTCTGAATCAAATAAATTTTGGGAACATTCAGATGCAGCTACAGAGAATTCTGCACGAGTCACATCAAGTGGTGAAAAATTTGTTGAAAAATATGTTAGAGAACCAATTTGGGAGTTACCATTAGTAGTAGAAATTTTTTTTTCTGGATAAAAGTCATTTGAAATAGATATGTATTGGTTTATTACCACATCAAGATTTTGCACCAAGGTTAAAAATTGTTGGTGTAAAAAAAACAATGTTTTTACTTTAATTCAAAGGAATAGAAGTGGGTAATGGCGGAGACTGCAAAGTTAAGACAATATTTTGACTACAATAATGGTATATTTCCAAGTTTTAAATGTATGAATATTCGAATATCACCTGAATCATTTGATGAAGTGAGTAGAATTGTGAAGATAGAAAAAGGTGGCGAGTATGTGCAATTAGCATTTGAAACACGTATAATTGTGTAGTGTATTAACTCTTAGCCAGACGGCTCAATATACATAAAATAGTAGATCGATATGTAAACACATCAAGTGTATACAAATTAATACAAATATGTTAAAACATATTTGTATCTGTTCACATGAACATACACAACGTCTTTAACCAATGTTCATTTCATGCGTTTCGATCTAGCGATCTCCTCAGTGTAATTTTAAAGTGATAGCCTAAGATTAATGCCCGCAATAAAAGCATAACTTTATATCCTCAGCTGACAAGAGGTATATCGTAAACATCTGACTGAAGTTCAATTAGAGCATAGAAGCGCAACAAAATTCTTGACGAGACAAGGTAATGGACCAAAACATATTCATTAGGGAATGAGCTAACGTGCAAGAGGAGGATGCACAGTCATATTCCATAGTAAAATTTTGATCTAAGCAATTTCGATGGAATAGGGAATCAATTCAAGACGATCCATGTCGAGAAAGGCCTATCGAAGCAAGAATTAAGGAAACATCAAGATATACGAGGAACAGGTGTTAGCAAATCGAAGCCAGAAGTTATTAATTGTTGCTGATGAAATAAAGCCATCAGAAACCAAAGTATTACAAATTTTACATGATGATTTAGGAATGAACAAAGTGTCAGTACGATGGATTCCCAGATTGTTCACTCCTAAACAAAAATTGTATCGGTAACATATTTGTGAGGAGAATTTGACGGTTTTAGGTGACGATAAAAACTTTGTTCGAAAATTATAACAGATGATGAAAGAGGGCGTATGTCTCACTGGAACCTACCCACGAAACAGGAATCCATGCAGTGAAACCGCAAGGAATCCATACCACCAAAAAAGACGCAAAATTCGTTGGGAAAACTGTTGACGACAGTGTTTTGGGATACAGAAGGAATCTTATTAATTAATTGAATACATGAATAAAGGCTTTAGAATTACTGAAAAAGTATTAAGAATATTATAGTGGGTGCGGCATCTTGTGGTTCGTTTTCGAAATAGCGGTTATTGCGCCGTTCATAACTCTACTGCATCTGTCAAACATTATTCCCGGTGAAAGAAGTGAGTCGATATACGCTTGATCAGCGTTGGGAAAATATTAAAAACTTACTTTCAAACTAATAAGTCAATTGCCAAAACTTGCCGAAAATTGCGTACAAAATTCGGTAGAAATGAAGCACCAACTTCATTTTTTCAACACGTTCCATATCGCCGTCCAGCTCGTTCGATGGAAAATATTGCTGTTGTAGCTGATATCCGAGCACCTCCAGCCGCCATCGTTCACAAGAATTGAAGAATTGAATCAGCGATAGGACTCTGCGAAAAATTTTGCAAAAATATCTAGATATGAAGGCCTACAAAGTCAAAATCGTTCAACAATTGAAGACAGGGGATCATATATCGCGTTTGTGCTTCACTGAATGGGCCTAGTCGGTTGGAAGATGAGCATTTTTACCAAAAAAATCGTCTTTTCCGATGAAGCTCTTTTTCACCTCTGAGGTTATGTGAATAAGCACAATTGTTGTATTTGGAGCACTGGAAATCTACAAGTGACAATTGAGATGCGACTGCACTCAAAACGGTGACTGTATGGTGTGGAATATTGTCCAAAGGCATCAGAGAACCATTTTCCTTTGAAAATGAGCAAGAAGCCGCACTGACAATCAATGGCGACTGTTATTGTGCATGTTAACTGAGTTTTCATTTCTTTCGATTGAAGAGGAAGACTTAGCCGATGTTTGGTTTCAACAAGATGGTGCCACTGCACACACAGCCAACGCTACTATCGACGTTTTGCATCTATCTTCGAAAATCGCATTATCAACCGAAATAGCGATGTCAACTGGCTGCCTAGGAGCTGCGATTTAACTCCCTTGGATTATTATTTGTGGGAAGCCGTCAAGGACAGATGTTATGCCGATTATCCAGAGACGATTGAGGCTTTGAAAGACGCAATTAAATTGGCTCTTGGTGAAATAAACGTTTAAACGATTGAAAATGTACCGAAAAATTGGGTCGACAGAATGGGCTACTGCAAAGCCAGCCGAGGCAGTCATTTAAATGAAATAGTACTCCATTCTTAATCGGAATGTGTACTCTCGAAAATAAATCACTTGAAAATATTTGTTACATTTTTATTTAATATGAATTTTTAAAACGAACTAACAGTTGCCACTTCCGTTACTATAACTAATTCCATGCATATTATATACGACCTTCGTCAATTCCTTTCCCAATTACCTGCAACTGCTGCCGATAATGTAAAAAAAAACTGAAGCAGTGTTAAATAACAATCCAACATTTCGTAATATACGTCAAATTGTTCACTTGGTTTATCGTAAAAAAGAAGATTTTTCCGAACCCGGAATATATGTGCCGTCACTAAAAAATTTTATGGACTTTAAATATGCCAATATTTCATCGGTAAATGTCGAACGGTCGTTTTCAATGTATAAATGGATTTACAGTGACAGATAATAATTAACACATGAGCATATGGAACAATTATGGAACAATTATTGGTGATTTACTATCATTCGAACTTCGGATATAAACCGCTGAAAGTCAGGATGTGTGACACGTTTTATAAACCCTGCAATATTTCTTCTGGAGATGTATTTACTCTTACTTGGTAAATACTGGTTCCTCTATCGTATTTTGCATTCGCGTGTGAAAAATGCTAAATCGGGATTCATGATATCCTCGCTCTGTCCCTGGCACTGACGTCATGTATCTCAATAACGTTAAGCAAATAAATATTTTCTTTTTTATAATCAATTATGCCTCTGTATACCACTGATAAATTTCTAACTTCAGTCGTAATATAAGAAGTTGTTTTCTATGAAATGCCAAAAAAATCTAATCGATATAAAAATTATGGAAAACTTTTAATTAATTTAGTTGTTTAAAAGTTTTATAGCTTTAGGAACTTTTCCTATTACTATTAACATTGATGTATAAAAAATTAAGTGTTCGTGGTAACTAGAAAATACTGTAAAAATATTTATTAAAACTTAAGAAGCTTCCATTAGTTTACTGACGTGTCTTCAATGGCTAGGTTTCTGTGTTGACTGGAAACTTGTAAGTTAATTGCGACAATAATATTCCAATAAAATTTCAGTCACTTTATATTTAATAAATGATTTTCTAATGAAGGTATACCTAACGAAATTTTCTTATTTTAAGGCTCAAATACTTAAAATAGGACATACAATTTCTTATAATGATATTTCATTTGTAGGTAGTTTCTGCTATTAATGTAAAGAGTGTTTCAAATTGAGCGCCTTTTATTAAAAATAAATAAAACCCACAATTTGCATTCATTTTCAAAAACGTTGGTTGATAATTATAGTATCAGTTTGACATTTATACACGAAAAGTAATATCTGACATATAACCACCTCCTGCTGCTTTACAGCTGTTCGTTCTTTTGTTAAAATTATCTACATATTACATTTCGATATAACTGAGGCTCTATTTTACCAATGACAGGAATAATTTCGTCTTTTAGTTCAGGAATCGATTGTGGTTTGTTCTTATAGTCCTGGCTTTTTACGTAACTCCAAAGAAAATAGTCCAACTGTGTTAGATCATGTGATCTTGGTCGCCAATTAACATCACCATTTCTTGAAATAATTCTTACAGGAATTTTTTGCATTAATAAAGCAATTGTTTCATTAGCAAAATGAGGCGTTGCACCGTCCTGTTCAAACCATCTATCTTCTAGCTCAATATCATTCGCTCAGACTACAGAAATTCAGTTAAAATCTCACGATATCGAACAGCATTCACTATTACAGCATTTTGAAGGAAATATGGTCGAATTACACCACCTGACCATAATGTACACCATACAGTGACTCGTTGAGGATGTAAAGGTCTTTCATGAAACACTCGTGGATTTTCCTCACCCCGAATTCGACAATTTTGTATGTTAAGAAAACCATCAAAATGTGAAAAGCCATCTGGTTGTTCTTTAATTCAACTGACAAATGCACAATGTTTTGCATGGTCCAATGGCTTTAGTTCCTGTGTTATTTGAACCTTATATGCCCTAAAGCTAAATCCTTTCGTAAAATACGCCATGATGTTGATTCACTGAGTCCAACTTCTTGTGAGCGACGACTAATGAACATTTCAGGTGCTTCAACAATATTTTCACGAATCAAATCAATATGCTCTTTACTGGCTCTTGGTCATGAATGGTAGCTATAATTGAGGAACCAAGTGCAGACATACGTGCAATCTGAGCCTATTCAGGTATTTCTGAGGTATTCAATTATGAAGTACAGCATCGAATAACAATTTGGCAATCATCGAAAGATTCCAGAATAAGGTACTCAGAGCAATAAACCTCTTTAAGACCTAAAATTATCCACTGTAAAACAACCAACAGTCCTCTCTAGTGAGAAATATAGATCGTATAGAAACTTCACCCAATGTATTGACAATAAATCTCCTGACCAAATCAAACCAATAGGATGTTCGAACTCCTCTTGATTTTCCATTCATGCTAATAAATTATAGTTTCTGCTTTGTGTTTAGTTATTTAAGCATTGGTTTTAGTAGCATTCAAAAAGAAACTTCTGGGATAGATTTAGTCAGTATTTTTAATATTTCTTGTCAAGTTCAACTGGTATTAATAATAATAATAATAACAACAATAATAGCGTGAAGAAGTGTGAAGCCAAGACAAAGTGATTGTGGTACCTATCATTATCGGTGCTACAGGAGAAATACCGCTGGAGTTACATGAGGCTATAAGGACCCTAAACATACATCCTACGACATATGAATAACTTCAAAAGATAGTCATACAAGAATACATGATATAAATCACGAACACCACATCACAAACCGAAACACCATATCTCCGAAAACACGAACTAAACGCCTCCTACGATATGATCTAATGCACAGAAAAAAAAAACCAAAACAATAGTAGATCCATGGACAAACAAAAGAAAAGGCATGACAATCCTTGTAATAACATCGTTCGTATTTATAATACAAAGGTATTCTTAATAATATAAAGTATTATTAAAAATCTGGCGTGAAGAACACAAATACAGGTTCACTATTAATATTTTTTGTGAACGTGTCCGAACATATCCCTCCCCAGAGACGCAGATACGTATTTCGCCTTTCTACAGGCTCATCGGTACGCCCCTGCTGGAGAAAGAATATCTTCAGACACATACACAAAAAGGAACCACATCGCCATATCACAGAAATTATCCAGACCGAGCGTAGAAGTAAATTCAGCGCTGCCTGTTGTCAGACAGACGAAGTACCTCGCCCTGTCCCTGTCGTTGGTTCGCATTGGTTATGTGGACAGGGCGAGGTACTTCGTCTGTCTGACAACGGGCAGCGCTGAATTTACTTCTACGCTTTTTGTGAATGTGTCCGTAGATATCCTTTCTCGAGCAGGGGCGTACCGATGAGCCTGTAGAAAGGCGAAATACGTATCTGCGTCTCTGGGGAGGGATATGTTCGGACACGTTCACAAAAAATATTAATAGTGAACCTGTATTTGTGTTCTTCACACCAGATTTTTAATAATATTTTATATTATTAAAAATACTTTTGTATTATACAAAACTGGTGGGGTTTTACCCACTCTTGTATGTATCAATTACCCTGATATGTTCATATTTCTACCAATGTTTCCATCCATATCAATCAGGATAGATGTTGATATGCTTGCCTCGCGGACGTATATACAACTTTTCTCGCTTTCTCTCGAAAGGAGGTCTCACATCAATAATAGTAATAGTAATAATAATAATATTTATTAGTACGCAAACAATAAATACTAGAACAGGCAATAAAAAAAAAATTCACAATCGTGCACAAAATACAATGGACAGACTCCATAAGTGCATTGAGAGTGATGGATGCTAAATTGAAACCCTGTAACCAAATCCCTGCTTTGTAATTTAAAGTGATTAAACACCCATTTAATGTTAACATCTTTTTACCTCACCTGGTATATAAAAGAATCATAATATGGAGAATGACTTTTCAAAGGATGGCAACACCTTGCTACGGTGCTGATGCTGCTGACTTCCGTCATGTTTCTGATGCCTACAGTCAACATTTCAAACAAATCTGACAGGTTGTGTTTTGTACTAATTTAAAGAAAGCTGTTTTCGTTGTTGTGTAAATATAGACAAAAAATAATTCTGAGAGTTTTTCCACGTAAAAAATAATTAAACATTATTTTTTACGGGGAAACAAAATTAAAGAAGCAGAGGAAAAGTTACGTAAATATACCGTGAATGTAATCCGTTCCACATAATGATTTGTAAATGGGTTTCTGCTTTAAAAAGTGGCCACATGAGCAGGGATGATGCGTACCGTCCCTGACCGTCATTTACGGCAACTACTCCAGGAATCTTATACAAGGTGTCTGTAAAAGATCTTTACAAAAACCTACCACATATTCCTTACACCAAAATGAGCCGATTTAAGACAACTTACCTTAGTACAAAGTTGCTTAGGTTAGACGCTGAAGTTACACTTCTGAAATCTATTTTTATTATAAATATAAAACGACCCACTCGGTTTTTCTGAAATTTGGTACATTTATAGAGTTTTATGAGTCAAGATTTTGTCTCATAAAACTCTTGACTAACATCATTCCGTAGGCGTAGAGCTTGGGTTTTTTAATAATTGCGCATTCCAAATTTCTACGCCAATGGAGAGAGAGCCGTTTAAATATAAAATTTAGATTGTGTAACTTATTTACTATAGAAAAGATACTCTTTGTAAGAATCTATTACTGTCATGGTTTTTGTGAAACGTTTTAATAATTCAAAGTAACAGTAAACAAAAAAACTATGTTACTAAAACGTGGAAAAAATTAGTAAAGATATCATAGAAATTGTTGAAAATGTTCACTATTTACACGACGAAGAAAATGAAAATGTACTCTTTACAATTCTTCAAACAGACCATAAATAATAATGTAACAATAATGCATAAACATCTGTATATGATTCAGTAAAATATATCAAATATATTTCTGAGATGTTTGTCAGCATTTTTACTCATTTGGCAATTAAGGTTTCTCATCAAGACAGTCGTCTTACATTTTAGTTTAAATCCCTAAATCATACCTTGAAACAAACCTCGGAACATTGATCGACCGATCATTCGCTTATTATTCAAGTTTTGCAATAAGTTAGCGCTCACCACACCACGACGAAAATCTAAGATTACCACCTCGTGCCCCAACAGAAGTGTATCGTGCTCCAGGTGGGAAAAAAAATCATTCTTTTTGAAACTCAACAATTTTAAAAATAATGTCCGAATCCTTTCCATCTGCAATTTCTGTCTTAAGCATATCGGACTCCAAATGAAGGTTGTGTATTCAAGTCTACTTCGCACAAGCGCGTAGCATTGATGTTTTATCATATTAGTGACATAAAAATGTTAGGAGTTTCTCAGAATGAAAACAAGAGTTCTAGCCACAACTTGCGTCCTACCGTCTATGTGACTTGCAAAAGTTAACCAATCGATCATATTATATTAGCTGTAACATCTGCATGAATGTGCATCGAAACAATTTCATTGCATTTACACCATCAATAGTATAGATCTTACTCTCCCTTGCATCAAAACATGCAAGAGAAAACAAAACCTCGGAAATAGCAAATGCGTGCTATTTATTTCTTGACTAATCATATTTGTAATCAAATATTGTTAGGTACTTACTATGTGTCTTTTAACATTTAATTAAACGTTTGAATTTCTGTAAAAGAAAATAAATATTCCTTTAATTTTAATTATAATATAAAATCACAATGTTAATATAGTGTGTAAAAGGAATTTCCATCCGTTGTTAGAATATATAGATAACAAAAGGGAATTTGTATGCAAGCAGGATATAATATGCGCGAGAAGATATGCACTTAATATAAAATAAATCCTTTGATAGAGTAAAATAAAGTGTTGTACTGAGAACGTGTTGAAAATTGGTCTGTTTATGTTACCAATATTATTCTGTTTAAAAGAAAGTAGAGTTATTTATATTAGTTTACTATAATCGCGATAACAATGTGAAATCATTGAAAAATATTATTCATTAATGAATATTTTTATTTCAAAGTACTATTATGTTTTGCTTTTTTGGTGTTTCGGTAACATGCTTTATATGTTAAAATTCGTCATAGATGATTGAAGGATTATCATGTATTCATTTTATCTGTAAGTGTACATAAAAATATACTTTAGATAATTTAATACATGGTTATTCGCAAAAAATGTCATTTATAAACATATAAACATATAAACACTTCGAAATTATAAAATATACTTTAGAATTATAGCTTGTTTGATTGATTAATTGAATAACGTGATACTCATTTTTACTAGAATAGACATAATGAAAACTTCTAAAGCTTATCATAAGTTGAATGGAATTACAAGAGATAAATATATGGGAGGATATATGAGGAGCTTTTTTTCAAAACGCAACATGTCCATCTAAACAACTGGAGAAATCCGTCAAAAACAATTGCGGCTGTTGTACATATCGGAAACAATATTTTTCTTTTATAATGTTATTTATAATGATCTAAAATGTAATTTAGAAAAGGATTATATAATATGTGTGATGTATTTAATTCGATAGCATAAAACAAGTTTTGGACACGTTGCATTTTGTTAAAAAAAATGGGACATGTTTCGATTTGAAAAGAAATTTCATTTAAATCATTGTATAAATAAGGGCTTTATTCCTAAAGACGCATTCAAAAATACTGTAAAATAATTATCAAATTATTTCTTCTGAAAATCAATTTGAAAATTATTCTTTATTTCATAAATATATATTCAAAAACACTCCAACAAAAATTCTTTATTATTTCTTCTGAAAACCAACGTAAAAATAAGACTAATACTAAAAGCAATACAATAAAAATTGTAATTTAATTTCTTCTTCTGGTTCTAGGCAAACACACGGTTCGTCTTCTGATTGTAGCAATGGATCATCCGTAATGTGGTCGCGTAAAAGTTCGAAGTACCAACTAAATCTGTCTTCATGATACCACTCCTTACCAAACGTTTCTTCTAAAAGCTTATTAACGGCCTTTCCTTTATCTGCGGTCAGAAAACGTCCTTTGTTGCTCAAACGTATTTCCAAGTTTTTTAAATTTTTTCCTCGCTTTAATAACGAATCATAACGAAATTTATTTGAGGGATCAGTTATTCGGAAATTCATTTCCATTTTTATTTTAACAGTCTTTCCTCTTCCTTCTGAATTTTCCTTTACTATAAAAACTTTCTTTTGGTCGCTTATACCCACAACTTTTTCAAATGTCTCCAAGAGAGATTTCAGATCATAAACGTACCAATCCTTGCCCATAACATAAACGTTGCCATATTGTTTGTATACATTTTGATATTCTTCCGGTACAGGTATTCTAGAGTGACGCCGTAATTCTCGTTCTACACGGCCAAAAACACGATCAGCCGGCAAGTTAGAATGGCCGCGTACTGGTAAAATTAGACATATTTCGGTAATATTTGGTGGAGATTCCTTATACAGCCAATACATTAGTAAATGTACAATATGGGAGTTCTTATTTTGTCCCCCACACCCATCCGAAAAAAGTCGTATTTTTGTCACATTTTCTAAGTTTTGATTTCGAACAAAATGTAGAAGAGTGGATCCCACCTCATTTGAACCTCTTCCACTTATATCTTCAGTCCACGTATAAAATGATGGATTAGTCGATTTTAAATTAACCACGCAAAATGCATAAAATGATATTTGCAAAGAATAATACGCTTCCCGTATTGGTAGTTTAGGCAGATTTTGCACTTGTTGGAGATCGAAACAGTAGCTTACTGTTTCCTCTACTTCTTCCTTCATTATTGCGTGAAACTGTTTAGCTCTCAATTTATGTATCTTTAAGTCACGTTTATGATTCTGTTTTTCCACATTGAAAGCAATTTTAATTTGATTTTTTAGTCTTTCACAGTAGCTGCAAATGTCACTAGCAGGGGAACCAAATCCCAGATTGAAATCATTAGAAAATAGTTTGTGAAAGTAAGTGTGGTTAACCTGTTTCTCGGCATCAGCGCTGTTATTATACATTTTGGACATCTTCGAAATATTTAATTTCGCAGATAGATAAAGTCTTTGTGATTTTAATCTATTATAGTGAGACTCGCATGCTTTGAATTTTCCAATAAATTCTCTTACATTTCTTTTCTTTGCAGCAAGCTTATCTTTCCACCTATTACCACCTCTATTTTCTTTTTGCTCTTCTCCGCTTCTAATATTTCTAGCTACTAACAAAACTCTTCTACGATTTACTTCAAATAACGTTTCGAAAAATGCTCGATATACTAAAAATTTTTGTTTCTCAGTACGAACCTGCATTATAACGAACATAGTTTGTTACAAACAGTTTATAATATAAGTAGAATAACTTACTGTGTAACTTATTTGCAAATTATGAGATCTTTTCACAGGAACATTTCGCTCACGATGCCGTTTTGGCAACTGGATTTCAATTAAATTCACCAGCCTAGAATTCTGCTTGATTCTGTCTTTATCAACATAAAACTTTTTTTTTACTTCTAGCAAAATTGACATAGGTAATTGATGACACTTCAATTTTTTATGGATGGTATGATTGCAAGGGCGTCTCTATTTATCTAGATCTAGATCCTTTGCAGCATATCTACGAAACATTATGAAACACAGTTTGAAACAAAATCTAACCTAAAACTTACTTAGCGTTCCTTTTTGCAATTCGCTCCTGTGCCCGGGTCCTCTTTCGTTTTCTGCCTTCACGACTGTTCTCAGCCACACTAACTCCTTCATCACTATTCTCGGCATTCATATTTTAAATTGTTTATAACAATTTCACACACAAAACAGAAAACAACTAGCGAGATCACAATTTGTCGTACACAATGAGTCACACACTTTACACAGACGGACTTGTTGCAGTTTGCAAAAAAAAAAAGATTGTGGACTTGTAACATTTTGTTCGAAACACATCAAGTTCGGTACACATTTTAGATTTTAGATGGGACTTATTGCAGGTTGACGAAAATGCAAGTTGGCTTTGTATTTATCACATCTTAATGAAGGTAAAGCCATCTATAACTCAATTTATGAAAAAAGTGGACTTGTTGCGCTATGAAAAAATACTCCTCATATGTTGACGGAATGAAAAACTATGTAAAAAAAAACTTCTATTCGTACTGCAAAGTTCTCGCATTATATTTAATATTTCTTTAGAAGATGAGACCAAAGAAATATCATTTTAATAACAATTAACATCTATGTCGATTATTTCTTGTTATGATGCACCCGTACAAGTAAAATTTATTTGATGGAGTTTTGTATAAAAAGACAAGGCGTAGTAATATACTATTTTATTAATTCAAAATCACTTAAATAAGTCGAATAGATGGTGCTTAACTGACAGACGGAGTAATGATATTGTCAAGATCTACTCCCCAAAATCTTAATACATAAAACAAAGTCGGGTTAGTTACACCATTTGCAACTCAAGAACAACTGGACCGATTTTACTGATCTCTAATTTGTTGGATTCATCTCCACCCCGAATAGCAAAATAAATATTAAAATGTCAAAAATTCACGGAAAAAAAATTATACAGAAAATTAATTTTTAAATAAATTACAAAAGTATTTTTAATAATATATAATATTATTAAAAATGGGGTGTGAAGAACACAATACAAGTTCATATGTATTTTTGAATGTATCTTCTCCAAAGACGTAGATACGTATTTCACATTTCTACATGATTATCAATACGCCCCTGTTGGAGAAGAGACACATTCAACAAAACATAACTACCTTGCTATCTCGCAGATATTATTAAGATAGAGCGTGAAGGAATATCCTGCGCTGTCTATATAATAATCGCAGAACTAGCCTGGTGTTTTTTATAGTCGGTAACCACCGTATCTATAAAAATCATGTTAATTGGGACAGTGAAAAAACAAAATTGTCGTATTTGGGGAGAAGAAAATCCTTGAATTATCCTTAAACGTACACTTTATGTGCAAAAATGTATGGTTTGGTGTGGTTTATGGTCAGGAGGAATAATCGGCCAATTTTTCATTGTGGATAATCACGGAAACGCTATTACGATAAATGCAGAATGTTATAATGCGATACTAAGAAGTTTTGTATGGCCTTAATTAACTGAAGTTGATATTGATGATTCATATTTTCAACAAGATGGTGCTACGTGCCACATAAGACGACAAAACATCGCGTTATTACTCACGATATTTCCTGGACGTGTAATTCGGAATGGTAGTGCAAATAGACTGCCAAGATCTTGCGATCTGACTTCTTTCGAAGTTTGCTTATGGGGTTACTTAAAAAGCAAAATCTACTCTAATAAGCCAGCTAACATTCACGCTCTACAAAATAACATTCGAGTCGCTATACGGGATATTGAAGCTTCATGCTTGGACAAATCATAAAAAATTTTAACTCTCGCATTGATGCATAGCAACACAACCGTGGTGGACGTTTAAACTATATAATCTTTCACGTTTCATTGAATTCAATGTTACTTTAATTTAAAATAAACAAATTTGTGTAAAATCTTATATTATTAAAAAAATGTCAGGCATGGAGAACATGATATAAGTACATATATGAGTGAAAATTCCCTTCCAGACATGCAAACACGTGTTTCGTCCTACTATGGACTCATCAATGCATGATTTGATCAGTGACAAATTTCATTACACGACTTCCTAACAGCATACAGATAAAGCGAAGAAGAGAGCATTGAAGAAAATTCAGCACCGCCCATTGATTAATGCCTACATCATAAACACCAACACAACTCATATCATCCCCAGGGGACTTCTTCGATTTCTCACTTTTGTTAGTTTCACAAAAGATAGAATAAAAATGTCGGAATAATATTTGTATCATTAAATCACCGTTTACTGGTTAGGCTCATCGTTAAAAGAATATTGCTCAAATTTCTACTTGATATTTTAATATTCGCTAGATAGAACTCCACATAAGAAGAGTTAAAAAGGAAATTACAAAGCGAGAAAAGCAGGAGGAAGTGGTATAGGAATCAAGAAGACGGGATAAGAATTGTGAAGAGATATTGACGAAAATTTCATATAGATAAATATACTCCACCAACTTAAACGTATGTAAGAAAAGAAGCAAAATGACTAAATGAATACAATTCTCAACTCTTTATTACATTATTAATTGTTTTGAAAATATGAACAAGGATTCAATATATAGTGGATTTTGGAGAATTTGAAATTACGATTACATAAACGAATATTCTCTTGCAAGCGTTTATTTAAATAAAGTTAACATGCTTGTGTATTTAACGTATGTCTCAACAGTTTTCGGAAAAAAATAAAGCCCAAGTTTTTTAATTTATCCTTTATTCTTTCCAACCATCATCATATACCTTTCTGCTCAAATGAGACCAAAATTTGGAGGGTTATATGTCTTTGATACAAAATTGATGCCGTTTTTGGTTAACCAGACTATTGTTCTTCTGGCGTAATGGCACGCTGGCTAAGTCAGGCCAGAACATTATTTGGTCCTTGTGATGATGTGTACTTATAAAATTTCGAAGTTCTATGAGGCAATATCGAATGTAAATGTCTGCATTGATGGTTTCACCTCGAACACGTCTAACATGCGGCCGTGAAACATCAGCCTCTGTCTGATACGGCACACCACACCAAATTTTTATCTTCAAACTTGACTTTGCCTTTGAATTTATCATTGTTTGGAGCATCTTATACATTGTCATTATCTTTGATCTCCGAGTTGGACAACAATATTTTTCATCGTCCATAATGATAACTTTATCATGAAAATGAATACGTCTCAAAGCACGGCAACACCTGGCAATTCTTTCTAACTGAGCGGCGATGTATCTTGGAGGTTTTCTTCTTTTACGATAATTTAGATTATTTCTGGCTAATGTTCGACCAGCAGTCGAGTGTGAAATATGGTATCTTCGAGACAACTTACGCATTGACATTCCCAATATGTTTTTTGCTCTTTCAATCAACCTTCGCTCATTAAGTCGGCTTAAAACTTTCGGTCGTCCACTTTTAGATAAATTGTTACAAGGGATGCTATCCTGGCAAACTTTTATTGTCTGATAGATTGTCGAAACCGAAATATCTTGCTCACTGTACATCCTACCACTACAATACCACTACAAATATCAAGCTTGTTCGACATTGTTGACACTAACTATTTACAAAAATGATATGTCATGTTAAACTTCAAACAATTTACTAAATTTTGTTTCCAACGGCAACAGGATCAGATCATGTTTACTACAAATAAATTTTATTGGAATTTTTTCCGAAAACTTTTGAGACATTCGTTATTAAAGAAAAATTAATCAAAAAAAAGATATGATATTTTTCTCAGTTTAATATAATATTGAATTAATCATGTTTAAATCAAACAACATTTTTTTATATATAGACATTAAATTCAAGCTATTAAAAATTCAGAATTCTCTTCGTATTTTA
Organism: Melolontha melolontha; assembly: GCA_935421215.2. NCBI lineage: Eukaryota > Metazoa > Arthropoda > Insecta > Coleoptera > Scarabaeidae > Melolontha > Melolontha melolontha. The sequence goes on along the minus strand of OW285240.1, from coordinate 104,119,984 downwards.
TTTTGTGTGATCTTCAGTGATGATATTAAAGAGTTTAATAACTTAGTAACTCCAGACAAAGCTAGAAAAGTTGTATATTATACTCGTAGGAATAGTGATACTGTTTCAAAGGAAACGAAATTGCAGAGAGACTATTGTTACTTTTCGATGTGCACTTGTCGAGCACTAAAGTGTCCTTTGTACTTATCGGAGGTCTCACACACCCACAGAATGCTTTGAAGTTATACTTGTACAACAGTACATTAATATAATTTTTGATGTAATCTTTTATTGCAAGTACTGTTGTAACAAACTAACTAATTACTATGGTATTACTTTTCAATCAATCAACGCCAAGGGCTTTCACTTTAAACGGATTCAATGTCGTTTATTTTAAAGAAATTGAGCTGTTGATTAATTGCTTGTGTAATATCTTAGTTAATAAATCACATCTGCCGTTCATGTATTGTATTGGTGTAACTACATCACGACAAATCTGTTATTGCTAAAGGTTTTAAAGATAAATCTACTTACTAACAAAAAGTAATAATAGAACCGTAGAGGTTTTTTTTTTGTTTTGACTTCTTAGTCTCGTAATAAAGTTAATATTATTTAATAGATTACAAAGATATGTTGACGATTTTCGAATATTTTAAGCTGTAAAGTCTTTATCGAGGATCAATAAATAATTGAAAGTAAACGCTATTTCCAATTGATTTAGAAAAACATAAAGAGGAAATTATAAAATTAAAATTTTAAGTTTAACAAATATGTGTGGGTATTATTGAATTATTAAAGCAGTTATCATTTTGTAATGGAAGTTCACAAATACGAGAAAGAACCAAAGGGTGCATAGAGGAATTGTCTTAGTAATAAAACATATTTCACATGGTCGCATATACATATTTCTATTTAAAGCCATTCATTGTAAAACCCAAAAAGTCAGGCCAAGCCTACAATAATGCCTTAGAATTTATTATATTGAGTACTCTGGCAGAGACATTTAATATTACAATCTGGTATTTAATAAACCAAAAAGTCAGGCCAAACCTACAACAATTCCTTAGAATTTATTATATTGAGTACTCTGGCAGAGACATTTAATATTACAATCTAGTATTTAATAACCAACAAATAATTTCAATCTAACATAACAACTTTTACAAACTGATGAAACTAAGATCTTACTCATTAATACTTATCTATAGTAAAAAATAAAATGTACAGGAACTGTACAATATCTTGCTTTTAATTGTCATTTCAGTTAACTAACGTAAAATGTTTTATTCTTTCGAGTCTAATAAATTATGGTAGTGGAATTTATACAATTTACGAGAGCGGGTTGACTTATTCACGCGATCATCTAGAGTAGGCCGTGAAATGAAAAAATACATGTAATAATAATAATAATAATAATAATAATAATAATAATAATAGTCTTTATTATCCAACAGATACAAAAATCCACTTAAAGGATAACATAAAATTACGAAAACCAAGAAACATATGTTGCAGTGCAAATTCATTTACATATATAAATCCTAAAATAAACAAAATTACAAACTAACTATTTATTTAATAAGTAAAAGGATCTTCACAATACCTATTTGTGTTTTTCGCCGTATGGCTCATAGGGGCCTTAGCATAACATTAGTTCTAGCACGAGGAACTGAAAATGTAGCAAATGAACGCGTGCCGTAATTCGGTACAAGAAACTGTACTTCGCCGAGTGATGACGGAGAATCAATTTTGTTTGTAACAACTTTGATTAAAAAGTTGGCACTAGACGCATTCCACCGTTCCGACAACGACTCCATGACGTACTCGCTTAAAAGGCTATTGTAATCTATACCACGAGGTGGGTATATTCCATTAGTATTGAACGAAATATATTTCAAGAACGTCCTTTGAATTTTTTCCAAACCCAGTTGCTGGTGATACCATACGACACAGGCATATTCCAGTTTAGACCTGACCATAGTAAAATATATCGTTTTTAATGAAAACACGTTAGAGAATGCTCTGCACGTTCTTATAAGGAAGCCTAAAGCTCGAGAAGCAGAGTTGCAGATTGCTTCTATGTGCCCAGTAAATTTAAGCTGTATATCAAATAAAACACCTAGATCTTTTACTTCTAGTTTCCTTGGAATATGTGTATGTTCAGCATTGTAATCGTAAGAAATAAGTTGCTCGTTGCTGGAATAAGTGACAATGGTACATTTCCTAATACTTAATTTAAATTTGCTTGCATGGCACCAGGCTGTAATAATATTGATATTCCTTTGCAATGTGTCACAGTGGAAGATGGTATCGATTTTTGAAAAAAAAATTATATCATCAGCATACGCAAGAACTCGGCAGTCGATTGAGGTTAAAAGATCATTTATATACATTATAAATAGTAGCGGTCCTAGATTGGACCCTTGCGGTACACCAGAAGACGCAGTGAATATCCTGGAATTATATCCATTGTAGCTAACGTCAAATATCACAATTTGGCAACCGATGCCTTGTCAGTTTTTGACAAAGCTGTTTCATAGGTATTTTTTTTTTTATTTTACCCTGCTATTAATTGAGTGCAAAAGGATAATTTTGAACAGCGTATAGTGATTAAATATCTTTTAAAGAAAGGCATGTCCTTTGCCGAAATCCGTGATGATATGCGAAATATACTGGGTGAGGGTTGTCCTTCGTATACAAACATCAGATAAAATGGGGAAATAAATTTGAGCGTGGCAGGAGTAGCTTGAAAGGTTATCCATTAGTGGACGGCCTAAAACGGCCACAAATCCAGAAATGGTGAATAAAATCCATGAGTTGTTGTTAAGTGATCGACGATCGAAAGCATTAGAAATAGCAGAGGCAGTGGGCATTTCAAAGGAACGGGTGCTTTATATTTTGCACAAAAACTTGATATGAGAAAGATGGGTACCGCGTTTACTGACGAATCTAAACAACAGTCTATCAAACGTGGAGAACCTACTACAAAGAAGGCCAAGGAGCCGGAAAAGGTGATGAAATAGGTATTGTGGGATGCAGAAAGTATTGTTGATAGACTTCAAAAAGAAGAGACCGTAAACGACGAATATTACGCAAATCTTTTAGATGGTTTGAAGACAGCTCTCTCTGAAAATTGTCCAGGAATGACTAAGAAGAAAGTGCTCTGTCACCGTGATAATGCACCTTTGTATTCCAGTACTGTTGCTGCAAAAAATAATTGAAGAATTAAGGTTCGTATTAGTACTGCACCCCCCATATTTACCAGACCTAGCACAATCTGACTTTCATATAATCTCTAAATTACAAGATATTCTCTCATTATTTATAGTCGCACGTTATAAATTTTTCACATTATTTCAGAAGCAACCCTGTTCGGTTGTAATCAAATGAAATAACATAGGAAAAACAAATTTATTAAATCGAATCAAATTCTTTTCAATAAAGTTTTTGAAATTTATGGTGTTAAGAATGGGAATATTCATTTAGTAGATAAAGAAAAATTAATAACTCGGAAGCACAGGAGCCGCCTCTTGAGTTACGGCAGCAGTATTTGTATTCCAAGTTTATAACAATCTTAAAGATCAAAGACGAAAGCTTCTTGATTAACAATATCCATCGTTTACTAATCTACTTAAAACGAAAAAATTTGCCTCGCTGTAGCTTATCGATACATTGCAAAATTTGAACTACAGCATTGACCAACTGAAGTTGCTAGCAATTGATTTCGAACAATACCCAACCCAATTCAGATCTTCCAACCGAATTATTCTGGTAGCCGCAAAAATTATAAAGCACTACATTATGAGGTCATAGATAGTCTTCCTAGCTCCATTATTATTTACATGGTTTCTCCTAAATCTAACGATGGCTGTGGTTGTGCGGTTTACGATGCAAATAATGGGGTTGGCAGATCATATAGATTAAGTGGTATGTTGAATCTTTTTTTTTGCAGAGGCTAGGACAATTGTTGAAGCACTGAAATATATAAAAAAAATGAGTTTCAACGTTGTAAGCATGTCGAACTCTCAGAGCGTTCTTAATGCTCTGAAACTTAGGATATGTTTTTTGCAAGTAGGTCGTGATCAGTTTGATATACGAGAGGAGTTATTATGTTGGCTATGTAGCTATGAAAACAATATGATATCGTGACAATTTGCTTACGTCAAGTTTCTGTGATATTTTATAGTGGCATCTTCAAGTTTGGTTCAAATCGCTTAGTTTGTTCTTTTTAGTTTCTTTTAAAGAAGAGAAAATGGGTGATTTTAAACTTGAACACAGAAGCTTCATTAAATTTTTTCCAAAAGAGGACAATTGACCGAAGAATATTCATGAGAGGATGGTGGCAGTGTATGGAGAAAATAGCCCGTTCTAGTTCCCATTTAAATTTTGGTGTAGGCAATTCAAATGAGGCAGAGAATCCATTCATGATGACCCAAGGTGTGGCAGATCTCTGGAAGCACGAACTGTAGAAATCATCAACAACGTTGAAGATTTGGTGTTGACTGACCGTAAAAGTAAAAGTTTCAGTTATTGCTAGTGAAATATGAATATCAGGAACGCGTGTTTTTAAAATTTTACACGAAGATTTGGGAATGAGCAAAGTGTCGGCAAGATGGATTCCCAGGCTGCTAAGTTCAGAACAAAAATTGGGTAAACGACAAATTTGTGAAGAGAATTTGACTGTTTTATCTTAAGATCAAAACTTCTTAAATATAATTGTAACTGGGGATCAAACCATCAAACTTGGGTACGCCACTGGGACCCTTCCACGAAATAAGAGTCCATACAGCGCAATTCTCTGCGGGAAAATTTATGGCCGCAGTTTCCCGGGATGTGGAGGGGATCCCCCTAATTGAGTATATGCCAGAAGGGACTCTAATAACGGGAAATGTCTACAAAGACACAAATTAAGAAATCGAATACGGCTAAACACGAAAAAAGACCACACAATTTTGGTCAGAAAACTCCACTTCTGCACGACAACTCCAGGGACCATAAGGCACGAATTGCTCTAGCAGTAATTAATGAATGCGCCTTTGAGGAATTACAACATCCACCCTTCAGTCCCGACCTCTGCCCCCTGTGACTATTATCTCTTTCTAAATCTCAAAAAACACTTGAGAGGGCGTCTATTTTTATCCAATGACGTAGTAAACGCTGTGAGGTCATATTTTGCGGAATTATCATTTTTTCGAAGGCATAACGTTCTTAAAGAAGGCTTGGATTAAGTGTGTTAGTATTCACGGTTCTTATGTTGAAAAATATTTTTTCTAAGTCCTTTCTTTCATAGCTAGATAACATAGCTAGATAACATAAAAAACTCCCCTCGTATTTTCAAGATATGCATACTAAGATCTCACGGCATTAATGTCAAACTGTTTTGGGTAAAAGACCAAGTAGAAATGAGTCCCAACGAGAAGTAAATGCGTTTGCTAAAGCATCAATAATCAATGAAGAAATGGTTAGTGGTGGATCACATTAAACGACACAGAAGTTGTATAACATCTTAAAAGACGCTGCTTAAAAGAGAAATGGTAATATAGATAGCAAGGATCTTATAATTAACGAAAGACCCAGTATTATAGAATTCATCCTTCTGTCTACTACACACGTTGGCACAGTGGGCCGATTTGCGTATTCTGCTATAGCTAGAATGAAATTCCGACACAGTAATTTCCTGGCTCATTTATACAGCTTGAAAGTAATTGATTCATTCCTGTACACATGGTTACAAAGTTGCAGATTTAAATCACCCGACTTTAGCATGTCATGAGCAACAAAAGTATACATTATTCAGCAAATTAGTGGTTGGAGTACTATTACCAACATCTGTTGTATGTACTACTTCTCATGTGCAATGATGTAAAGCTTATTGATTTTATTAAAACAATGAGGTATTAAACTTTAGAGGAAACTTGGTATAAGTTGCAGTTTGAAAGTGACAAATTGGCTTGAATCCCTCAACGCCAAAACAAAACAAATAACTTGTTAATGCTTCATTTTTCTTTGTCTTAGCATCTTAAATACTAACTAGCATCCAACAAAAATTATTAAATAAAATTTACCAAAAGGTAACATTGAATATTTATTATACAACTTACTCTACGTAACCACCTGTATATTATCTATCGTGGCCGTAAAGTAAAATATATTCAAGCAACAAAACAAAAAGAAAAACAAATAACTTGTTAATACAGACTTTATAACATGTAACACTGTTGCATGTTAGGGAGCGCCGGTCCTGCAGCTGCTATAGGGAGGACCCTGATCCTGGGCAGTATCTCGCAGGCATCCGCGCTATTCGCACAGAGTAACGTCTGCATCACGTATACAAGCGACACACGTCCGTAACTGCTACTACATTGCTTTCACTGTCACAGGATCTTAGAAAGTTTCGAACGCGGCCAGAATTTTATCGAATTTTTACGGTTAATTCGAAATACATTACGTATAAGCAGAAAGAGTCGATTCTCTTGGTAAGCTAGAATTGTCGTCCAATCGATGTTTGTAGCAGTAAATGTGCATGATATTCGTTGTCAGTGTTTTATTTTTTTTTAATAAAAAAAAAATTTAATAATAAATCGAAATATTTTCGATATTCCTGTTATTACGTTTATTATATGAAATTCTATTTTTGAAACGTGTGCGTATATTTTGTATTTGAACATCGATTTTTCGATACGAGCATCACCGACGCGTTGAAAATATTTTATTTTTGCCCGAGAGTTTCGTATTTTGATCGGAAAGTTTGAAAGGCAACTGCTGAGTCGACGGAGGATATTTAGAAAATGGGAAAGGAATATTTGTTTCTTTGATTTAACGGACAGACACAATAATAAAAGTTTAGTATATATTCACTACATTCACTGCAAATAGATTTTCAAATCAATTTAAATCAAATATAAGTATCTAGCGAACTTATCAAATGTATATATTTAGAAAAAAATTAAATAAAATATTTGGAATAAAAATCGGAGAAGAAAATTATTAATTTTAATATTTAAATTGGGTATAAAATTAAAAAATAATAATTAAATTAAGCTAACCGTATTAAAAGTAAATAATACAAAATATTAAAATTAAAACTAATTTAATATTTTATTTATTGATGGTAAATTTCTAAGTAATAAGATTAAATAATTTTTTTGTAAAATATGCCATATTATTATATAAATATACACCTTGTTAAACATTATTTTAATTTTTTTAAAACTAAAATAATCATATTAAAACGGCTTTCATTATGTAACCACACCCAAATAAATATTTTATTGTATTATTTGCTATTGTTTATAATTTAATCGAAGAGTTAAAACTATTTATTATTATATAATTATTATATTAACTGCAATTATCTTCCCGAATTTAATAAAAATATAGTATTACATGTTGATCCTGAACAATTCAACGTTAGCAGGGGTCTATGTAATTTAAATTTGATTTTTTTTTTTTGAACTGAAACTATAATAAAACGATTTCAGTTCAGGTGAGAACTAATCTACAATATGGTTGACATTAAACATGATAATTACAGGAAGTGGTAAAAAACTTTTAAAATAAATTTAAAGTCGCTGTGTATATATAAACAATATAAATTTAACTATTACGGTAGTGAATTTAAACTGGTTTAAAAAAAATTTAAATTTCATAAAATATACGTGTTTTACAAGTTTATTATTATTATTATTATTAATTTTTTTAAGAAACTATAATACATTTTACAATAAATTTAACTAACATTGGTGAATTCCCAACCCGAAAAACAAATTAATACTTTGTCGAAGAAAACGTTTTACAAAAGGGAAACGGCTTTAAAATTTAAAATAAATTTTAAACAAGTATCTCGGTAATAAAAATACATAAAATATTAGTGGTACATATCAAAATATTTGGTTTTTAATGTTCGATGAAATACTTAAAGTGTATTTTTTTAATTATTAATTTAAAAGTTTAAAAATTAAAAGTTTGCACCCACCTCGCTGCGGTCCTAAAATATTCTAAAATTTCTATTAAGTAATACCAAAGAGCGTTTAACAGAATTTATTTAAAACAAATGAACTTACGTTAATAAAATAATTATAAAGTGAACCTATGTGTATTAACATACGTGCCTATGCGTAGGTAATTTGGGCGGTCATATTTATCCATGTTATACTTTCGTATATGTAATATGTATGACCATAATACATATAACAAGTATTTTTTTAAATTCATACTCAAAGTAGGTCACGAAATGTTCATTGTCATGTTACAGTCAATTATAAACAGATAGAACAAGTTTGTAGTTTGATATTTATTTAGGTTTTTTGTATTCGGGTTAAAACCATATTCACTAAATAAACTTTATAAACTAAATAAAATTTAAATACCCCACCAATACTTACGATATTCACATTACGCTTAACAGATAAAGATAGAAAAAGTACAAAGTTAATATTGGAAATTAAGCAACGTTAAAGAAAATAATTTATTAATGGTATACATATTGCTATGAATAGTGGTTTTGATTTTGATAACACCACTATTCACAACCAATCTGTCCAGCTTGGATATTTAGTCGGTTAATTTTCAAGATGAGACTGCTTTTCCCTCAAGGTTCCAATCGGAAAACGTGTTTTTTTCTCTTCTACAAATTTATAATGCGCCAGTAAAGAGTATTGACAAATGTTATAATTATATGTCTTTAAGTTACTTGTAATCTTCTTGAAATAAGGTTAAAAAATAGTCACAATATAAAATTTAAATGAAACTTTAATTTAATAAAAAAAATTTAAAAAAATATCTTTATGAAGTATAAAGATAAACATTGCGTCATCAAACAATATTATAAAGGTAAAAATATCGTGCGGAAATGACCGCAGCGCACGATAAAAAACTTCCTTAATGACAACCGATCGAAATGAAAACTAATAAATTACAAAGAAACTTTTTAATTTCTCCCACAAGAAACAAAAATAAACAAACTGATATGACAACCCGAAACAAACTTATACGCATGTGCAAACCACATGAAAAAAATATGCCCTTGATATCCCAAGCGTACAAAATTTTAAAGTTATAGAAAATTTTTTTATATCAGAAATTTTAAAAAACGTTCTTTGTCATTTATTCCAAATAACTAAGAATACAATATATATATAAAAATTAAAACAATGTAAAGATACACAAATCAATACATTCAAAATAATAATAATAATAATAATAATAATAATAATAATAATAATAATAATAATAATAATAATAATAATAATAACAAGAATAAGAATAATATAACTTACTTACGTAAAATAAAAAATATATATATATTTTCTCGAGACATATGAGTTAGAAAGCTTAAATTTAACAATTACGAGAACAACAAACTCGTAAATAAATCTCGGTAATGAATTCAAACACCAACCACAATTAAATCAAAAATCACGAAGTTACTGAACAAAGATAAAGATTTATCTTCTCATACACACGTCTTTCTACACTCAGATTACATTTATGTCTGATACGGATACAGCAAAGCCAACGGCTCCGTATAAAAAAATACAGTTATAAAAATCGTACACAGCAATGCAGAACGGCGTGCTCCAACTACACTAGTCAAAAATATATACAAGTTCAAGATAAATGTGCATTCATAAATAATAGAATTTTTCAAAACATTTGCGGGGAAAAGTCTATAGCAATATGCATCTATTTAAATAAATACTAAGTGATAAATTAACTCCTATATAAAAATGCCCATTTGATGGTGACATTTTTGTCACTTTGACAGCGATAAAGAGCAACATAGCTTTTTATCACCGATAAAAATGCTTCTTCTTCAAAGCTGGATTACATATCTACACTTAATTTATTTTGGAAACTGTCATAATAACTATTAAGTATCGTTGAACGTAAAATGTATAATTATGAGTCGGTTTGGGGAAATTTCAACTGAAAAAATTACAACAAATATCAAAAAATCAATACCGCAATCAACAAGAAATACAAGATCGAGACAATATGAAGACAATTTAACGAGTTTTGTCAAGTTCGAAATTACAAATTTTCAAAAATAACTTCTTTACACGAAATAGCAAATATATTAAAAGATTCGGCTTATAATATGAAAAAGAAAAACGGAGAAGATTATAAAGAATATACGGTTAAAACAATCTGGAATTCAACTGCGAAGATGATTCAAAAAAAATATTTCAGTGAGTACAATATTAAACTTGATCCTTTGCCGACCTAATTTTTAAAGAATCCCGCGATGCGAAAAATTGTACAAACTCTTCCCGAGAAAGGAAAAGTAAGTTCTATGCCAATAGACAAGAAAGATATAGTAAAAATGGCAAAATTGTGGAATATAGATGAACCAGAGGGATTACAAAAAAGATTCTTTCATATAGCCTCATATGAATCAGCGTGGAGAGGAGGAGAAGCTGTAAAATGTAAAATTTACCATTTTAAAGAAGAAAAATATCAAGAAGGAACGCCAACAGGAAGAATTGAATATAATTCTATATTTTCGAAGACAGCACAAGGTGGGTCGAAAAAATTGACGGACAGTAAATGGTTGACAAAAAATGATGGATGAAAGTATTTGTCCGGTTAAATTATTAAAATTACTTTTAGAAAAAGAAAGAAAATATAACATCTGAACGACTTTTCTTAACTCCAAATCCCTTTTGGAACAATACAAATTCTAATAATTGGTATAAAAATGTTCCAAGAGGAATAAATATGATATCTACTTGGACCAAAAATTCTGCATCTAAAATTGGACTGGATATCACCAATATTAAAATTACCTATCATTCAAACCGTGCTAGTACTGTTTCCCACTTAGCCAAAGCAGGAGTAAGTGACCAACAATTAATAAAGATAACTGGACACTCTTCTTCATCATCAATTAAACCTTATCTCCGAATTGACCCTGAACATCACGAAAATCTTGTCAGTAATTTACGCGAATCCTATAAAATAGGACAAAACAATTATTGAATATGTGTAGAAAGCAACAATGAAAATAATATTAAAATTAGTACACCAAACCAAACAATTTATAAAAATTGTACATTTAATAACTATTCTCTTGCTTTCAAATAAAAATAATTATTGTTTTTGTTTATTCATATCGTTAATTTATCTTGCCAAAGACACTCGAGATTTTCTTTCACGGATAAATTTCTTTTTAACTCAAAATTTTTCCAATGAGTAATTTTTCTCGAAAAACTTACACTAGAAGTTTTTCTCGTCAAATTACTGATTGGCAAAATAATTTCGTTACAAAGAGAAATTTATTCGATAAAAAATAGATCTTGTGTTTTTACTTATGATAAAATGTCAAAATCTACTGCATTACTTCAGTGATAAGAAGGTTTCATGCTTCTAAGCAACATGTATTTTTTTCAAGCCTCCCAGTCACATTCGTCACTGTCAGAATCTTCATTTAGATTTATTATCAATTCTGTTTCATCTCTCTCTCACTCTTCTTTCAAAGGGTTTGTGAGTAATTGGTCTGTTTTGATGCATTTGGCTATGCCACTGACGGTGGATAAAGCAATATTTAAAGCAATAGCAACCTTCTGTAATATTAAAAACCTGTATTATTCCGTACATGGTAAATAATTAAGTGGCTTACCTCATGCACAGCAGTTTTTGGAACTAATAGTTTTCCACATTCGCGTTCTTTCTCAAAGAAGGTCAATAATGAAGCAATTAATTGCTTCGACTGTTTATAGAAACCTTTCAGCATTATATCCAAAAAACGCAACGAGATAATAAACACAATATAGTTATAAAAGGAACTGTTTTTAAGCAATCAAAATAAACGGGAAAAGTACACAAAACTAGACTTTTTTGACAGATATGTTATCTGTCAATACCGCAAGTAACTATTACCTTTTTAAAAATATATACAAAAAGACATTTAGTATTGAAACGGAAATTATGTGTTTATTTGCTATAAATGTCTATATTATCATTAATTTATAACATTTTGTATTTAAATTAATGAAATAAAGCTTTTAAATATAGTTCAAAAAAACTTTTTTAGTTTCGCTGATACAGTTATGACAACATGTAAACGTCAGCAATGACATACAATTGGAGCTAACGCGTCTCTACTATAACTCAAATACGTTTTAACAGTAAACGTGCAAATATAGTGTGGCTGGTTCACATTTTCGCAATTCCAAAGCTATCTTTGAGTATAAATTTAAGGAAACACATTTTATCACTTGTATATAATAAAAATATTTTTCTCCCGACCGAGAATAAAGTGTCATCTTATACATCTGACAATTGACATATATTAGACTACTTTATTCTCTAGGGAATAAAATATTCGATTTTCCCTAGGGAATAAAGTGAATACTGTAGTGAATGACTTTTGGTTCATTTTTTTAAGTCAAAATTAATTTAACTGTCAGATTGACGAAGCATTTAAATATATCAATCAATTTTATTTTGTAATCGTAATAGTAACATTAGATGAGTTTACAATATTTATATATGGACAATCATCTAATATCTTAACTTGGCGGTTGCTTACAGTAGTGCTTGTGCAAGGTTCGTTCTCATTTACTTGTAAACTCGTTTTACCTTAGTAACCAGAAAATATACACATTTTCATGACAAACCAACTTAATTGAATGACATCAGATCAATCTATCAATCAACTGTCAAACTAATAATGAAATAAATTATTACATTTAAGGTCAGGAGAAAAGTTTTGTATGTAATTCGGGAATAAACGCCTATAATCCCTCAACAGAAAATGCCCTCGCTCCCTTCGGTCGCTGAGGCATTACTTACTGTCTCGGGATTAAAACTGTCGTTTATTCCCTTAATACATAAATATCTATTATTTATATAAATCAAAGAAAATAAGTAAGTAAAGCTACCGTTTCACTCGCGATTTTGAAAAAAAAAACACGTTGATAAATATTTTATTCACCATCCATTTCCTATCCTATAATGGAACAAAACGGAGAAGTTTTCAAAATTGCACACGAAAGTAATGTATTTTTGAAATTCGTTCCTTGAAATAGAATTTGATAGTACAGTTATTGTTATTATAAGTAATTGAATTGATTCGGCATTGACTTGATGAAGATCCATAATTTAAAATAGAAATAAAACTACGGTTCTAATCTTCACTGTTAGTCTTTAATCGTAACACGACAATTGTTTCGCCAGCACAGTGGCTTCCTCAGGTGCTTACATCTAAAGAGTACGTTACAAACTAAATAATATATATATATATATATATATATATATTTTTTTATTCCCTTGACAAAGGCATCATTGCCGAAACATGTAGGGTTGTTTTAAATATATATACTATGAAGTAATGAACCAGACCTTTAATCGCCGACTTATTAAGTTTACCTTATCATACCAAGGTCACGAAAATATTATATTTATATATATATATATATATACATGAGTGTATAGATAATTTCTTAGCCGTTATGTTAGATATATATACATATATACACTGCTCAAAATCGTACAGGGATATTTACATAATTAAAAGAAAAAGATTATTATATATTGTTAACAAACTTTATTGACCAGATTTGTATATTTATAGCGTAATTCAACTAAAAAAGTCCAAAATTAAAAGTAAATTCAAAAAGTTCTAATAAAGTTAAGGTTGCAAATACGAATTTTTGTTAACAACGATATAATCTTAAATCTTAAAGATGTTTAAATTTGAAAAGCGATCCTAACATATCATCAAAGGCAACTTCTAGTAATCAGTATGACCTCCACGATTGTTTATTACTGCCCTAATACAGTTACGTATTGCTAAAATTAAATTGTCATTCTCTTCCTGTGGTATTGCTCTCAATTCTCTTTGAAGAACTCTAAAAAGGTCTCGGAGATCATTAGTGTGATTATTTGAATTTGTAACCCTTCTTTGTAACTTATCCCACAGATGCTCTAACGGATTCATATTCAGAGGCTGAACTAGCCACGCTAACAACGAAATGTGTTTCTGTTTTAGCACATTCATTGCAATTCGAGCTACATGTGGACGTGCATTATCTTGCATGAAATTGAAATTTTCTCCTACTGCTCCTGCATATGGCACAACGACAGATAAAATGACCTGTTCCACATAAACTTGAGCTGTCATATTACGTTCAATCAAAATGAGATCTGTTCTTCCACCAATACTTATGCCGGCCCATACTATGATTGTACCATCTCCGAAAGAATGTACTTCTTGGACTGCATTCAAACGTTTTACGCGTCCTGGCTGCCTCCAAACTCGATTTCTTCTTGAATCATTGCACATGCCAAATCTAGAATCATCAGAGAACATTACATATGACCATTGTTCGTTTGTCCAATTTCGATGATCCTGTGCCCATGAAAGACGTTCTCCGCGATTACCTCTTGTTAGAGGTGAAACTCTTAAGGATCGTCTAGACCTTAAGTGTAGCTCATGTAACCTATTGGGAATAGTTTGGTTGCTAATCAGTACGCCATATGTTTGGTTAAACTGATTTTGTATTATCTGCCGAACAGTGCAGGTTTGATTACGTCGGGCAATAATTTGGACGTAACGGTCTTGGGTGCCGTTGTAATCTGACCGTTACCACGATGTTGATTACGTACTTCAGCAGCATCTCTATAGCGGTGTCATAAACGACTTATGACGCTTTGTGTAATTTGAAATTCAGCTGCAACTTCAGCTTGACGCCGCCCAGCTTGCAACATGCCAATAGCACGTAACATTTTTACGCGGGCTAAATAACGCCTTTCCATTGATAAAACTATTCAAATTATACACCAAACATAATGTTTTTAAACTCTGCAGCAAGATATGACATTACAATGTAGTTAAACGGAAAGTGACAAATAACGACGTTATGACAACTAATAAGTAGATATTTCAAACAAAAGACAATCGCTGTATTGTTAGCAAGATAATATGATAAAACCTTTGCGCATATTATTTTTGCTCAAAATATTTATATACAATACGATATTCTGTTTCTACATCTTAATTTTAAAAATATCCCTGTACGATTTTGAGCAGTGTAGATATAAAATCAAAAAGGATTGTATTATTTTTTTACAATGTTTTTAAAGAAATCTATGAATTTACACAAGTATTGTCGGTAGTGAGAAAATGTGCCACATCTGGTCGGCCCTAACTGTATGTTATAGGGTACTAAACATGTTTACGCATAAAATTTGTTTAATAAACTACATATACATTTGTATTATCGTCTAAACAGATTTTAAGTAAATAAATTTAATAAAGGCGAGTTATTTAAATCTAATTGGTCATTTAATAAATTTGTGACTGTTTTAATTTATTGATTTCTAAACTTTCCAGTAAATGTAATTTGTTGCCTTTATTTTGTAAATGCAGAATTTGAAAATCTTTATCGAAAGTGTGGTTTTCTTCTAATAGATGATTCGCAAAAGTGGAATCTTATTTTTTATTTTTAAACGAAGAACAATGCTCGGCAATGCGTTTTTCATACGATCTTCGTGTTTGACCGACATATATCTTACCGCTTATTATACCCGTTATTATAAGTGGTATAGTATTATAAGTAGTATAGTATTATAAGTGTTGAGAAAATAAGAAAAAGGAGAAAATTTTGACAAAAAATGAATCTATTTCTTATAAAACTTTTCATTCTGACGAGTTCTTATTCTATTAGAAGTAAGCTACCAAGTTATCGCTAGAAATAGGAAAAAAATCTCTTGAATATTTGATAAATATTACTAGTTTCTATACAAAAATAATTTATAATATCTTTTTAACGCATTTCGATCATATACTACTCAACTACCAATTAATCGTAACATAAAATATGTAGGAGTTGTGGTTATGCCTATAAGTGAACAATACAAATCTAACCAAACAATAAAACCGGGATAGAAAAAAATTAAATTTCATAAAAGATATAAGTAAGTAGTACTATTAATAAATATTTAATAAAATTTAATCTTTAATAAAATTTAATACAAATTCAAAAAGAAAATTGAAAAATCTTGTTAAATTATAGTTTCGTTGGCAATTTTTAGATAATATGTTATTCTTCATTATTTGCTTTTAGGTATCTAAAGCAAGTGAAATAAAACGGACAAAAATTTATAAAATTGCATAAAATTAGGGTAACATGTCAGCCAAATTCGTTCTTCCTTTTTGATAATATAGTTGTTTTTATTAGGGAAAAAGATATTTATTTTAGTGTTAGTAGATCTATTTTTAATAAAATTATTTTATGAGAAGAAAGTTGCCAATAAGTTATCATCAGAAATAAGAGAAAAATCTTTTGAAGATATAAATTTTACTAATTATTATGTAATAAATAATTTATGTCTTCTCTTTAATATGTTTTGATTATATACTATTCAAGTTTGTTTTAAACATAATCAAAATTATATACGAGCTACTTTTGTGTCCGTCTGTGAACAATACAAATCTAACCAGACAATAAAAAAGGTTAAGACAAAATTAAACATCATAGAAGATAAAAATAGTTGCTAGGTACTATTAGTAAATTTTTAATAAAATTTAATCTTCAACAACTTTAACACAAATGCCAAACAAAATAAGCAATTTTATTAAATCATATTTTTGTTCGCGGTTTTTAGATTTGTTATCTATCATTATCTGCTTTGAAAAATCATTTAAGTATCTCAAATAAGTGAAATAAAACTGATAAATCTTATGTAATTGCATATTATGTCGGCCAAATTTGTTGCTCTTTTTCAATAGCACACTTATTATAAACGAAAAATATATTTATTTCTAGTGTTTCTAGATTTTGACACCAATTCATCTATTTTTAATAAAATTATTCGTGCTCACGAGTTTATATTCTATGAGAAGTAAGTTACTAAACTAATAAGTTATATTCAGAAAAAAGAACAAAATATGTTGAACATCTGATTTTGTTATGTCTTTTTAACATGTTTCAATTTTCTTTTAAACATAACAGAGATTGTGTAGGAGCTGTGATTGGGGCCTATATGTGAACAATACAAATCTAATTAAAAATTGCGAGGTACTTCGGCTGTCTGACAACAGGTAGCGCCGAATTTACTTCTGCGCTCGGTCTGGATAATTACGGTGATAGGGCGAGGTGGTTCTTTTCTGTGAATGTGTCTGGAAATATACTTTCTCCAGCAGGGGCGTACCGATGAGCTTGTAGAAAAGCGAAATACGTATCTACGTCTCTGGGGATAGGATATATTCGGACACGTTCACAGAAAATATTAATAGTGTTAAATAATATTAATAGTGAACCTGCATTTGTGTTCTTCACACCAGATTTTTAATAATATTTTATATTATTAAAAATACCTTTGTATTATACAAAACTGGTGGGGTTTACCTACTCATGTATGTTTCAATTATTCTGAAATAATTTTATTAAAAATAGATCTACTAACACTGAAATAAATATCTTTTTCCCTAATGAAAACAACTATATTATCAAAAAGGAAGAACGAATTTCGCTGACATTTTATGCAATTATATAAATTTTTGTCCGTTTTATTTCACTTGCTTTAGATACCTAAAAGCAAATAATGAAGAATAACATATCTAAAAATTGCCAACGAAACTATAATTTAACAAGATTTTTCAATTTTCTTTTTGCATTTGTGTTAAATTTTATTAAAAATTAAATTTTATTAAATATTTATTAATAGTACTACTTAAGGCTTACTTATATCTTTTATGAAATTAAATTTTATTAAAGATTAAATTTTATAGTTAACTATATATGTTAACTATATATACACAAAGTATAGAAGTAAAAAGCCATATCCGTCTTCGAGATACCATGCATTGATAAGCTCCAATAAGAGCGAAACGCGTCTGTACGTTCCGTTGATGTACGTTGCTTTTCAGCAATTTTTAATTATCCTAATTACCAGGAAGGTCGGAGTCGCGACGAGGTGTATTCTACATGCTGGTATAAACTTAGTTTGTCGGATAGTAGTTATTAACGCATCACATAAGGCGACATTTACATGTAAAAATGAGATTTAATATTCATTAATTCTCATTTGCAGTAAGTTCAGAATGTTAATACAAATCTAGTCAAACAATGCAACAGGAATTTAGAAAAAATAAAAAATTGTACTACATAAGAGATGTAAGTAAGTCTAAAAGTCATTATTAATAAAGTCATTATTAATAAATTTTATTAATAAATTTTTAATAAATTTCATAAAATTGTTGATTTTATTAAATCACACTTTCGTTAGCAATTTTAAGATATGTTATTCTAAGCTTTAAAGAATCAATTAAGTATAGGATTGTCTCAGCCTTTACTTGATGAAATTCCATTATAACTATTATCGGTATAAAATAAAACAAATTTTAATAAATTTCACTACTTTTTACTTTACAGAGTAACGATCGTTCCGTTCCAACCAGAGCTTTGTCAGACATATAACTAACTTATGGATATATATTTACATAAATGTACCCTAACGAACACATGTTTTGTTTTGAATAGTTGAAGGAATGGAAAGTTTTTATTACTTAAATGTCTATGAACAAACCGTAGTTCAATATTTTGTGAAAGTTTTTGGTCATAGATATCTAAGTAATAAAAAATACCAATTCCTTCAACTATTCAAAACAAAACTTGTGTTTGTTACGGTACATATATGTAAAGATATATCCATTAGATAGTTATATGTCTGACCAAGCTCAGGTTGGAGCTAAACGATCGTTACTGTAAAGTAAAAGGTAGTGAAATTCATTAAAGTTTGTTTTATTTTATCCCCATAATAATCAATTAAGTATCTAAAACAAGTAAAAAAAAAAACAATAAAATGTATATAATTGCTTGTAATGAAGGTAATATGTCGGAAAAATTTGTTCTTCTTTTCTTTGATATTACACTTGTTATTATAAAGAAAAAAATATTGAATTTATTTCTGGTGTTATTAGATTTTGACACTAAATCAACCTATGTTTAATAAAATTATGCATCTCAATAGTTCGTATTCTAAAAGAAGAAAGTTAACAATAAGTTATCACCCGAGATAAGAAAAAAAATCTGTTAAAAATCTGATAAATATTGCCAATTTATACTATTTTTTTTTAATGTTTTGGTCATACACACAAACACGAGGGTGGTTTGGAAACTACGTAGCCTAACAAAGAAAACGCAAGTTTTTTTGACAAAAAACATTTTATTTTTCAATGTAGTCTCCTGCTCGCTCAGCATACTTATTCCAACGATATTCTAAATTAATAATGCCTTCATTGTAGGTCGATGAATCCAAGTTCTCGAAATAGCTATTTACAGCAGCGATTACCTCAGAATTAGACGAACATCTCTTACCACAGAGCCATTTTTCAGATTTGGAAAGATACGATAAATGCTGCTAGCCAAATCTGGGGAATAGGTCAAATGAGGCACTAATTCAAATTCCAATTCATGAACTTTTGCCATTGCAATCGCAGACTTGTGGACAGGTGCGTTATCCTGATGGAGAAACACTTTCTGCTTTGCCAAATGCGGCCGTATCTTTTTGATTTTGTCGCTTAATTGTTGCAACAAATTTCCATAACACTTTTTTTTTCCCCTTTTCTAAGTGGTCGACCAAGATAATTCCATGAGAATCCCAAAGGGCAGTGGCCATAATCTTTCCTGCCGACAAAACCGCTTTTCCTTTCTTTGGTGGCGGATAACCTTTTTTGTCAATTGTTTGGATTGTTCTTTGGTTTCGGGAGTATAATTATGGACCCAGGTTTCATCGACGGCAATGAAACTTCGTACAATCTCCTTCTAATTGCGGTGAAAACTTGCCAAAGGATCGCGGGAAACACTCAAACGATTCAGTTTTTGTAACCACGGCACGCAACGTGCCGACTATTTTTTCATTAGCAATTCTTCAGTTAAAATTATGTGCAGAATGTAACTTGAGATTTTTAAATCGCTTAAAATGTAGGATTCTAATTAAAATTCCCCCTTTTAAAATATTAGAAACTTTTGAAACAATTTTAAATCCTTGATTTTTTTCTAATACTGAGTTTAGCTTTTTACAAATTATTTCTCCAGCTCCTGTAATAGTCAACAATGCGTTATGGTCATTGGTTTATTGAATTTAAAAGCAGTTCTCTTGCTTCTAATTTAATTTTTTTCTGATACTACAGAAAGATTTGTTGCAATAAATGCCAATTAATTAGGTATTACATTTTGCTTTTTTATAGCATCTGAATTATCAGAGAAATCTTATATCAAATTTTTAATATTTCGATAATTTTTTGAATCCATGTTCCCAACCTAGTGTTTACTAGTTGTGTAATTGTAAGCCGGGAAGTGATTCCTTGTACAATTAACTCGCAGTAACTCGTTTAAACGATTGTTTTTTAATTGAAAATCAATTCATTCAAAAGAGCAAATTTATTTCTTATTTCTTCGGCAACTCTATTAATGCTATGAGTCATTAATTAAATTATTAAAAGGGGCGGAATCGCACAACGTTAATATAATTTTATCAAGCCTATTACGTCAGGCAGGAAAAAAATTACTAATCCATTGTTAATCAAATGACTTATTGAGCACAGTTATTGGTTATTCCTAACTGCTTACCACTTATTAAATATTATTTACTAGGATTTTCGACGTTCAAACAACCGACTAACCAAATTAGCAATATATCGACCGCAAGAGGCTGTTGTTTTATCCACTTGAAAATAAATTAAGTTGTCACCCATCAATGTGCGAATCTCGACAATTACTTCAACGTATATTTGATCGACATAATTCTCTCTCAAAGTATTTCCATTGAGAACATGGTGTTGAGTATATTTTGGAAAAAAACATTTAAATTTCGGGTTTTGTAATTTTGCTAGTGGAATATTGTATATATATATATATATATATATATATATATATATATATATATATATATATATATATATTTAGTGTTTAAAGAATTTTGTTTTTCTTTTTTATTTTATTGGCGGTGTTTTAATATTAAAAATAATAGATTTTTATTGGTTTTAGCGACCTTTTATTGAATTTAGATGTTTGTTTGCGACGTTTCGACTTTTATCAATTCAGTCTTTTTCAAGCATCTGGAAACAAGAATCATTACAATGAACATGAGAACTGTGTTTGTTTTGTGTGATATAACAATTGAATTAACAATTTTAAATTTAACATTATATTAAGAAATGAATTACGAATTAGGTTAGTGTTTTACGTTGAAAATTAAATAACATTAAATTAAAATAGCTTAGAATGGTAGGGGGACATTTATGTGATTAATATCTGTATGAATTAATTGGAGACTTAACAAATATTAACAATTTTTAAGTTTAAAATTAGATTAAAGATGATTACAAATTGAGTTAACATTTAACGTTGAAACTTACATAAAATAAAAATAAGAATGGCTAAAATGAACAGGTAGGGAGACATTTAGGTGGTTAACAACTGTATGACTGATTGGAAAGTTGAATTACAATACAATACGTAAAGAGAACAAAGAAAAGTCAAATAAAACTCACATTTGTTGTTTGTTCTACACGGGTACGCATTCATGTGCCACATGTGTTTGGACATCCGGGACCAATTTTCTTAGAACGAACATGCTTGTGCGGATTTTGTAAGTGAACTAATGCTTTAGTTTGCGGGGGTTTAATTTCTGTTTTTTTGGAATGAGCATGGTAGTCAGGACCGTATTTAGGGGTATAAGTTAACATTGTTATTTCTAATGGGAGCTATTTTTTTCCCGTTTTTGTCTTGTGCGTGCAGGGTTTTTTTTTTTTTTTTTTTTTCTATTGTTTTATATATATATATATATATATATATAAGTGTTTAGATAATTTGTTAGCCGTGTATTAAATATAACAATTGATAAATTATATAATTTAATTTTAATATAATTTATCAATTGTTATATATATTGTTATCGCTCTGGATACTCATGTACAGATGGTTCCTAGGAATGAGAAAGGTAGAAATTGGTGAAATATAAAGGGAAAGGTAAATGGTAACACAACTGTATATGGACGTAAGCATGTGAAAATTAATTTCTAATATTAATTAAATTAATATCCCAATAATATTTTGTACTTTTCTTATAATTATATTCAATTAATATTCACTTTCCATCGCTTATTAAATTCATTAACGCGAGTAAAAAGATATTTAATTTTTAATTTTTAATTTTTTAATTATTTATATTCAAAAATGTATAGACATTAGTTTGGACACGCCCACCATTTAAACAGAAAAAGTGCGCGAAATAATCAATATGAAATACAAGCAGCTCAGATAATCAGCTTTTAAAATTATGTATATTTTGTAAATTTTTAAAATAATTTTATAAATCTAGTTGAATTATTTTTATATTCTAAATTCTATTTTAAAATATGTAACTTATTTCAATGTAAAACTCAAGATAATTTGCATAGTAAATGGCTTTGAAAATAAAACAAAGGACTAAGAGCGTTTTTTTCCAAATTTGATAACGTCCGCATCTTAATTTAACATGCTCTTAATCGTTTAAACACAGCTTAGATCTAGAAAATTTTTACTTAAAAAACACTTAAAATAAACTTTCCTGAATTGTTTACACATTTTAAGTAGATAGATGTTAGATTTATTAGTTTATTTATATTCATAACCTATACGATAGATCGATTTAATCATGAAATAAGAGTAGTTTTATAATTCACCAACAAATAGTGGTAACCGAACAGCTACCTATAATTATATAGATTTCGATAATTGAATAAATAATTTTTTCTTATAAAATATAATTGTGTTATTCTTTTATTCATGCTGATTTAAGGCAATATTTATAATAATCTTTTTAAGTCGCTATTACAGCTATATTAGTGTGTATTTACCGACTGTAATCCTGAGATTATATTTAGATAATTCTCATAAAATCTCATGCTCTCCACGACATCTGTGAATTACATTACGAATCGCTTCATTGTCCAACTGATGATAGAGATACATAAATTTAAAAAACATTAAGACGCCCAAAATTCATTAATATTCATTTATTAATATCATTTATATCAACATATCATAACATTATTATTTATAAACAGATCAGCATCTCTTCAATATATATGTATAGTTGTTTTCAAATTATAAGAATATAACTTTGAACGGCTCTAATGCTTTTATTGCGCCACCTTCTGTGATGATAATTATTATACCTGGTCTCCTTATTGAACGGGCACGGTTTACATATTTGCAACGTATGAATCTAGGGGCCGTATTGACTATAAATTAGGGCCCAATAATATAATAATAAAACGCTGTTAATTTCAAGTATATAATAAAAAATATTTGTACATTGGGTTTATATACAAAGAAAAAATTACAAATCGTGTGGCAACATGTGTAGTGAATACATATAGATATATAAAGCTAATTTATTTGTAATACACAATAAAATTTTTATGTGTCACCGCATTTCATAAATCATCTGTGATTGAGTCTTCTTGCAAATCGGTGTCTGTGTCAGAATCGTATTGCAAATTTATAATCAAAGGTGCTACTATTTTGTACATGCGCATTTATTCGTCTTCTTTTGCTATTGCGTGTTTAACAGCATTTTTCCAATTTACAGCAGTTATATGTTCCATAGCATTTTTTATGTGCGTTACACTGCTTTCACTAGATTTCGGTGTTTGATTTGTTCGTCTTATGGTATTTTTCAGTTGGGCCCATATCAATTCAATGGGATTGAAAATGCAATGGTATGGTGGTAAACGCAAAATTGTATGTCCTGCTTCTTTGGCTCCGTTATCCACATAATAATCCTTTAAATATTCTTTTGTCTTCATCACCTCCCTTAATTGTTTTTTTGTATAATGATCCTCAAAATATAAATCATTTGCTTCTAAAAATGTTTTAATACCTTTCTTATTATTAATTGTGTAGGAACTTTGGTTTGCTGTCGAGAATGATACCGATCGTTGTCCATCACTATCACACTACCTTTTGGTAAATTTGGCAGCAAAGTGTCACAAAACCATTCTTCAAATAAAGACGAGGTCATATCTTCCTGGTAATCTAAACTTGAGGATTTAACATTTTCAGCAGATAATAGCGGCTGTCCGATTCATCCTTTATCTGACCCAGCATGAAGAATGATTATTCTCTTCCCTGTCGAAACCGGCGCGTCCAACTGACACATACTTGAACTATCCACCCAACCTTTGCAAATTGTGTCATGGGTGTCATACCACGTCTCGTCTAAATAACATGTGAATCGTCCTTCCCGTCTATACCTTCTAATTGCCGTTAAGTATTCATATCGAAGTTTCTGTAACCTCAGGCTTTCCATAATTGTGCGACGTTTGTCTATAGTGCCAAACTTAAAACCAGCTTTCCTTAGCGTCCGCCACAAGGTTGCTTTCGAACAATGAGTATTTATAGGCTCGTCACTGATTCTTTTATGTAAGCAGTCAAGTGTAGATACAACATTTCCTCTGTAGAAGAAGTATACTTGCTACCTAATAGTATCAATTTCATACTCTTCAATTTTTCTCGGTGCTCTTTGTCACTTCTTTGCTTTCGAGGCCCTGCGTTATTCTTAATTATTTTATATATTGTTCCAAAAGGCACTTTGGTTAATTGCGACGTTCGTTGAATGTTCTGGGTTTGTAGTTCGTTATTTTCTTCCATCAGGGTATGATAGACATTGAAAATTATCTGTTTTGCATCTTCTGATATATGCTTTCTCTGTCGTGCTCCAACAGTATTATCACTATCCATATATAATAACTCTATATTCAAATTAACAACTGTTGGTACTTATATTATTATTAAATTATATTTCATCTAAATTGCAGTAATTACAATTTACTTAAATTTTGTCATTACGGACCTTAGCAGTTTGTTTGCGTAAAAGATAATCGTATTGAGCGGCCGGGTAGTTATTGCCGCAGGCGGTGCAATAAAAGCATTAGAGCCGTTCAAAGTTATATTCTTATAATTTGAAAACAACTATATGTATATAGTATTAGAAGTACTAGAAGGAATTTCTTACTTTCTTGGCTGTAATTATAATACAAGATAAAAGTAATATTTTTGGGAGTAGCGGCCGGGTAATTTAAACAATATTTAATTTGACGTTTCAATACTATATACTTTTAAAAAATTTTTTAAAAAATTTTCAAAAAATATTTTTGGTGTTAATATATTACGACGTATACAAAAAAGGTTTAAGTATATGAATACGTTAAGCACGTATTACGCGTTTGTTACAAATGAAACAGACATGCAATATACACATCTGTAACTGTACACATGGACAATAGACCTTATGGTTTGATTAAAAAAATATAGTCCCAATAATTGGTCTTCTTGAAACTACTAGCCAGACGCTTTTTTTTTTTTTTTTTTTTTTTTTTTTTTTGTGGATGTAGCGTAGTTTCCATAAATTCATGAGGGTTTTCTGCAGACCAAATTCTCATATTTTGTCTTGTTTAAATATCCTGAAATATGGAACCAAGCCTCATCCGAGAAGACGCATTAGTCGAGAATGTCATTATTATTTATGTTATTCAAAAACCATAGACATAGACAATACTGTTCTCCAAACAAATTAAATTCAAGCAGTTTCAGAACTCGAAACAGGTAGATTTTGTTTGGAGAACAGTATTGTCTATGTCTATGGTTTTTGAATAACATAAATAATAATGACATTCTCGACTAATGCGTCTTCTCGGATGAGGCTTGGTTCCATATTTCAGGATATTTAAACAAGACAAAATATGAGAATTTGGTCTGCAGAAAACCCTCATGAATTTATGGAAACTACGCTACATCCACAAAAAAAAAAAAAAAAAAAAAAAAAAAAAAAAAAATAAGCGTCTAGTAGTTTCAAGAAGACCAATTATTGGGACTATATCAAACCATAAGGTGTATTGTCCATGTGTACAGTTACAGATGTGTATATTGCATGTCTGTTTCATTTGTAATATTACGACGTATTTGTTTTGCATTTCTAAATAAAACTGTTTTATTTAGATATGCAAAAAATCCTTTATTTTTTTCTAATACCAAGTTTAGCTTTTTAAAAATTACTTCTCCTGCTCCTGTAATAGTTAACAATGCGTTATGGCATTTGTTTATTGAATTTACAGATTCAGTCAAAAGCATTTCTCTTTTCCAATTTCAAAATGAACAATATATATAATTTTAATGTAATCGATGGATTTGTAATCAATTGCTCTATTAGTAAAAGTAGTTATTGATGGCCGACGATCGATTCATATACATATTTCCATAACAATTGCATAACAAAAATTGCTCGTGAACCCGTAATGTCATCTATATTGCATATCAACTGTAATAAACTGTTAGCAATAGTAAATAACTGCTCCACGAATAAAGCTAATAGTCCCTTCCAACAAACACATTATACGAGCGCTACTAGCTTTAACGGAAACTGTTAATTTCAAGTACTCTATTATATTGTTGGATATTGTTCCTCATAAATTTCATGTCATAGACATAAAGGCTGTTCAATAAATAAGCGGATTAAGTACAAAAAATTATTTAATATAAAAATCACGCATAATGCAACGTGCATCAGTTTCAGAGTTACTTATTTTTATTTTATTTAACGTAGTATTTTATTTTCAAGTACTATTATACTATATTAGTATATTATGTGTTCGTGTTCTTTGTCGACTTGACGAACAACCAGTTTCCAAATTTTCTTGAACCTAAGGAGACTCCTGAACATTTTATTATATTTGGAGTACCTTATCAACAGGCCCAAAACAATAAATTGCCTCTAGCTTCTGGTAAATTAAAAGCATTTTTTTGCACTAGGGGCATAATCATTGGAGTTTAAATTCTGGACTGACTGGAAATGGTGCGGGTACAAACCATTTTCGTCTAGCGTACCGTGTATTGATGACCTTGACTGTCTTATTATGGTTGCGATTCTCGGAGACTTATTCGTTGATCCTGTTCTACTTCCCGTAAGAAGGACATCTTCAGTATTATCCCTGCAAGGAACTTCACGTTCACTGTTTGATTTGGGAAATGATCCTCTTTCTTTAAGAGATTGGAAACAGTTCTGGATAGTTTTTGTCAGAAGGAGATCTTCGATTCGGATAACGTTCTGCGTACAATCTCGCAGTTGCAACAGCGCTACCATTGCAGTAATCATACAAAAAGACCATATCAGCATATTCTTTATTCGTAAACTGATGTAACATTTTTAGAAATATCAAGACAGAGATTTAATATTCATTAATTCTCATTTGGAGTAAGTTCAGAATGTTAATACAAATCTAGTCAAACAATGCAACAGGAATTTAGAAAAAATAAAAAATTGTACTACATAAGAGATGTAAGTAAGTCTAATAGTCATTATTAATAAATTTTTATAAATTTAATAAAATTGCTAATTTTATTAAATCACACTTTCATTAGCAATTTTAAGATATATTATTCTAAGCTTTAAAGAATCAATTAAGTATAGGATTGTCTCAGCCTTTACTTGATGAAATTCCATTATAACTATTATCGGGATAAAATAAAACAAATTTTAATAAATTTCACTACTTTTTACTTTACAGAGTAACGATCGTTCCGTTCCAACCAGAGCTTTGTCAGACATATAACTAACTTATGGATATATCTTTACATAAATGTACCGTAACGAACACATGTTTTGTTTTGAATAGTTGAAGGAATGGAAAGTTTTTATTACTTAAATGTCTATGAACAAACCGTAGTTCAATATTTTGTGAAAATTTTTGATCATAGATATCTAAGTAATAAAAATTACCAATTCCTTCAACTATTCAAAACAAAACTTGTGTTTGTTACGGTACATATATGTAAAGATATATCCATTAGATAGTTATATCTCTGACCAAGCTCAGATTCGAGCTAAACGATTGTTACTGTAAAGTAAAAGGTAGTGAAATTCATTAAAGTTTGTTTTATTTTATCCCGATAATAATCAATTAAGTATCTAAAACAAGTAAAAAAAAAAAACGATAAAATGTATATAATTGCATGTAATGAAGGTAATATATCGGACAAATTTGTTCTTCTTTTCTTTGATATTACACTTGTTATTATAAAGAAAAAAATATTGAATTTATTTCTGGTGTTATTAGATTTTGACACTAAATCAACCTATGTTTAATAAAATTATGCATCTCAATAGTTCGTATTCTAAAAGAAGAAAGTTACCAATAAGTTATCACCCGAGATAAGAAAAAAATCTGTTAAAAATCTACTATTTTTATTAAATGTTTTGGTCATACACACAAACACGAGGGTGGTTTGGAAACTACGTGGCCTAACAAAGAAAACGCAAGTTTTTTTGACAAAAAACATTTTATTTTTCAATGTAGTCTCCTGCTCGCTCAGCATACTTATTCCAACGATATTCTAAATTAATAATGCCTTCATTGTAGGTCGATGAATCCAAGTTATTTATTTTTATTTTATTTAACGTAGTATTTTATTTTCAAGTACTATGAGTATATTATGTGTTCGTGTTCTTTGTCGACTTCACGAACAACCAGTTTCCAAATTTTCTTGAACCTAAGGAGACTCCTGAACATTTTATTATATTTGGAGTACCTTATCAACAGGCCCAAAACAATAAATTGCCTCTAGCTTCTGGTAAATTAAAAGCATTTTTTTGCACTAGGGGCATAATCATTGGAGTTTAAATTCTGGACTGACTGGAAATGGTATGAGTACAAACCATTTTCGTCTAGCGTACCGTGTATTGACGACCTTGACTGTCTTATTATGGTTGCGATTCTCGGAGACTTATTCGTTGATCCTGTTCTACTTCCCGTAAGAAGGACATCTTCAGTATTATCCCTGCAAGGAACTTCACGTTCACTGTTTGATTTGGGAAATGATCCTCTTTCTTTAATGGATTGGAAACAGTTCTGGATAGTTTTTCTCAGAAGGAGATCTTCGATTCGGATAACGTTCTGCGTACAATCTCACAGTTGTAACAGCGCTACCATTGCAGTAATCATACAAAAAGACCATATCAGCATATTCTTTATTCGTAAATTGAAGTAGCATTTTTAGAAATATCAAGACAGGAACAAACTTCAAAATTTATGACCATCTGAGTTTTGTCACAACGAACTATTCATAGCGCAACCTTGACCACGCATATCTCTATAACAGTTGAGAATTCGACCCATGTTTATAAGAAGCTTTTTCTCATTTTTGATCGAGGAATAACTATTATACAAAAACCACGAACTACCTCGTCGCCACCCTGTATATGTTGAAATATATAAACTCGTACAAGGGTGAATAAAATACAAATACAGGTACAGTTAGTTGGTATCAAAGGTGTCCCAACGGTAGATAAGGTTGTAGAGGAGCGAACGTTACTGCTGACTAATTCGTCGTTAATTACTTTGTCATTAACTCTCTAAGTTGTTCCCTAACACTGATTCATCGGCGGTTAGTCACGTAACTGACTCGTTGGTAGTTAGTTCCCTAATTGGTTTCGTAATTTAACGATACGATATTTACGTTAGCAATGCGTTCAAATCATGTTAAACGAGATACACAAAAAATGGATGCTTACCGTTTTAAGATGGATGCGGATCATAAGTAGATGTGCGATTTCACCGTCTGCATGTTATTATTATATTTAATAATTTGTTGTACTAACGTATCGTTAGTTACTGGGCAGACAGTTAAATCCCAAAGAAGAGGGATTAATTCGATAAATATCATAATAACGTAAAATAAAAATTATCTTCCTGCATGCGACAGGTCTAGTGAAAGTCTGCAAAGTGAAGTCCATGACATCGATAGGTAGCAATTTAATATTAGGGTGAATGTTATTTAACTTTCAACGTTATGAGTAACATTCATCCTAATGACTAAAGAATTGAAAGCCAACGACCATCTGCTTAGTTATCGCTTCTCAATTTGATCCGAAGAACAGCTCTTCGCTGTTCGTTGTTCTTCGGCTTTATATTAAATTTACGATGGAAATCGAAATAAACAATTCCAGTAACTATGTGAACCTGACCATAACAAAATTTAACAATAGACATGAATTGTCGATTTACCAGAAACCCACACACATTAATTCTATAATAAATAACAAATCTAACTACCCCAATCAATACAAACTAGCGGCATTTCATAACCTGTTACCATGTTATACAGACTAATAACTATATCCCTCAACACGAAAAATTTCAAAGCTGGATTCAATTTATTAAACAAATAGCACTAAATAACAATTTTGCCCCAGTGATAGTAGACGACATGTTAAAGAAGAAATAATTAAAACAGGCTGTAAACCTTACTTTTCCTACACATGATAAAGAACAAAAAATATACAGATATGCGACTTATCTAGGTCCTAGTTCGAAGAAAATCAGCACACTGGTATAAAAAAAAAGTAAACATATAAATTTCATTTAGAACTAATAATACTCTCGGTAATATCCTCAAAAATACTAAAGAAAGAAAAAGGCGAAAAATCGGGAGTCTATGAGCTGAACTATGAGAGTTGCCAAAAATTCTATGTGGACTTAATAGGCCGTTCTTTTAACACAAGAATCAAAGAACACGAGGTCTCTTCATAACAAAAAAAACAGATTCTCATTCTCATAATTTCTAACCACAAAGACAACAAATGGTTGAGTAAGCGAGCAATTTTGGCGGCTAGGAACAAAGATGTGGATGACTTAAACTTAGTAATTCAGAATCAAATCGTTGGTACTCTGCACTCATTCAAATCTATTGACTTTGTAACAAACGAAGACGAAGTCACCAACTATCCAAATGAATTTTCTTTTTTTAATTGTGATCTGAATCTAGAAAATGCATGATTTTCTCATGGTCAATTGTACGTGGCATGTTCAGGTGTTGGCAAACCATCCGCCTTATTTGTTCTTGCGCCTGATAACAAGCGCCTGATTTATATCATAAGATCCTTCAATGAAGAGAATCAACCGGAGTGCAACCCATGCAGCAAAATACATAGCTTCAATAAAGCAAATGTCTGACATGCCATTGAAATACTTTATTTTTGTACTTTTATTGAATTTTTATTTTTTTTTATATATATTATCCTAATAAACTATTGAACTTAATAAATTTTTTGTATTAATTTTATTACGTTAATAAAATCCTAAATTAAGTTTAGCTTTAAGTTAACACGACATTTATTGACTGTTAGGCGGTACGAAGTTCGCCGAGTCAGCTAGTTTTAAATAATGACGCACAAATTTAAATACATTTAATATTATTTAAAAATTATATAGACAGATATGTCAATATAACTTGACTGTTATTATGTTATTTGGTTTTCCATTTGATAACAACCTAATATGCTTAGCTCAGTTACTTATTGAACATAAATTTTGTGTTACGAGATCTTCAATAAACACCGATACTTAAAATATATCAACCAGTTTCTATAAACGATTTTAAACACGTATAGCATTCATATTTATTTACGTTAATTTATTTATATTATTATATTAAGCTTTCTTATTTAACATTATACATTATTATTAAGGAAACTAGTAGTGAATAATAACAGTTATGATCTAACCACTGTATCGATTAACACTTGGACAATTGTATGTGGTTCGTCTTTCTTTCGACGCACAGTGCGAAATTTAGGAAGTTTAGCGGAACTTTATTCAATTTTTGAAATACGTAAAATGCATAAGATTATTTATTATTTTGTTAGGTAAATACCCCGCCTCTAAAACCTCATACTTAGTTTGGGGATTTACCCTGCGAAAGAACCGCAAAATGCACCTGAAATTCGCATTACTTATTCAATCATACTTTTTGCCTATAGAAAGCTATTCGATTTGTTAAAGTTAATAGAGTGGTACATAGAAATGGCAAATCAGTAGGCCATGATTTTTTCTTCATGTATTTTATTAGAAAATTGCCAATTATTGGCATTTAATTAATTGCAAAATCTTTCCTTCCTCGTGTGTGATTGGTCGTGGAAAAAGTAATTTTTAAGAAGTATGTTAAATTTACATTTTTAACTTTAATGGAGATTTTAAAAAGTGATACCACATAATACCAGCTTGAAACGCACAACATTTTAAAGTTTTTTTTCCCTCTGCTGAAAACTCAAAAGATCTTTTGCGATATTTTGCGATCTTCTTTTAAATGAAACATTTTCCAGAATGACTTTGCAAGTTTCATATAACTGTATATTCCAAAAAATGGAATTAAGAACCGACATCGGATGCCATCATTGGTTTTGTTTTGTAAAAAATAGACTCACCAATGTTAAGATCTGATGCTCTTTGCAGTTTAAAGGCAACTCTTCGCGCACTGGTTTGTAAAATACGAAAAAGGTGGAGGGAATCCAGTCGAAATTTAGCATTATTTCTGAATAAAAATTCTGTCTGGCTTGAAAATAATGTAAAGTTTTCAAATGCTGTAAGGGATGCATTGCCCAGTGGATGGAGGACCAATGCAGGTAGACCTAAAAAATAATTTAGGTATTGTCATCCTAAAGTGCAAAACAGAAGAGTGCATCATCTTTTGACGTCCGGTAGTCAAGACGAGTTAGCCAAAGCAACCGTAACAAAGCTATACCAATCTGGAAAACGAAACTCTGCAGCGATTGTCAAGGAACTGGCATCTGCTTCTCCAGAAAGGGGAAGCAAAATCAAAATGGCTCGCATGTCTTCTTCAAACAGCCCACGAAAATTAACTCCGGACCAAGCTCTGGCGCTACTTATTGATGCAAACTTACCGTCAAATCAATACAACATTGTTCGGGATCAAGCAAAACATCACGGTTGCACTTTGTTTCCACCTTATTATGTTGTAAAGGAGGCAAAGAGGTTATGCTATCCAAAGGACATAATAATAACTGAAGTTTCAGCTGAAGTATCAGTTCAGTCGCTTATAAATCATACCATAGCAAGACTTTGTACAGGGCTGGAAGAGACTCTTAGAACTTTGTCAAACGTTAAAGCACTAAATATTATCGTAAATTGGGGTTGTGATGGGGCGGAACAAGTTAACTATCGACAAAAGTATATGGACAAACATAGCTCTGATGATAGTATGTTTAGTGTATCAATGGTACCAATCCAAATGTGCTCCGTAAATGATAATGGTGATAATCAGTCACTAATTTGGAAAAACCCTGCTTCTTCTTCCACGCGATACTGTCGCCCCATTAAGTTCGTTTTTACCTAAGAAACAGTCAGTGTAATTACTTCAGAAGTAAACAAAGTGAAAGAACAAATATCTTAACTTACTCCAACCACTATACTTGTAGATGGCAAGCAATTCCAGGTTACAGCAAATATGATCTTTTGTATTATTGACGATAAAGTATACAATGCTGTATCATCCTGTGCATCATCACAAACATGCTACTTATGTGGGGCTAAACCTAGTGAAATGAACAACATCTGCGTACCTCAAAAAAATATAAACGAATCCTTTTTATCCCTTGAACTATCGCCCCTCCATGCATGGATAAGGTTTTTGGAATGTATTTTACATATATCGTACAAACTTGATATTAAAGCATGGCAAGCTCGTGGAGCAGAAAATAAAAAAAAAAGTTGCAGAGAAGAAAAAATATATTAAACAAAAATTCAAAGAGGAGCTTGGCTTGCTTATAGATATGCCAAAACAGCAGACTGGAAACACAAACGATGGTAATACCGCGAGGAAATTCTTTAGAAATGCCGAAAAGTCTGCCGAAATAACTGGCGTTAACTTAGAATTGATTAAACGTTTTCATGTGCTGTTAGAGTGCCTAAATTGTGGTCCTAAAATTGATTCAGAAAAGTTCGGCGAATATGCAAGAGAAACTTTGGAATTGTATTTGAAAGAATATTTCTGGTACTCAATGCTCGTAAGTGTTCATAAAGTCCTTTGTCATGGAAAGGATATTTATAGCCTCTTGCATCCTTCCGATCGGACAATTTTCTGAAGAAGCTCAGGAGGCAAGAAACAAAGACTGCAGAAAATATCGCGAACTTTTTACTAGAAAAACGTCAGAAATTGACACAAATACGGATTTATTTTATTGACTGCTTATTTCGTCGGATCCGTACATCGCGAGTCTTCGCAAAGCAGCCAAAACCAAGCATAGTGAAGTTACGCTAGAAGTTTTAGTGTTGTTAGAAAGATTTGCAGGCCAGTGTAATGATTGCGAGTCTTCAGACGATTGCAATGAGTCTAGTTCTGAATACGGGTTCAAAATGTTGTTATAAAATGTATGTTTTTTTAATTTTTCTATAATAAAAAACACAAATAAACTCAAAAACTTTAAATAAAACATAATTTTTTTAAAAAATTTTAAAAACCAACAAATAGAACTGTTTTACTGTTTTGAATAATTAAGTTCCGGTAAACTCAAGCAATTTCGCACTGTGCGACGTTTCGAATATGTGCGACTTCAAATGCCATTAATTTGGTTCGTAAAAAACAAGCTTTAATTACAATTATTATTAGCTAATAGATGATAAGTAATTAATGAAACTGCGAACGAATAAGCTTTATTTCTACTAGACATAAATACATGAGTAAAAACTAACGTTATCAGAATATACTACATAAATACCTCTAGAAAGCTATAACAGTATTTTTATTTAAATTACAATAACTACATGCAGAGCTTGCAAATAAAAAAAAAAAGAAAAGTTTAATAATAAATGTGCAAAGTAATCTCCATCATTTTCAATATATAACGCCACTATTCGCTTATGTTATTGAAAGCATTCCCAGAATACCTAGAAGAGAGAATGGTCACTTTCGAAGCGCAGGCTATTATTGTTAGTAGGCGTTATCTGAACGTTGCATGCAGAAGCCAATCCAACAGAATCGATAATGTGGGCATATTATTGGTTTGCATCCGAACTTAAGTTAACCCCCACTTTTAAATAAATGTATTCAAAATAAGATCTAATGTTTAGTAGTAAACAGATTGTTAGAAATTTTCGCTAATTTTTATTTTTTAATTATTGTAGACTTTATTTCAAAGGAATTGTCATGTACTAATGTATTAATAAATAAAAATTAGTGAAAATTTTCAATTATCTATATATTTATTACTAATGCATGTGAATATGAACTTTCATAAAGAAAGTTGCTTCAATAATATGTGCTAATTACAATGTACCTAACTGCAAATTTGTAACTTCAGCTAATAATATAAATTGCATAATAAATACAAATAATGAAATATAAACAACAAATTACACCAAGATATGTAAATATCCAATATAATCAACCAATAGATAACACTGATATACAAAATTGAACTTTTTGAATGTTACGTGAACTAAAGAAGTCGATGCTTACAGATTTTCTCCTTATTTCGAATTGGTTTTTCCCAACACCTAAGGTTTCTGAGTAAAACTCTTTCGAAATTTCAGAAATTAAAATTTTTCTTAAGGAATAATGAAGAATACATAACATAACGTAAATTATTTACAAAACAAATTTCTATTCGATTTTTGCTTGTATTTCATTGCTGGCTCGTCTCTTTTAAAGCCACAACAGTAGTCCACAAACATGATTTCGTTCCACTTTCTGTTGTAGCGCGATTTAATTTCGCTGATATCTTGGTTTAATCTCAGACCACGTCCATGACTCCATTACCAAGGTGGTCTGAAAAGAATTCAGATGTGAATGCAGGAAATGAAACTTCAAGGACATATTTGTTTCATATCTTTGTAATTTTGCACCAGTTCACCATCCAACTGTTTAGAGTTTTCAGTTTTTTTATTCTCGAGAAAGCTTGTTATCACCACCCATTATTATTATCTATTACCTTGTCTGTATTTGGAACTTGTTCGATTGGACAATGAAGCTTATTATTATACATAAGTATTTTTAATAATATAGAATATTATTAAAAGTCGGGGGTGAAGAACACAGTACAAATTCATATATTTGTGAATGTATCTTCTCCAGAGACGCAGATACGTATTTTACCTTTCTACAGGATCATCGGTACGTCCCTGCTGGAGAAGAGACACATTCATAAAAAATAATAACTTCGCTATCTCACAGAAATTATTAAGACAGAGCGTACAAGAATATTCAGCGCTATCTACATAACAACTGCAGAACTAGCAAAGTGTTTCCACCAGACAGTAACAACTGTATCTGTAGAAAGTGTATTTCTGTGAGATAACGAAGTTATTATTTTTTGTGAATGTGTCTCTACAGCTAGTTTATAGCTTGTAGGGATAGCGGAGAGAGGGTGCACCAGCATACACATAGGTTATAGCGTTCACCGATATACTCGCACACACAGTATAAGCGCTGCAGAGAGAGGGGAGCGCCAACGGTATGGCGAAGAGATGGGAGCACTGACTGAGCGGTCGTCGCGTGATGGCATTCGAGAGCCGAGTTTAGTCCCGTGATGCGCCGATGTTCACATCAAAATTCAACATTCAAAATTGAAACGCATTTATACATATTTAAACTATGCGTTGAAATTGTCACGCTATTTGTTTTTTGATCAGCTAATAGTAAACACGACAGCACATCTTGCCGAAAACTTGCAAGATATTGAATACACCTTTAATAACCTGAACTATTTTGCTGACCTTCAATGGATATTAATCATTTCCTCGACACTTTGACTTCAATTTTAAAAGTTTTGCATACACAAAATAAAAATGTTCTCTTAATTAATTTAGAAGCTTTAGAAGTTAATAAATTCAAAAACACAAACTTATTAGTGAACAAACAATTAGATATATCCAACTCCCCACTTCTAAATTGATTCATTGTAAACAAGGATCATCCCCACTTAGGTCAGTTAGACACTAATTACAAATTCAATTAGCACCTAAGTTTAGTTAGTATTATATACTTGATAAAGCCACAGTGAGTGCTAAACATTTATTTTTATTAATACAATTTTTGGAAATTATAACACGTGTTCTAAGGTGGATTTACACGTATCAAGTAGCTAAAGGAAGTAACTTAAGTAAGTTTACTAAAAACGCGAGGTTTAGCGTTTTAGTGCAGTCTACACGTTTGCAAAGTATTTTTATTTAGTTATTATTTGTGCTTGTATAAATGAGGAAATGTATACTGGATATACACTTGATGAAGGAGATACAGATTGCGGTCATTTTAGGCTGGGTGCTTGGAGAAAGGAGATCAAACAAGTTTTGCCGTCTATAGCAAGCCTATACAGGAAGTAATCACTCTCCAAGACATGCACGAGAAAGAAGATATCGAATGTGTCAGTATTTTGTCAATGGAGGTGTTATAATCTTCACTTTTTAATATTTAATCGTAACACGACAATTGTTTCGCCAGCACAGTGGCTTCCTTGGGTACTTATAGCTAAAGAGTACGTTATAAACTAAATTTTAAAAAAATTCTTCTAATCCCATAATGTGCTCAATTTCTTTATATGCGGCTTCTCGTTTATTTTTAGCTCTTGTGTTTTACAAACATGGTCTTTTCCTACACTATTGTACTAACTTTAAAGTTGTTTCTTCGTTTCAACATAGTACGTTTTTATTTGAACACCGCACAACGCTCACTGTGTGCTTTCTACTAATATACTTTACTAAACAGACATGTCTACACTTATATACTTCCTCTTATTGTATTGATGTCTACACTTGTTTAGTCTGTATTTAGTTGCTGCAAAACAGAGGCGGGAGAAGCTACTTGCTCAAGCAAATAGAAATCGTTTCTATTTACTGGTTCAAGTCGTTTATTAAATGCATTTCTTGCTTATGTATCTTAATTTAGTAACTGAATTTAGTTACTTTAAGTGTTTTGTGCATTTTATCTCTACTTTTATGTTATCCTAAAACGACAAATCTTTTGCCAACACCGTGACTTTGTCAGATACATATTACATATTAATAAAGTGAAAATTTTAATTATTAGTTTTATTTCTTACAAATGAAACAGACATGCTATATACATATCTGTAACTGTACACATGGACAATACACCTACGTCTGTTTCATTTGTAACAAATGCGTAATACGTGCATAACGTATTGATATACCTTCTTGTATAGTTTTATTTCTATTTTAAATTATGCACCTTCATCAAGTAAAAGCCGAATCAATCCCATTTTAACTCAAAATTCAAGATTATTACACTTATATTGCATTCACGTTATGCAAAAATAAATCACTACTGTCAGTTAATCTAACTGACGGGTTGTGAATAAAAAAAATAAAAACCTATAAAATGGTGCATTAACGCTAAGCGAAATAAAGTACGCCGACATTTTTTAGCTGAAAAGAGTATATTATCCCTGATATTTTTCACTCTAGCGTCCTGGATTTCTGTTTTATTATTTGCGTTCTCGGATATTTTCAAGAGAACCAACCGAAATTTTTAGTCAGTTTATTTTTCCATAGGAATAATTAAATTTTAACTTTTAATTCACGTCTCGCTTTAATATGAGCAACATATTAAAAGTGAAAAAGATTTAGTAGATGCTCTCAATATTTTATAAAATCAATCGTTTATATAGGGTGGTCCAAATTGACCGAAAGGGTTTGAGTTCATTATAACTTCTTATTTAAGACATAATTATTAATTTTTTTAAATTTTAAATACAGTATATTAATGGAGAATATTTTTAATTTAATTATGAAAAATTATATCTTGCAATGACCGAAGGGTTCATTATAACTTCTTATTTAAGACATAATTATTAATTTTTTTTAATTTTAAATACAGTATATTAATGGAGAATATTTTTAAAAAAATTATATCTCGCAACGGATCGTTGATTTGAGAAATAAAGGTCAACGATTTTGGCACATTGTTCAATTGTGTACTGTTCCATTTTAAATTCCCCAAGTCTTCTTTACAAAATACTGAAAACAACAAAAAAAAAATTATAATAAAAAAGTTATAAGGAATTACAACTCCTTCGGTCATTTTGGGCCAGCCTGTATAACAAAAAAAAAGCGATGTGAATATGTACGAGGTATATCAGATATAAACGAGACTGATTTTTTTAAACTATTAATGCTTTATTGAACAAGGTTAATACAAATGTACTATTTTTCTACATAATCTCCCGCCCGCGCAATACATTTTTCCCAACGGCTTGGAAGCTTTTTAATCCCGTTATCGTAAAAACTTTTAGGCCGGTCACACAGCCACTGGAGCACAAATATCTCTACCGCTTGGTCGCTGTCGAAACGCTGACCTCCAAGAGCTTCTTTTAGAGGTCCAAACAAATGGTAGTCACAGGGTGACAAGTCTGGACTGTAAGCAGGATGTTACAAGATTTCCCAGCCGAATTGTTCCACTTTTTGCCTCGTAATGTTTGCCGAATGTGGTCTGGCGTTGTCGTGAAGGAGAATGACATTTTTAACGGATTGCGTCTTTCTTTTTCGTCGTAAAGACAATTTTGCGGCATCCAAAACGTCGCAATAATATTGGGCATTAATTGTGCGGCGATCATGAAGAAAATCAAGCCTCAATGTTGGCTTCGATAACGCTCGTCCGTGGGCGTCGAACGTGGCTCTGGTTTTCAACTTTCTCCCGGCCTCCAGAAAATTGTTTATGCCATGCAAACACGCGAGGTCGTGAAAGGGTGTTCTCCCCGAACTGTGCGTGCAATCTGCGTAAAATGTCTGTTGGATTCACCCCCTAATTGGTC
Source organism: Melolontha melolontha (assembly GCA_935421215.2). Classification (NCBI taxonomy): domain Eukaryota; kingdom Metazoa; phylum Arthropoda; class Insecta; order Coleoptera; family Scarabaeidae; genus Melolontha; species Melolontha melolontha. Next base: position 104,080,393 of record OW285240.1, on the reverse strand, counting down.
AAAAACTTAATAATTATCCGCTGCTCCACGGAAACGTGCACTGCTTGCTCACTCATGGTCACTGCACTACTGAAAGATCTCGACGGAATTTCAGACGTTGCTCTCCCCACCCTAAGTGCTTTGTCTACATAGCCACCTACTTCGCCGATTCAAAAAACTTTTGTACGAGTCATTAAAAAATCAGTCTCGTTTATATCTGATATACCCTCGTACACACAGTACAAAAATAAAAACATAAAAGATGGAGGTGATACTAAAACAACATTATGTACGTTATTTATAATAAATGAATTTTTACTATATACACAGGGTCTTTTTAAACCAATATTAAAAGAACGAGCATTAAAGAAAAATTTGTAATTAGAGAATATAACTCATTTAATTTGCTAAGGATTTGATTCACCCCTGAATTAGGAGGCGTAAAGATGTTTTTATTTCAAACCCTCTCCTTACAGAAACTTTCAATATAAGCATTATTTTTTAATTGATTGTAACTGCTTGAAGGATTTCCAGTAATCAGTAATTACGACTTCTACAATAAAATTAAACGCATTTTATATGGCTATTCTTTGCATAATTTAATTGCGTTATTCAAGTCTAGTCGGCCTAATCTATACAACATTAGTTATATTTCTTCTACGTCGTATGTCAGAAATTAAGTTTATTTTTCTTATTTTACTCTCTTCCTCTTTGCCTTCGCAGGTGTTGAAATTTATGATTCGATTTCTCTCCTTTCCACCCAGCTCTTACGACCTTTTATTTTTTTGACTATTGATTCGGTGACGAAATTCGGAAAGGCAGGAGTCACAAGGGGCAAGGTCTAGGAAGTAGGGAATGTGGGGTAGTACTGCCAGTCTTCACTAATGCTAGAAACTGATGCACAACTGTTAGGTTTAAAAATATCATTTTTAAATAATAATTGTATGTTTTCCGCTGTGCTGTACTTGCTTTCCTTCTTCAGATTGTACCCCGTCGTACGAACAGGTGTACACATGATGTAATGGAACGACACGATGCGCTTCTTTCCCTCTCTAACCCTTCTGTGCGATCGCGTCTGGTTTGGGACCTTATAATTGTCGTTAAGCTTTGTGAATTTTGCGGAAAAATAAATTACACCGATTCGGTGGATGATGTGACCGCACTCCTGATTGTTTAATCACCAAGAAAAGCTTGGACTATTTCACGTCGTCTAGGTAGTGACTTGAACGACAAAGGTAAGAGGACGCCATTTTGCACGCGGCATTTCATATTCATTGATTCCGTATTCGCTTTTATACTATATAAAAATAATATCGTAAGGTCCCTCTCACCGGCGTTTAATTTACCGATTGCCGTTCCAGGTAGCCTTTATTGCCGATCATCGAGGTGTAGCTTGAGATAGTAAAATATCGAGGGAAGAAAGAGACGGAAAGAGACACCGTCGGTATCATATACATACCAGATGTCATTAAATTAGCCGCCAGGTTTTTGTTTATACCGTTATATCATTTCAAGTAGCTAGATATTTGTTGAATACTTTTATTTAGATTACATTTAGTAGTATATTTCAAAATAATAATTAGTCAATTTCAACTTCAGTAGCTATTATTTCATTTTGGAGCATTTAATTATAAGTATTAATTATAGTATGCCGTTTTACTTGAAATGTATTTAGCGTCATATTTTTAATGGAAAATTAAGTCATATTGTGCCTAAGTTAACTTAATATATATATATATATATATATATATATATATATATATATATATATATATGTATATATATATATATATATCTAGAGTATATAAGTTAATATGTGTATGCGATAAGATATATGTTGGTCAAACAGGAAGATCGTTTGGAAAACCCAGTGCTGAACATTGTTCTTCGTTTAGAAATAAAAAACAAGATTCCATTTTTGCTAATCATATATTAGAAGAAAACCACACCTCCAATAAGGATTTTCAAATTCTACATTTAAATAATAAAGGCAATAAATTTAATTTACTGGAAAGTTTAGAAATCAATAAATTAAAACAATCACAAATTTGACTTAATGATAAATTAGATTTAAATAACTCGCCTCTGTTAAATTTATTCATTTAGAAACTGTTTAGACGATAATAGAAAGGTACATTTGGTTTATTAAAACAAATGTTTTCTATTTTGTGTTCGAAATAAACTCATTATGACACCCAAAAGAGTATCGAAATGAGCTTCATTTCGATACGCTTTTTTTCATTTTTCAATGTTGGTGTTGTTCGAACACAGACATACATATAAATATAATTGCTGTCATTTGATTTTAAGAATTTGTACATTTGACATTTGACAGATATGATATATGTACATACTTTACACAAACAACGTATATTGTATACAATTGACAACAAGATATATTAGTTTCTATGTCACTCAAGTTTATATTTTTAAATAAAATATCAAGTAATGTTAACGAAAATTAATAAATAATATGTAATATAATATACTTGGCGGATAGAAAGATTTAATGTTAATTAAATGTCAAGTATCAATGTGACCAACTGCATACTTTATATAAAAACAAAACTCTCGACTTTCAAATTAAGTAATTCCAATTTATTAATGTAAAAAATTCAAAACAGAAAAAATAATATAAAAAACTCGTTTCATAAGGCCTTTTACCGCACTCGCTCTTTAGAAAGCTCGCCGCTATCACGCCTCGTTTTCTAAACTGATTTCGTGTGGTAAAATGGTTCCTTATGAAACTTGTTTTTTAATATACTATTATGCGTAAACATTTTAACCAATAGTTTTATTTCTATTTTAAATTTAATTCAGCTTATTACAACGTGCTTCTTGGAAAGGTTAAGGCGATAACACGATACCGCTCGCTCAGCCATCTAACGAAGAATACGTTGGCTAAATTGGGTTGAGATATGCTGTCTCACCGACCACATAGTCTTGGCTTCGAGTGACTATTATCTCTATGGACCATTCATAAAGTTCTTTGGCGGCAAGCGATTTGCCTCTAATGAGAAGGCGAAGGCCGCTTCCTTAAAATTGACTCCGAAACAAATTCTTTAACGAAAATTCAGAAGCTACCGGAGCGATGGGACAAGTGTATTTTAAAGGGGGGTCGTTACTTAGAAAAATGATTTATATTGTAAAGTTTGTCTTTTTGGGTTGTTAAATAAAACTAACGATAACTTTAGACACAAACGAATAACAATATAAAAACTAATTACTAATAATAAGCACATTTATATATTTATATTTATGTAAGTCTAATCCGCGATGATTCGCTATGGAATGCCTCAATCCCTTCCTCGACGGCTTATGTATCTGTGAATACACTTCTCGAGCGTTCTGCACGCATCGAGAAAACGCCAGAGGTATGACGCGCGATGCATCGTTGGATGAGTCATCACAATATATAATATTAACTAGTAGTTTGTAACGTATGATCAAAAAGTCTTTGGATCGTGATAGCCATGAAACGTAAAGCTATCTATAAAATTATTTACTTCTGTGATTCATTACCTTGAAGTACGCATAAGTCACAAATAAAATAGATTTTAGGTTATGGTATTTATTTACATTTTATGTATGTTATATTTAATAACATTTATAGAGATTATAGAATGCATTTATAAATAAACGAAGTTTTAATAACTAATAAAAAAAATGGCTCATTACAGTTAAGAAAAGAACTCCCACAATGAAACAATAACATTCAGGTAGGTACACTTTTACAATAAAAAATTATAAAAGATGTTGAAAATGTCTTCCCTGTTCTTGAATACACCGGTTAACACGTCGGCCCATGTTATTAAAAACTTTAATTAAAAGATCAGGTGTTACTGTGAGACAGTTTTCAACAATACGTTCTTGTAATTCATCTAAAGTGTGAACTGGAGTTTTAAAAATGTTATTCTTAACCAATGGGAATAAGAAGTAGTCTAAAGGACTCAATTCACAAGACCTAGGTGGGTAACGTCCGTCTGATATTAACCTTTCATCATAAAATTGACGTAAATATTCCATGGTTACTCGAGCAACATGCGGTCTCGCGTTATCTTGCTGAAAGTATCCATTATGAAGTTCATCATCGTGCAATTGATTGATAAAAGGATCAAGTATTTGATTTATATATCTTTCAGCGTTTATGGTATCTTGAAAAAATATTGGCCCTATTACCTGTCTACGGGACATTGCAACCCAAACACCAATCTTAGGACTATGTAAAGGAGCTTCACTGTGAAAATTAGGATTATTCTCGCTCCACATACGCATAACTTGTTTATTAACGTATCCAGATAGGTAAAAATTAGATTCGTCTGTAAAAAATGCTAAATCAAGGATATCGTTATTCATATGGTCATTAAACCAGGTACAGTACGATACTCTCTTCTGATAATCTGGTGGCAGTAACTTCTGACACATCTGCAGTTTATAAGGAAACATGTTCAAGTCATGTTTAACAATGGTTTGACACGTCCCATAACTTAAATTGATTTCTTGTTTCAATCTACGTAAGGATAAGGTAGGTTCTTCCTGCATGCGTTGCCTAACCAGCTCAATAACATCATCATTTCTAGTCTGTCTTCTTCCAGATCGAATACTATCGCTGATATTACCAGTTCCTTCAAATATGTCCACAGTTCGTTGAAGTTGCCGAAAAAAAACTCGTTCGATTATTGCGAAGTTGGGAAATCTCTCACGGAACTCATTCAAACATAAACGAGGTGAATAAACCCAATTACCATTTACACCTATATTTCCATTACTGTAGTATGATTTGATAATAAAAATTTTATGTTCTAATTGAAACATTTTGAATTATAACCAGCTGACTTGAAAGTGGTCAAGCAAATGTCAAGACTAATTGAAATAAATAATTTCATAGATATCTCGTAAATTCCAAGGCAATAGCGATCCAAAGACTTTTTGATCATACGATATCTACCAGAACAAAATAAAATTCACGTAAAATTTATCCGTCGTATTCAATGCTGCATTCCACGCATTGAGACTATATTGATACATTCTCCACATCTTTCACTACCAACGAATATCACTAATTCATTAATGTGTAGAATGGCTATACACAGTTCATAAAGGGTTTCTTTGCATTTCGTACTCCCAAGTGCAAATCGCAAATTGTACTTTATCTCTTTCTAACACACATAAGTACGCGCTGTAATAATACACACGTTAGTCATTTTAAGGTATTCTTATGCCTTAAATTTGGTCAGGTGACTGCAAAGAAAAGAACTTTATGAACTGTATTTTAATTTTTCCGTCTAACATCTTACTTCTAGAATAATGCAATCTAGTTTGCTTTTTTCTGATTACTATTTTTACTTCAACTTTCCTATAATCTAAAATTAGATTACCGAGACAGTCGTAAATTAATACCGACTTTATGCTTTCATCTTTTCATTAAACTTTCTTTTTTGTTCTGAACGCTTTGCTTCTACTGTTCGTTAATTATTGTTCCGTTCTTGCTTAATATTAATTTTAGTTTCTCGATTTTTCTTCTCTCGTTGTCTGTTCACTTTAAAGCTTTATAACATCATGAAATAGGTACTTTCTCTATATAATTATTGATGGACACGGTTCGACATTTGCAGGATATTTTCAAAAATTAATAAAGGATTCTGGATTTACTTCTATAGGTTTTTAATTTAATATGCTTTTGCGATACTGAATATTTTATTTGAAAAGTTTGTCGTTGTATTTTCTTCAGTATTATTGAGTATTAGTGAAAGTAACGAGAAGCTAAGCTGCTAATGGTCATCAAGATAAATACGATTACTTAAATTATAATAATACTTTAATTATGATCATATAAGCTTTATTTGATAAATACACTAATATATAACAAGATATATAGTCTGTTATATGTCTGATGAAGCTCAGGTTGGAGCGAAACGATCGTTACAGTGTTAATTAAACAGTGAAATTCATTAAAATTTGTTTTATTTTATCCTGATAATAGTTATAACAAGATGAATCCTAGACAGTTCTTAAGCAGGAATATATACTTTCACCAATATTATTCTCAATTAAATGAAGCAATGATATCCAAAAAAATGACATGCATGTTGTAGAACCGTCCTTGTAAACTAATGTTAATGTGAGAAATGAAATTCAGGTATTAAAAACCAAATGTAAGAGACAATATTATTAATTATTTACATTATCTTCATTACAAGAGCAGACCAATTTCCGTGCGCGCCATGAGCGCCGGTATGGGAGTGTAATTGGTAATATATTAGAATATGCTATAGAATAGGGACGCAACTTGAGCTTGTTACCGATATAAGTGTAGAAGTAGAGACATTTATTCTATCAGAAATAATTAAATATACATTTGGTTTTCTGCTATTAAAGTATATACTCGTATATATATATATATATATATATATATATATATATATATATGCATAAACACACGAAAAATAAGAATAGTACATATTATAGCAGCTTTGTATGTACCTATAAATAAAATGGAAAATGTATAAAATCAGTGATTTAATTAGAACGCTTTCACTTTTTACGTCTTCTACAGCACACAGATGTGCGTGAACATCTTTAACGATTTGCAGTGATTCCTCTAACGACAGCGACGAATTTTCTAATTTTGTTATTGCTTCTTCTAGTCCTAAGTAATTCTCACGAATACTTTGTAAATCCATTTTAATCTGGGCATCTTCAATTTTTTTCTGGTTTGTATTGATAGCTGCACTTTCTTTCGGATCGAATGATAAAACCACGTCCTTAATTTTTTCAAAATGTTCATGATAGTAAAACCCCGCCCATAACCATGTACCCCAAAATGTCAGAATCGGCTGTGGTGGCTCAGGGGTATGGGGACACAATTCGTGAAATTTCCGAATACGTTTTGGAGATTTCAGGAATACTGCCTTTGTACTCGATATTAAAGCATCTACCTCTGGATAACATCTACGAACCTGTTCGTCCACAAGGTGTAGAGCATGTAGTTTACAAGTAATATGTAACAAGTTAGGACAATATTTTCTAAGAGACCGGCCTACAGAACACATGGTTGCGGCACCATCGGTCATAAACATTAATACTTGGTCTTTCGAAAATTTAAATTTTTCCAAAGTATCTAATAGCACCACTGAAATTTTTTCGGCATTACATTGTTCGTCTGGATGCTAATAAAATTGAAGACGTTTGTTGATGTGGTTCCATATTACGCGCCATCACATTAACTACAGATTGTTTTTTGCTGTCAGTTGCTTCGTCCACACATAACCACAGTTTTTTATTTTTCAGTTCGGCTTTGATTTTATTTTCAACCTGTTTACGCACCGATGGTAAATTCCTTCGTAACGTTGTCGTGCTCGGTAATGTTTGGTTCGCGTATTTATTCCAAAATGAAATAAATGATTCATTACTTAACAAGGTAAACGGCAGTGTACACACAATCATAGTTACACATAGTTCATGTATAAACTCTTGTCGATTAATTTTGTTATTATTGTTCTTCGAACTGCTTACGTGTTCTTTACAATGTGTTTTTGACCAACACATTAGATGTGTATAGCACACTAAACATTTAATTTTTGAGCCATCGTATATTAAGTCCGGGAAATCCATAATAAACTTATTCACTTCGTCTGACAACGGTCGTTTTCTCGATTTATGTGTCGACGACATTTTATTACGTACGATTACACTTACATGCAGTACCAAACACATACTGAATGCTTTTTGTTAGTTTTGATGCAATACAATCATCCTCACATCGGCGCACATGGCGCGCACGGAAATTAGTCTGCTCTATTCATTACTATACATAGAGTAAGATTCATTATATCATTTCACGAAGAATCCAGTACTGTTTATTTCATTCTAGCGCACGCTTCACGTTATTATGTACTTTGATTATTATTTTAATAAATTATATTAAAACTAACTTAAATGTTTTAATTTTAAATATAATTAAAATAAAGCTATTTAAAAAGACGTAAGGAGGGTTGTAAAATATAATTTGCATGAGAGGTTACTATATAATCTTCAGTACATGCTGCTGGAGAGACACTTACTGTAAATAACACCCTAACTACATTACAAAAGTTGTTAAGACACAGCGTAGAAGAATATTCAGCACCGCTTATTGGCTAATGTCAACATTACGAACGCCCAAACACTATCGCTGTCTTCATAAGTATTGTAAGATTTAGCCAGGAGTTTCTATCTAACGCACATAGCCGTAATCTACGAAAACTGTATTAAAGTGCCTATACTCTACACCGGCAAAACCGATAGCGCATATTGACAATTCTTTTGAAGATTGCAGCGCGTCTATGGTCAAAATAACAAACCCAAATACTTTCAGAATATTTTAGATATTTAGAGGGCAACATTAATTGATGCCCCATACATAAAGAAGAACAGGTGAATTATTCAGGGCATTTAATTATGTGTGGTATGGCAAACAAAAGCAAACTAGTGTGGATGTGTACAGTTTATGCTTTAATTAAATTAGAAATATTTTCAAATTTAAATGTATTCACTAGCACTTCAACATCTTTTAATTATTTTACTTTCACCTTTGCATTCACTCCATCATTCAATATGTTAAACAATGTAACTATTGCTTCCATTTCTTGTTTAGTATGTCTCTCTTCAAGAAATTCCCCACTCTCTACTGCTTCACTGACTGGAATCATTAGAGATTCTCTCATATTCTGCCTATGTTTTAATCTTTTCCTGCGGGTTAAACTAGGCTTCTCAACTGTTTTAACTGCAGCTGTTGGCACATACTTGAGAGAATTGAAGTTGGCTTCAATTTCCGTTTCAAATTTTTGAAGTACATGTTACTGTTACTACTAATACACTATTAAATAGTTAATTGACGAAGGAGATACTTGTTGAAACTTCATTATAACGCTAAGAAATAAGTAATTAAACTTCTAGTTTCAACAATTCTTTTATTGGAAATACACTACAATATTGTTTCGCCATACAATGGCTTCATCAGGTGGATGAAATACTGAATATGTGCAATACAAGTTTGAATATTTATGTGAAAATTTTTGGGGAAATGGTGGTGAAAAAATTTTGCAATCTTAAATTTAGTAGAGCGGAGTTGTTTAAATCTAGTTAGTCATTTAAAGCTAAGCCTAAACTATTGTATGTATTAATTTCTAAGTTTTCTAACAGGTTAAGTTTTTTACGTTTTTCTTGAATGTGTAAAATTTTGAAATCTATATTAAATCTATAATTGATATCTATACAATGACTTGCGAAAGTTGAATCTGTTTTCTTTTCTTTATGGCTTCTCTTGTGTTCCTTCATCCTAATCATCAATAACAATATTCGCATGTTAACTTATATACACCAGAGTTTGATTCTTTGTCTATTTTATCTTTGTTGTTTTTAATAATGTTCTGTATAGTATTGTCTGTTTTAAATGATATATGTTCGTTATTAAGTTTTTTAATGAAAGTACCAATTTTTTCCGAAATTTTTCCTAAGTAAGTGATTGAATTGTAGGAATTAATTATCTTGTATTTTAATTTTGGGTAAAGTAAGGAAAGGGTTTTAGATTTTTGGTGGCTATTCAGGATGTTATTGATAATATTTATAGAGTAACCATTGTTTAATGCTATTGTATATATTCTATTTAACTTGATTAATTATTCGAAAATAAAACACTTGGCTTAGTTTCACGACTTCTTTAATTAGATATACTAACAATTGTTTCGGCTATTAGGCCATTATCAAAGAGCTATCTAAAACTAAACTTACTCTACTTAAGGTTAACTTATATACCTGTGTTCATTATGGGTGGGAGAATGTGGGTAATTGATATTTAAAATTGCATCGATATAGGGGGTATTTATGAATTCTAATTGCGTGTTTGTGATAACTCGATTTTGTTTTTGGGCTTTTTTAATTTCAAAAATCTCTAATATATTTAACTTTTTACTTTTTACTACATTATGAATGAGGTTACAGCTATTTATATCGGGTAAGTGGTTCTGGTCTATACAATGTTCTGCGAACCCTGTGTGTTTAACACTATATTTTATATCTCTAATATGTTCTGTTAACCGTTTATTAATACATCTGCCACTCTGTCCGATATAAATAGCTTCACAATTCTGGCATTTTACGGAATATACTCCTGATTTATCTAAGTTATCTATTTTATCTTTAGTATTATTCAACAATGTACCTAAATTTACTTTATTTATCCACACTATGTTAATGTTGAGTTTCTTTAGTAATTTGTTTATTTTCTGTGTTATGGGAGGGATATAGGTGATTACATGCCAACTAGGTTTCTTTAATTCGTTTATTTCTGGGTATAACAATTTTTGAAGTATTTTCCTTTCTTTATGTTTTATCAACTTATCGATGATATCTGGGTTGTAACCATTATTTTTTGCTATTATTTTAATTGTGTTCATTTCATTATTAAAGGCTTCCTTATTTAGTGGTATACTTATTGCTCTATGTATATAGCTATGGAAAGTTTACATTTTAATTTTTTGTGATTGATTTGCGTTAGCGTGTACTATATTATCCGAAAATGTTGGTTTTCTATATATTTTATATAATAACTTATTGTCTTTTTTGTGTATTGTAATATCTAGGAAATTCAATGTGCTATTGTGTTCTTTTTCGATAGTAAACTGTATTTTGGGGTTTAGTGTATTAAGTAGTGTTAGGAATTCTGTTAATTGTCTATCGGTTCCCTTTAAAATACACAGAATGTCATCTACGTACCTAGCCCAATAATGTATTTGTCTTGTAATGGTATTATTAATCTTAAATAATCTTTTTTCCAAGTGATCTATGTATATATTAGCTAACAATGGGCTCAGTGGATTTCCCATAGGTAACCCATCTATCTGGCTGTAAATTTTATTATTGAATTTAAAATAATTTTGTTGTAAACATAATTTTAATGATTCTAATATTTCAGTCTTCTCAGTATTATCTAAGAAAGGAAAATACTTCAAAAATTGTTATACCCAGAAATAAACGAATTAAAGAAACCTAGTTGGCATGTAATCACCTATATCCCTCCCATAACACAGAAAATAAACAAATTACTAAAGAAACTCAACATTAACATAGTGTGGATAAATAAAGTAAATTTAGGTACATTGTTGAATAATACTAAAGATAAAATAGATAACTTAGATAAATCAGGAGTATATTCCATAAAATGCCAGAATTGTGAAGCTATTTATATCGGACAGAGTGGCAGATGTATTAATAAACGGTTAACAGAACATATTAGAGATATAAAATATAGTGTTAAACACACAGGGTTCGTAGAACATTGTATAGACCAGAACCACTTACCCGATATAAATAGCTGTAACCTCATTCATAATGTAGTAAAAAGTAAAAAGTTAAATATATTAGAGATTTTTGAAATTAAAAAAGCCCAAAAACAAAATCGAGTTATCACAAACACGCAATTAGAATTTATAAATACCCCCTATATCGATGCAATTTTAAATATCAATTACCCACATTCTCCCACCCATAATGAACACAGGCATATAAGTTAACCTTAAGTAGAGTAAGTTTAGTTTTAGATAGCTCTTTGATAATGGCCTAATAGCCGAAACAATTGTTAGTATATCTAATTAAAGAAGTCGTGAAACTAAGCCAAGTGTTTTATTTTCGAATAATTAATCAAGTTATTACAAGAATGTTTCACCAAGAAATATCTGCGAAGTCAACCAATGATATTCTATTTAGTTCGAGGTCGAAATTACTTTTACTCACAGGTACATAAATTAATCTATATACCATTTTTTTATACCATGCTGATAATTTGTGTGTTGTAGGATGAAAATAATTAGCGTGTATTGTGGTATCTGTATGTGTTGGTTTATGGTATATAGCGAACTCGTGTTTATTAGTTTTATGTATGATATGGTGGGAGATATGGTTAAATCTAGAAAATTAATGTTTTTGTTTATTTCTGTTTCTATAGTAAAATTTATTTTGGGGTGAATAGTGTTGATATAATTATGTAAAGTTTTTAATTGTCTATCTGACCCGTTAAAGCAAATTGATATGTCATCAACATACCTAAACCAATATACACAATTACCAAACAAGGGATGTGTACTAATTTTAGTTTCTAAATTATTCATGAAAATTTCTACTAATAAGGGGTTTAGTGGGTTCCCCATTGCTAGACCCTCTGTTTGGTAAAATTTTTCCACCGCCATTTCCCCAATAATTTTCACATAAATATTCAAACTTGTATAGTACATATTCAGTATTTCATCCACCTGATGAAGCCATTGTATGGCGAAACAATATTTTAGTGTATTTACAATAAAAGAATTTTTGAAACTAGAAGTTTAATTACTTATTTCTTAGCGTTAATACACTATTACATTAATACATCTAGACATTTGTTTTATTTTTACCTGTAAAAAAATCTATATCTTCAAAATATCAGGAACATACAATCATATATTATTGGCTCATAGTTTGACCAATTTTCTTATCCACTGTTTTCCTTTGCTCTAAATCGTCTATAATTTGAATTGTTTCTTTGGAGTCAAAAAATATATTAAAACTAATATTAGACGTACGCTCACACCATAAATTACACTGAGACACAGAACAAAACTTGCTAATAAATAAAACAAATTATAAAATCTCCCCGGCTTCTATCTACTCCCATGAAGAAAGGAATTTAAGTGTAGTATTGAAGTAACTGTGTCACAATTCAACGACAATAAACAGATGTGCGGTTAACGAAAATACTATTCAATAAAAGCGTATTGTACTTAGCGATGTTATAGACTATTTATATTGTCCATCGTAATTTCGGCCTCTGGTGTCCAGTCCCTATTTATTACATAGAGACGGAAGACGAACTTAATATATTTGCATCTCTGCTCTACACAATTAGTAAAGACATATCATATAGCTACATCGAGTCGTTAATTTAGTCGAAAATTTATGACACATCGATATTCTTTGATGAATTTTACCTAACCATATATTTACTAGATGCTTCAATTAAATTTTTTAATGAATAAATCAAATAAATAAGCATTAGCTTAAACAACGACTCTCAGAAGGATATTGTGCTTTGAAGTATATTAAAACTTTTGTTAATAAAACTTATATAATACAGATTAGTTTTTGCATTTAATGAATAAATAAATTAGTATGCATGTTCGGCATGCAAGTTTTCGATACTTCCTACATTCATTTTAATCATGACGCTATAAAATTCCCTTAGGTGTAGGTGAATTAGTTTCCTATTCTCATTGCTTTCACATCCATACAAGAATCGGCAAGAAATTCCCTTGATAATTCCGACTTCGTCTTTCGTTCTCCATTTCGTCAGTCCCAGTGTTTGGATAAAACTTTTCTCCAGTTCATCAATAAATCTTCAAAAGTTACTCCCGATAAATTCACCTCAAAGTGAATATTTAATCTGACACTACAAGAAAATTTCGGCTATCAAATTTTAATATAAAGCGTTATTATGAAGTTATATTGTAGGTAACCTTAATGTATATTGGATGAGTCACGTAAAATATAACATGGGTAATACATATATTGTTAAAATATAAGCGGATTTTCTCTAAAGCCAGAAATGTTTTTTAATTTAATATTACAATGATACTCAAACTTCATATATTAATAATAATAATAATAATAATGGTTTATTTGCCCAATAGGTTCATACCCAGAAATAGGGCAAAAACTATATAATACATACATATGACAAAACAAACAAAAATAGAAACATAATAATGGTAAATGTACAGTTAGAGACAAATAAACAAAAACTATGCATTAACATATTATTACATACATTGCATAAACATCACTATTCGAGCGTTATATACAAGTGTCCCGAATCGTTATGTTCAAATTTTAGGAGTGTAAAGTAGATTTCATTTCAAGTAGGTAACAAAAACGCAAAACTTGTATATCCATTTTTATTTGTTTCAAAGTTACAGATCTATGAATGTGATTGTCAGATCATGAAAAAAGATGTAATGCTAAAGTCAATAAAAACTGATTTTATTTAAAAAAGTTCAATTAATAATATTTTGGAAATGTCCACATCCTTGTTGAATGCAGGCTTGTGCTCGTAAGCCAACAGAAGAAGTACTTATCCGAATTTCATACTTGTTTTGTCGGATTTGCTCGGCAGCCAGGTGAATACGATCCAACAACTCTTGTGTTCGAAACTTGCGCTTAGACTAAATTGTTCATGTACCCCCATAAATAAAAGTCAAGAGGATTAAGATCGGGTGATTTGCATCAGGACCACATCGACCAATCCATCTTGGATAATTGACGTTAACCCAATTTTGGACAACAATTCTGAAATGTGGTGATGCCCCATGCATGTGAAACCACATGTGTCATCGAGCATTCAGTGGGACATTCTCTAAAAGACCTGGCAGTTCGTCAATAAGAAATTGAAGGTAATTGACCGCATTTAACCTCCAAGGAAGAATGACAGGACCAATCAACAAGTCATCGATTAGGGCCGCCCAAACGTTAATAGAAAATTCATGTTGAAATTTAGATGGGCGTATAGCTTTGGGATTTTCTGATGACCACTTATGCAGGTTTCTCAGATTTGTGACACCACTTCTCGTGAACGTAGATTCATCTATCCAGAGGACTGTCTGTAACCGTCTTAATATCCAGGTAGAATAAACTAGTCAAGCATAGTGGTCTACCTCAAGCAACCGTGTCCCCTGCGATAGTGGATATGGATATAAGCCCTCACGTTTTAAAATTCGCCAAACTGTCATTCGTGGCACTCCTAGTTGTCTAGCAATTCGACATACACTGAGAGTTGGATCCTTTGTAACAACAGCTACTGCTTCTTCCTCTAAGTCTGCTGGCAAATTTACTCCTCGGTCGAAGAGATAATCACGCAGTCCGCATTCCCGAAATTGTCAGTGTACTTCCAGAAACGTTCTGTAATGAGGAATGCGCCTATCGGGAAACCGATGTCCGTATTAAATAATTGTTTGACGTGCACTGCCGTTACAGTAGCCATACACAAAATGCATGTCCGCATACTCTTGAGAAGAAAATCGGTAAGGCATTTTGAATAAAGAAAACGGATCCACTCACTAATAAGCCGTTGTATGAACTGAAACGTAATGTAATCCTTTATTAATAAATGCAACGTTAACAGTCATCTGAACATTTCTTTATTGTATGATATTCATGGTTCAGCACTTACGAAATAAGTAAGAACCTCCTTTATCATAAATCAATTTCCAGTACTCTTTTTTGTAGATCTCCAAGAAATTACTGTATGCACTACGACACGTGTTTATTTATTTTAGCATAACATTTTATTATGCGACGTTAACAATCACAGGCCTGTTATTGAATCGTATAACTTTTTTTAAATAAAATCAGTTTGTATTGACTTTAGTATTACATTTTTTGTCATGATCTGACAATCACATTCATAGATCTGCAACTTTGAAACAAATAAAAATGGATATACAAATCTTGCGTTTTTGTTATTTGAAATGTAGTCTACTTTACACTCATAAAATTTGAACATAACGATACGGGACAACTTGTATATCGCTTTGCATCGCAACCTGAAGGAGTTGCCATATTCCACATTTAAAATGCGCTTGCGCCAATATTTATTCGATCATCAGCAACTAGGGATTGTCCTTCTCTGAACCTGTGTTGCGCTAGCTTACAGTGATTTCTATATTTTCATTTTTGTTTTATTTTTCCGTCATCGCAGAATTTTAGATTTAAATTAAATTAGGCGTGAAACTATGTTGTAAGTTTAATTGTATTACAAGGTTAAGTGATTAAGTGGTTTTACACTCAAAGCCAAACTTAACCTTGCGGTTTTTTTTTCTCTACTTTTTTTCTATTAACTGTGAATTTGTTTTTTTTTAATTATTTAATTTTTTTTATTGTTCATTTTTGTTATGTTATAGATATAAAGGAAAAAGAAAATAAACTTTTTATTATTATTATTATTATGTAACTCATGATTAACACTATCTTTCAAATTTTTCTACTGAGGATGGCAACTTAGTTGCAGAAATACGTATTTGGAGTGAATTCACTTATATCATGGTGAGAGATTTTTCTCGTTTCTCTCTATTTGATATATTTCAATATATGAATATGAAGTGTCGCAGCATCTTAATTAGATATAGTATAGTGAAAACATTTAGAGAATACCACATACGTCATAATGCGCTATGAACATATTAGAGTTGGGCAAGTTCATTACATCCCATGTGTTTAGAGGTGTTATCCAGTTTAGGGGTGTTTGTCTAAGAGTTGCCTGCCGTTTACGATTAAGTTATACTGATGTTTAAGTTTCGTTGTTGCTTCTTTGAATTTAGTAAATTATTGTTCTCTAAACAATTGTCATTATCAGTATTTCCTTATTATTCGATCGGCAAGTTTAAAAAGTATACATTTTAATTTATTGTATAAATAATTATAAATTATTTTTATTGCATATGTATTGTAATATTACTTGGCAAAAACAAAATTTTCTAAATAATTTAATCTTCCATATCTTACAGATGTTAACTTGTATATTAAAAACAATATACTCTTTAGACAACACGAAATATTTATATATATATATATATATATATATATATATATATATATATATAATATTTTCGTGACCTTGGTATTATATGGTAAACTTAATCAGTCGTCGATTAAAGGTCTGGTTTATTACTTCAAAGTATATATGTATATATGTATATTCAAAAAAACCCTACATGTTTCGGCAATTATGCCTTTATCAAGGATATAAAATATAGATGACAGAATATAAATCTGAACATATATATATGTTCGTCGTTTGTTGAAGCGTTGTTCTTCGGTGTATTTCGCCACGTTTGGATGATTTCATCCTGAGAAGGACAACTTTTTTCCTGATTTTTGGTGACATCACTTTCACCTTTTCCTTGAGGATCTTTTCGTTACGATGGTAACTTCAAGAGCGCGTCGATTTCTTGTTCCGCTCGACGTAATGATAATAACTTACGACAGACCAGTTATACCAACGCGGACCGAACGCAAACCGGTCAACCATTAGCTGAAAGCGACAGAACAACCGACGAACTAATCACAAGGAGCCACACACGCGTCCCCACTACTCCGGGACCATACAATACTTGCAGCACAGGAAATCGAACCACTCTTGAAGTTACCATCGCAACGAGATGATCCTCAAGAAAAAGGTGATGTCACCAAAAAGTCAGGAAGAAACGCGGCGAAATACCCCAAAGAACAACGCTTCATATATATATATATATATATATATATATATATATATATATATATATATATATATAAGGTAAACTTAATAAGTCGGCGATTAAAGGTCTGGTTTACTTCAGAGTATATATATTTAAAACAACCCTACATGTTTCGGCAATACGCCTTTGTCAAGAGAATACAAAATATAAAATTTTATATTTTGTATTCTCTTGACAAAGGCGTATTGCCGAAACATGTAGGGTTGTTTTAAATATATATACTCTTTAATCTTTAATCGCCTTAACCCTTTAATCGCCGACTTATTAAGTTTACCTTATCATACCAAGGTCACGAAGATATTATATATATATATATATATATATATATATATATATATATATATAGTTATTGCAGCTTGGAATAAGCCAATATCTATTTCAAATTATGAAAATTATTCTGATTTGATAAATGTAAAATAAACTTTATTCTCTAAAATAAGAAAGTTTATGAAGCGAAAAATTTATTGACTTAATTTTATTTAAATTATTCTAGCAGCAATATTCATAAGTAGGTAGATTTAACGATTCACATTAATATTTCTGTAAATAATAATTTGCTTCCCTAACATAAATTATCTAAATTCATTAGGAACATTGTAGTTTTATGCGAAGACATAATTTTCACAATTATGAAGTT
This sequence comes from Melolontha melolontha, assembly GCA_935421215.2. NCBI lineage: Eukaryota > Metazoa > Arthropoda > Insecta > Coleoptera > Scarabaeidae > Melolontha > Melolontha melolontha. The sequence continues at coordinate 104,062,459 of OW285240.1, read as the reverse complement.
TTTTGAAAAATCATCCCTAATACCTCTGCCCTCTAAGTCACCTACGCCACTGGCACTTTTTGTTTGCGCAGCTTTGTGATGACGTATGTGGTATTCTCTAAATGTTTTCGCTATACCTTTCTGCATATTGCATTATATTTACTGTCAATTCAAGTTTAGTATTGTTTTCCCTACCTAATGAAAATATTAATTAACAGATTTTTTTACTGTTAATTAAATAATAATTTATTATTTTTTATGTTGACAAATATCTAAATTAATCAAAATTACTTTTAGATATTCGAGTTTTCATAAAATTATCAGGAACATTCATAACACGAGTACAATCGTTAAATTAAGGAAGGGTCATTTCTCTTTGTACAAAGCCGAATCATTAATAATTCAAAGCAACAAAACACCATTGAGTTTTGCGAATGCGGTCCGAAGTAGGAGCATAATATTTTACTAGGATTGTCCGCAAAGCTGTACAAAACACTTTGATCTGGAAACTATAACAACGAAATATTAAATGTAGGTACAAGTTAATAATGTATAACTTGTCTGACGACAAAAATAACACTTTCATCTTCTATAAAGTAGGAAAAGTCATTGTACAATAACGGTAAAGATGATAAAAAAGTATGTCGAAATTTATTATGGATCCTTCCATTAGAGTGGCAGTATTCGTAAAAACTAATTACAAAAATAGTTTCATAATTAAATTATTCCTTTGTTTATTCAGAATGTAACCAGAGAAAAAGCTGTTAATTGGCAGTTATGAATTGCAATATTACGTTATCACGAACGTAAATTACAAAATTACAGCAGATGTTATGTAAATATATTTATTATTACAAGTATTACAGGTTTGATATTATGAACAATTTTTCAAACATATTTTAACGACCAAGGAAGAAATTACGAATTACGAGATACATAGGCATATGATTTCACATTACTTCCATGACAAGAATATGGACACACAAAGCAATTAAGATTATTTTTATTTATTGAATTAACAAATTCTGAAAGGATCTGAAATGCACAGTATCTTGGAAAGACTACATGGAACGAGATAAGGTTTAGTCATTGTGGATCATCTACGTTGTCCAAATTTTGAATATTGAACACAATGCTGTTCCCAGTTGCTTCTTATAAGATAGACGGATGTCTATTAAAATAAAAGGACAGTGCTATAATGATTATAAAAAAATAACAATAATTTATTTATCCTCTCGACTTGAGTAGAGTACGGGAAACGTCATTTCAGTATGAGAAAAAAATGCGTGTATTTATGTTTCCAATGTTTCGCATACAGATTATATGCTTCCTGAAAGGTCAAAATGTGAATTATTTTTCTATGGAGAAATTACCCGCCTTACTATACATAACGTTTACAATATATCACAAGTAATCTGACTAATAACTAACGTCAACGTTACAAAGTTGATTACAAAGTTACAAATTATATATATATATATATATATATATATATATATATATATATATATATATATTTAATGTTATAGTTCATATTACACTCATATATCGGCATCTGAAATGAGAAAGAACAGATAAACAATGCATATTACAATTACAAAAAGAGTGAAATTGGCAAATTAAGATTGTAAAATTAGTATCAACATGTTTATAAATTAATACAACGAGAACAGTAATTCAAATTAACTTATTTTTATTTTTTATAACTTATTGTATATTTCTATTTCATATATCTTAAATTCAAATAATTCGCGCGATGCTACCGGTATCTAATTTATCCACATTGAAATATTGTATTGATACTGATTAGACACGCCCTCTTTTTAAATTTAATCTAAACACGCAAGAATGCAACTTAGAACACATAATAATGACATAACCTACATTTAAAAGTAAACAAAGTGTATTTGAAAATTATTTAAAAAATTTTATAATTTGATTAGTAATGTAATATCTATTTAATTCAAAACACCAACGATGTTATAATAATAAAGTTTCGAGGCTATTTGCCAATATAAAAATAGGCCATGAGAGAAATAAATGAACGAAGGGACGCCGAAAAAGAATTTTACAATATATGGCCGCGTTTGTGTAATTATCATAGTTAAAAATTAAATTACCATAATCAAACTCAACAGATCTCATCGAAATTATCTATATTTGAAACGCAGAAAATTAGCCAACCTTTTTAAGTAAAAACCAGCTTCTCATCATCGAAGATACGCCGTATATTGACGAAAGCATCATTACAAGTATCCAAACTGCAACGCGTGGGCCCTTTGGACGATCGAACGACGCCAAACCCATATCAAGAATACGAACGCCGTACTTGCTACCGCTCGACTACAACGCTCCAGCTTGAGCCAACACGAAAAATCTTGGAACACAGGTTCTTGAATGATCCATTCATAATTTCATTTTCTATAAAATTTACATATCAATAAACAAGTCACAATAACCTATATAAACTTTAATAAAAACTTCGGTATTTATTATCTATGCATCGTTTACCCTAGCTGAATATATACAAGCATAATTTAACATCCATAACACCGTAGTACTTACCATATTAGCATAAATAATCCAAAATATTCTTTAACTTAGTTTTCTTTGTTCACCAACACTATGTTTAGCAATATTGTATTTACACATGTTTAGATCATAATTCTATTTATAGACACATTTCTATGTCACGATCATTGTTACAGTTCTCTAATTTTTGTTGCAATATATTTTATTTTTATTACTTCAAACTGTTTTATTTGTTAGCATTTAGTTGTTGAGTTAAACATATTATATAGACACCTAACTACAATTAGGGAGATAATTCGCAGACCGACTTTTAAACCTGAGGAATTTTATTATCTATTCTATTTTATATCATGCTTTCCGACTGCTGCTAGTGCATTTGTATGTACACAGAGGACGTAGGTATATTTGTGATTAATTTAATCACTGGCGCCCATTATTTGAAAATTCAACATTTTCAACATTAATATCACGCATTATTACTATAATAAGAGATAACGAGCTCTCAGTACCGTATCATTTGGCTAGCATAACGTAGAGGCCTTACGAGGTACTATATCAATATATATATATATATATATATATATACAGGGTGTCCAGAAACTCTCCTGACAAACGAAGATCGGAGTTTCCTCAGATAATTTTAAGACAATTAAACCCAAATTCACCTAGTCCAAAAATGCTTCCTAAGGGAGCTAGAGTTCTTTGAAGATGGCGCCTTGTATTTATTTTTTTTTATTCCTCCAGAACGCTTCTATTTAGAAAAACAAAAACTGGTATGCTTATTTATCCTCCAGAGATGAATCGATTCCATCAATTGCGAATTTCTAGTACCGGTCATAGGCGTCCGTTTTGGGTAGGTCAACGGTTATTTTAAGGCATAACTTTTTTGTCTTTAACTTTTAAGCATTTGTGACACTAGATTATTAAATTTTCAGGTATTCCAGTACTAAAGGGTACTCTTATTTTAAGTCGGTAGGATACACCGTTTTCTAGAAAAATCGATTTGTAAATTTTTCGTAAATCTTTCGGACTAGGTGAATTTGGGTTTAATTGTCTTAAAATTATCAGAGGAATCTCCGGTCTTCGTTTGTCAGGAGAGTTTCTGGACACCCTGTATATATATATTATAATAAAATGTTAAAATACTTATTCAAAGCACTAATTTAAATTAGTTACTTTTTTTATTAATATACAGGGTGTCCAGAAACTCTCCTGACAAACGAAGACCGGAGTTTCCTCAGATAATTTTAAGACAATTAAACCCAAATTCACCTAGTCCGAAAATGCTTCCTAAGGGAGCTAGAGTTCTTTGAAGATGGCGCCTTGTATTTATTTTTTTTTAATTCCTCCAGAACGCTTCTATTTAGAAAAACAAAAACTGGTATGCTTATTTATCCTCCAGAGATGAATCGATTCCATCAATTGCGAATTTCTATTACCGGTCATAGGCGTCCGTTTAGGGTAGGTCAACGGTTATTTTAAGGCATAACTTTTTTGTCTTTAACTTCTAAGCATTTGTGACACTAGATTATTAAATTTTCAGGTATTCCAGTACTAAAAGGTACTCTTACTTTAAGTCGGTAGGATACACCGTTTTCTAGAAAAATCGATTTGTAAATTTTTCGTTTTTTCTTCATTAAAGTTCAATTTTTAATTTTTTGCAATAGTTAGCTCTGAACTGCCAACAGAAGTAAAACCTATGTTTTTCATTGTCAAATTGTTGTCAGTTCGCGAAGTTTATCTTTTCATTTTTTACTTTGTGTTATTCAAACACAACGATTTCAATTTAAAAAAAAAATGGTTTTTACTAAAGAGGAATACGCCGATATGCATTTAGTTTATGGCGAAATGAGGTGTAACGCTCGAGCGGCGCAACGTAGATACGCTGAAAAATTTCCCAATCGTCAGCATCCCACTCACTCAACATTTACACCTCTTCATCAACGATTAAGAGAAACAGGTTCAGTGGTCCCAAAAAATAATGAAACAGGGAGACATAATGATGTAACAGCAGAACATGAAGATGTTATTTTAATGGAAGTTGAGGAAAATCCAGAAATTAGCGTTCGAAGACTATCTGCCATGTACCCCACAATTTCAAAATCTTCCGTAGGAAATATCTTACACAAAGAAAATTTATATCCTTTTCATTTTACAAAGGTGCAAGCACTGCCAGAAGGAGATTTTCCTGCTCGCGTAGAATTCGCTAGATGGTTACAAAATCAGAAAAATCAAGATGAAGATTTCTTCAGGAACATTTTGTTTGGTGACGAAGCTACATTCTCAAAAAATGGAATTTTTAATGTACATAATGCACATTATTATTCGTACGTTGGTGACAATCCCCACGTTGTTCAAGAATTTAAGCATCAGCATAGGTTTAGCATAAACGTCTGGATAGGAGTAGTTGACGATTATCTACTTGGACCTGTGGAATTACCTGCTCGTTTAAATGGTGCTGATTACTTACATTTCCTGCAAAATATTTTACCTGATTTGTTAGATGAGGTGCGTTTAAATATTCGGCAAAACTTATGGTTTCTACAGGACTGCTGTCCGGCCCACTTTAGCAGGAATGTACGAGACTTTCTAGATAATAACTACGAAGACCATTGGATTGGAAGAGGCGGTCCAGTTGCTTGGCCAGCAAGGTCGCCGGATTTGAATCCTTGCGATTATTGTGTTTGGGGATACATAAAAGCATTTGTTTATTCCGTTCCGATACAAAATCGCGCACAACTCTGGCTAAGGATACAAGATGCTTGCAACGAATTTAGAAATAACTTTGGAATTTTTGCAAGAATTCGGCGTTCTCTAAGCAAAAGGATAAACTTATGCATAGAGACTAATGGTCATCACATCGAGCAACTTTTGTAACAATCTACCTTTGATACTTGTTCTTTTTTTGTTAGTTTCGTTCCATTGTAATAAATAATTTGTTTTTAATTTATTAAATTAATTTTCATCCATGCCTTGATAGTCCAAGCCAACTTCGTCGCTAAAAATAAGTAGGTACATAATAAATTGAACTTTAATGAAGAAAAAACGAAAAATTTACAAATCGATTTTTCTAGAAAACGGTGTGTCCTACCGACTTAAAGTAAGAGTACATTTTAGTACTGGAATACCTGAAAATTTAATAATCTAGTGTCACAAATGCTTAACAGTTAAAGACAAAAAAGTTATGCCTTAAAATAACCGTTGACCTACCCAAAACGGACGCCTATGACCGGTACTAGAAATTCGCAATTGATGGAATCGATTCATCTCTGGAGGATAAATAAGCATACCAGTTTTTGTTTTTCTAAATAGAAGCGTTCTGGAGGAATTTAAAAAAAATAAATACAAGGCGCCATCTTCAAAGAACTCTAGCTCCCTTAGGAAGCATTTTCGGACTAGGTGAATTTGGGTTTAATTATCTTAATATTATCAGAGGAATCTCCGGTCTTCGTTTGTCAGGAGAGTTTCTGGACACCCTGTATATATATATTATAATAAAATGTTAAAATACTTATTCAAAGCACTAATTTAAATTAGTTACTTTTTTTATTAATATATATAGGTATGAGATTTCTTAGAAGGTGGAAGACTGTATCATATTTATATTGTATTTTTTTTTAACATAGAGTGTCAAGCCTAATTAAATTTTAAAAGTATATGACTTTCTTACATTTCCCAAAATTATAGAACAATGTAAATTTAGTTAATTTTATATACAGTTGTTAATGTTTGATAATGTCAAAGGTTATGTGTGAAGGGAAATTTTATTTGTAAAACAATAAGTTTATAATATTAATCAAAGAGCAAAATTATATTTAAAATGTTAAATATTTTGGAAAAACCTGTGTAACAAAAGCGACCAATGAGCTTAAAAAGAGAAAAAGCTGTTGGGTTGCTATGGGGACTTATTGAAACAATTGGGGAGAATAATTTTGGGATAATAAGTAAGTCGTTTGTGTTCAATAAGTTTATAAATATTATCATATGAATACTGAAATATAAATAACTAAAATACCTTTATTTTTTTGCCAAATAAGAATTCTCACGACCCTTGAGATACTTAGCGAACTCATGTTCGTTATTTCTCCTAATTATATTAAACATCAGCATTTTTTTTACATAAGACAAAATACTCTGTTGGTTGTTCAGGTTATGATCGCTAACTTCGAACGTTTACAATCTATAATTGGTCCTGCGCAGATATATATATCATAATGCGTGAGTAAAAATTCGAATTTAAATTCATATTACTTCTTTTAAGTTTGATATTTTACCTTAGAAACGCTTTTTAGTAGACGTTTGACTAGAATATTACTATATTTTGGCACTCCATCGTCCGACTCCAAATATTGCTATAATATAAATATATATATATTAAAATAATAGACTTTTTCTTGGTTTAGCGACCTTTAATGAATTTCAGTTTTTTACTACGACGTTTCGACTTTTTTATTATTAAGTCTTTTTCAAGTGATTAGAACTAAAAAATTAATACAAAGAAGGGTAAGAAAATATATTTACATTTGTATGAATGAATTAAAATTAAAATTAAAAATAATAATTAAAGTAAGGAAAATTAAAGGATACAAAACTCACCAATTTACTTCGTGTCAAAACACATATTTTGTGTAAAATGTATGGCCAGACATGTCGAATCATTTTATAGGGTCGAACTGCCTTTCTCGGAATATTTAGTGTAACTAAATGTCTTGGTGCGGAAATGAAATTGTTTATTCCGTTTTAAAATTAGTTTGGTCAGGCCATGTGTTTGGGAAGATACAGTATATTTACAATGGGAAATTTTTTTTTGTGTTGTTGGGTTGTCTTCTATTGTCTTCTATTCTATCCCAACAACACAAAAAAATTTTTTCCCATTGTAAATATACTGTATTTTCCCAAACAGATGGCCTGACCAAACTAATTTTAAAACGGAATAAACAATTTCATTTCTGCACCAAGACATTTAGTTACACTAAATATTCCGAGAAAGGCAGTTCGACCCTATAAAATGGTTCAACATGTCTGGCCATACATTTTACACAAAATATGTGTTTTGACACGAAATAAATTGGTGAGTTTTGTATCCTTTAATTTTCCTTACTTTAATTATTATTTTTAATTTTAATTTTAATTCATTCATACAAATGTAAATATATTTTCTTACCTTTTTTTGTATTAATTTTTTAGTTCTAATCACTTGAAAAAGGCTTAATAACAAAAAAGTCGAAACGTCGTAGTAAAAAACCGAAATTCATTAAAGGTCGCTAAACCAAGAAAAAGTCTATTATTTTAATATTATGACACGACCAATAAAATAAATAAGAAATAAATTTTAATTCTTATTAACACTAAATATATATATATATATATATATATATATATATATATATATATATATATATGTGTATATAGTATATATCAGATAAAAAATAAGTTTTTCCTACGAATGGCGGCCGGGTAATTAAAACAACATTTAATTTAAACGTTTCGACTTTATATAGAGCCTTTTTCGCAACTATAATATTTATTTAAATGTTACAATGGTGAGAGTAATGTTAAATTAAATGTACTTACGTTATATTGTACTGTATGATTACATTTAAACTATGACTAACTACGTTATACTTATTGTCTAGTTTTATTTCAAAATACAAGTAAGGTTTTCGGTGGCCATATTTGAAACATGTGTTTATTATCGTTCTTGACGGGCGGAATGTATGTAGTATCACCACTTATGCGGGGTTAGTTTAAACTGTTCTCGGACATGTGTATTTTCAATTTCATTTTTGTAATGTTTATATTGTCAGTATACGGGGGTGTTTATATAATGGGTAGGTATATTGTCGACAGGTGGCTTATATCTGTTCTATTAGTTAAAGAATTTGTGTTTTCTGTATTCGGATCCTCTCTAATATATTTCTTGCCTTGTTATTTTTTTCTGATGTAATTATTGAGGTTTTATCGAAATTTAAAATGTGTTTTGTTTGTTTTAAATATTTTTTTAGGGCTGTACTATTGCTTGAAGATTCCATACTACGAAATAAACAAAAATCTCTATTTAAATGCATATCGATTTCATTTAACTTCCACTTCTTTTCAATCATAAGCCAATAAATGAGTATGAAAATCTGACGCTACTAATATACTATTCTAACAAATTTTCCTTATAAATATAAAAACCTGTCAAGTTCATTAATCCCCCACACGCTAACTGACAACTGTCAAAAATCTTCTGTCGTCTTTTCTTTTAAATAATTGTATCTTATTATATTACTCATTTTCTCATTATAACTAGAGAACGGATGCAATTTCCATAAAACGCAATCGGCAATTGGAATTGTGTATAACGTCGCTCAGAACATCCCGGCGTAATTCAATGAAGTATTTGTTTGACTTACTCGGCCACCTGGTCTTTAACTTACTGGACCACCTGGTGGTATATATTCATGTAGAATTTTCATTTACATTACTATTGTACGAATGTTTATTTAATTGGTGCTTTGAGACATATTCCTCACCAATTCTCTTATATTTAAAATTGATTACTTTTTCCCTAAAACTTACATTACTAGCATTAATAGAAGCATTATAAATATTGAAGAAATCATTGTAGTTTGTGGCATGTGACAAATATATTTTAATATACCTGAATAAAGGTCACATGATTATCTATTGTACTGCTTCCTCTTTTAGAGAAGTACTATATGTAAGATAAATATGTAGGTGTATATTGCATGAAACATTTATATCATAAAAATTGTGTAGGCATTAATGTATTGCGATGTTATATGTTAATTGTATCTTGTTTACCGCTTCATTGTAACTATGCATTACTATATATGTATATGAATAAAAAGTAAATATATTTGTTTAAATCATATTTTGACTTACTTTTTAGTTAATTCTTGATAATACATAGATGTAGCATTGGCTTCCTTTCCATCTCCTTCACTGAAGAATTTCACAATATCATCTTTGAGTTTTTTTATAATTTTCTCACTTAAATCTTGAGGGTGTATACCAACAACTAACATTAACTGATCCTTGGCAGAACGAGCTGTTAATTGTCTAAAATGTCCTGTTTGGAGTTCAGGATTATAAACATCTAAATCATAGGATCTAATAAAATTTTGATATACCTAAAAACAGATGAACTAAAGTGTTAGCAGAGTTAATATATTTGTATTACTTTAACGGCAATTTTCATTGAATCTGGAATATGTGGTAGATCATCAACAGGACCAACCCCAGTAATTCCATTTACATAACTTCCTATTCGAAATCCTACAGTTGGTAATTTAGTTTCTTCATTTAAGCCCACTTAAAATTCACACTTATTTCGATACCTAAAATGTTTGAATGTATATTTTAACTAACAAATTAATTGTTTTTATTTTACCCATTTATGTTTTCTGAATATCTAATATTTAATAATTCACAAGGTAAACCATCATACATAGATTTCTGTTTCTGTAACCAAGCTTGTAATCCATTATTTTGATATGCCAAATCATTACCAAATTTGATGAGGATTTTTTTAATTTCACCATGTTTAATTTTTAACTATAAAGTAGCATAAAAATGCATATATTCAAGTTTTTCAATATAAATCTTACTTGTTCCTCATATGAAATATTCCAAAAAGGTACTGTTGATGATTTTAATCTTTCAACTAATGGATGATCATCACTTTTCAGTTTCTTATTGTTTTCATTAACTTCAATATCTTTTCGTTTCTTAACTAGAGGATCAGGGGAAGGTTTTGCTTTCTTAAAAATATATAAATAAATAAAATATCATCAAATTGGTGCAGTATTTACTATAGCCATTAACAATTTTCCTTTCCACTTAAAATTCCAGCGATAACAATGAACAACCCAGCTATTGTATTCGGAGAATATAGTGTTTGTCAATGGTGTCGTGTACGTAGATAAAATAAATAAGTTGATCATATTTCGTAAGAGAAATAGCACGTACATTCCCTTTCTTTTCATTTAAGCAACATCTTCCAATTATTTCCAGTATTTCCAGTTATTTCCAGTATGTACCTATAACCAGTTGCGATGTAGAAAGGACGTTTTCTATTTATAAGGATGTACTTAATTCAAAGAGAACAAAATTGACAGAAGAAAACCTTGAGAAACTATTGCTAGTCAATATTAATACTCCTTTACTCAACTTGAACGACAAAATGAACAAATAAAAATGTTCCAATTATAGAAATAAAATTAAACACTTTAAAAATACAACTTTTCAACAAATACATTTGTATTTCGTAATTTTATAGATCACCACCCGTTTGTTTTCCAATTATATGAATAAAATTAATTAATAAATATGTATTTCGTAATTTTAGATAGATAGATCACCACCCGTATGTTTTCCAATTATATAAATAAAATTAAAAACTTTATAAATACAACTTTTCAACAAATAAATATGTATTTCGTAATTTTATAGATCACCACCCGTTCGTTTTCCAATTATATAAATAAAATTAAATATTTTAGAAATACAGCCTTTCGCCAGTACTGCACTGGGCTTTGCGTCATGTGGTAAGCGTGTCCGTTCTCTAATTATAACATTTCTTATCTTGATCTTTTTTTCTTAAATTTTTAATTTTCGTTTACCTTTTCCATATTTAACAAAAATTCTGTGCTTGTTACATATACATCTTCTTTATTAGCTTTTATTGAATCCTTTCTTTCAATATAATAATTCTTTTATTTTATATTTATATATAGATATTTTTCTTTACAATATCTTTTAATACATTTACTTATTTATTTCATTACATGCTATGAAACACGCAAGGTAATATCTTTTATATGTTTACCAAATTTATATATCTATTTCTTCGAAATTTTTTTCGTTGCTTTCATCAATCAATAATAACTTGAGACCGGACGCATCAGGCCGAACTTACGATGGACCATATAAATAGTCTATAACATCGCTAAGTACAGCACGTAGTTACTGAATAGGATTATGCATTCAGTTAATTTATTTTACATATTAGTTTATATTTTGTAAAATAAATATAAAGTACGGTGAGTTAGTTTCTCTTTTTCATTGTTTTAACTGTTAATTACATACTTCGTAATTTTTGTAATAGATCCTGTTTAATATCGTTTCATCGAATCTACTTCTCGCAATTATTTTGACGTAAGTGTCCAGCGAATTTCGTTAAGTTTCAATAACTTACGCATACATTTTTAATGTTCATTCATTTAGATCTAGAACATTGTTTAAGTTACTTTTTCAAATATGATATGGAACAACTTCGAGAATGACATCATAAAACAATGGCGAGTTGGATTAAGAGTTATACTGATTGTATGTGCACTGCCAGTGATTTCGGAATGTATTGCAAAGTCTGTAAAATATCGTTAAAAAGTCCCAAGAAATTGCACGTAAAACGTCACTTAGCATCGCAAACACATGCACAGAAATCAGACCCGTTGGAATCTGACAATTTTAATGAAGAACTCTGTGAAACATTAATGCCGGCAAATATTCCATTAAATAAATTTAACAATCCTCTCTTCAAAACATTTCTCTAAAAATATACTCGTCGAAATGTTCCTGATGAATCCACCTTACGCAAATGTTATGTTTATAAGTGCTTCACGAAAGCAGTAGAACGCATTGGAAGCTATCTTTCAAATCAATACCTATGGATAAGTGCCGATGAAATTGTCGATATATTAGGACGCTGTATGGTAAATGTAGCTGGTGTGCTACATACAACTATTCCATATATCGCATATGTAATAGCAACAAATGTTATAAATACAGATAATGCGGAAACAGTAGCTAAAACCATTTACGAGATGCTTCATTTGGACGACAGGTACAAAGAAGAAATACTTTTATCAGTGACAGTGCTGCAAATATGTTAAAAACAGGCAGGCTATTAAAGAAATCATATCATATTATGCTGCATATTACTTGTGTAGCAAATGCTCTCTACAAAATCTGTGAATATATGAGAGACACCTTTTCAGAAGTTGATAAACTTTTATCCGCTTTTAAAAAAGTTTTCAGAAAAGCACCATTGAGACAAGCTCTTTACAGCGAAAAACTTTCATCTTTGTCACTGCCTCCTTCTCCAGTAATAACTTGATGTGGAACATAGTTGGAAACTACCAGTTTTTATACAGAGAATTTCGATAGTTTACAAAATTTCGTTACATATTTAAAACTTTCTTCGGGAACAGTTTGCAAATTTGTCAAAGCTAATCACTTATTTTGAAAATAAAAATCTCAAATTAAATGATGGATTAACCACATTAGATGTGGCTATTAATAATTTGAAAAATATTCAAAGTGACTTCGGATGTGACCTTCGGCAAAAGTTAGACGCAGAGTTTAATAGAAATCCAAATTTAATAACGTTGCAGCAATTGTGTATGGGGACAATGCCTCAAAATCTATAATCAGTTGCGATGTAGAAAGGACGTTTTTTTATCTACAATGATGTATTTCATTTAAAGAGAAATATTTTACAGAAGAGAACCTTCAGAAAATATTGCTAGGTAATATTAATACTCCTTTACTCAACTTGAACTACAAAATGAACAAATAAAAATATATTTCGCATTTTATAGATCCCCACCCGTTTGTTTTCCAATTATATAAATAAAATTAAAAACTCTTTAAAAATACAAATTTTCAATAGTACGCCCATGGGCGATGAGTCATCGGCCTCTCGTGTCCGGTCCCTAATAATAACTAGTTTTTCTTTTTTTAACCAAAAGTTCCGCCTACTTATCTCCAGTCTCTCAAAAGCACTTTTATGTTAGTATAAGTCGTTACAGATCCAAAATAAATGTGTATAGCGTAAATAAATATATTTCTATGAAAGTACATTTATTAATTTAACAAACGATCACCGAAGATTTAAAAAATAAAGTATATACAGCATTATAACCTGTACACGGTGAAGCAACATCGGGGTCGTGATTCTAGTAACTGGGGTTGAAGCATCATCACCAGAAATCGGATACAACCAATTAATCCCTAACAATAATTATTATAATTATTATTATATGTAAATAACAATTATCTATTAAGCATCACATTTATAAATTAATACTTGTTTTCTATCTGTTAGATCATCCCAGCAGTAATTCCCTCTAATATGATAAATGCCATTATTAGTTTTAATTTACAAAATTATAACAGCGGTGCGCGCTACTTGGTACTTTGAAGAAATACAAGTAGTCCGGCAGGTTTCCTAGTAGACAAAACTAGATCGAAATTGGAAAAGCAAGTTATTAAAATACTGAAATGAGCACATTGATCACGTTTACGTCTGTCTATCGGTTTTTTGTACGACCTTAAATTTACGTCAGCTTCTGTTATATTAATATGTCTCTATTCTTTAGGTATTTTCAGTGGGAAAATAGATATGGCATTTTCCATTGCGCTTTAGCTGGAGGCATATAAAGTTATTTATTCTACATAAGCGTATCTTTAGGATTCTGGTTGGGTTAACGTCTAATGTCACATACATAAAGTCGCTTTCGGGACCTTGTAAATATTAATTCTCTTGTCTCTCCCTCTATATATATGTACATATGTCTGTCATGAAGCATAAAAAATCTAGGTTCAGTATTGCGTTATATGAACGCAATATAAGGGCTGACGAATACACTCTTTTCTCATACAAAATATTAAAAAATAATTGACCTTCTCCAGCTTTTGTTTTTGAGCTGTTACATGACATACAAAGTACAAAGTGCTAAAATTGTAAAGCAAAGTTACACCTAAAAATAAAATTTTTTATATGAGGAATATTTCGCATTTATGGTGTATTAACATCTTAATAAATAAAAAATTATTAAGGACAGTTAAGCATAAAAAGAAACATTTTTTATATCAGGAATATTTCACATGTACGGTGCGCTAACATCTTAATAAATTACTATGTTCAGAATATGTATTAATTTCAAGGAAAGTAATAAAATTTATTAAACTCTTACATATCAAATGTCGAAGTTGTGTAAAATATTTAAATCTTTTATCCTAGAAGACGAATTTTAATCACTTCTATCAGCTTAAAGGCATTTCTACTAACGTCTAACGGGGCACAAATAACATTAAAAAATCTAAATGTTTGGAATTGCCTAAAATTACAATATCTTTGACCTTTTCTTCGTTAAGAAATTATAATAATAACAATAAAAGGAATAATGGTTTATTAAGTGCCCAACAGTACAACCAAATATAAACAAAAAAGTATACATGAATAGCAAATCAATAAAGATTATAAAGAAATTAACAAAACAATTAACGTTCTTATATAAGAATTTAAGAAAAATAAAATAAATGAAAATGAAAAATTAAAAATCATAGTTTAATCCAGGAATTAAAGAAAATATCATCAAAGTGTTTATTAGCGACTTTATCATCCAAAAAACTGGAATTTTAACTAAAACATTACTCCTACACATCGGATAAGCAAAAGTCACAGTTTCGATATCCAAATTGAGGATTTGCAATGAAAATCCTCTCAAGTAAAGAAGAACAGTCTATCCCATTATGCACTACACCATACAAGAAGTTACTACTGGCGATTTCTCGTCTAGAATCTAAGAAAATTATAGCATGATCACGCAGTAGACTAATGTGATCGGTATTTCTAGGTGGATACGTCCCAATAAACTTAAACCTCAGGAATTTTAAAACGCGTTGCTGCATACTAGTGTATATAAGATCCCAAATTATTGAAACATATTCTAGTTTACTTCGAATTAGCGAACAATAGAGATATTTTATCGTTTCCATATTGGAAAAATATTTGAAATTACCCATCAAAAAACAATGAATTAATGTTACAAAGGTCACACCACTGTTAAATGACACTCCTAAATATTTGCCTCTTTATCATACTGAAAAGTAAAAGGTCATTGTTAATATTATAATTTAAACCAAAAAGTTCTTTTTCTAGAGAAAACCGAGCCACACAGCACTTCTGTTTAATTTCAGATTGTATTGCAGACACCAATGTCATACTAAATTAATGTTATTCTGCAAGACAATTGCGTCATTTGGTTCATCGTAAGTCCCCGGCGTAAGCCAATACAGGACACGTTAGAAACTCAAGAAGATCATTAATGAATAACAGGAAGAGAAGCGGCCCCAAGTTAGAGCCTTGGCGAACACCTGTACAAGAAATAAGTTTGGAGGATTTAAATCCATTATAATATACAAAATTAGTTCTTCCTTGCAGATCAGAAGCCACGTGACAAAGAAAATCCTCATTCAATCCAAATTTATGGAGCTTCTTTATTAATATATTGTGATCGTTGGTATCAAATCCACGAGTGAAATCAGTGTAACATGGAGTACGAAAATTCAAAAATAGTTCCAACAGCGCAGAAAGTCATACTCAGCATTTTCTGAGATGCAAATTCCGAATATCTGTCGAAGGTGTAACAGTTTTTGTGCGAATCCCTTATTTTAAAAATTTAATTAGAATATCTTTTGGCTTTGTTTGTAGTGAATTCAGTTCTAATCATCATTGGTATTTTTATTTAAGATCTAGACTGTGGCCATTAATAAAAATTCTTTATTAAGAACGTAATTAATTAATATTCTTTCTCGGCTAGGTTCCGTATTTTATTGCCTTAATTTTGATGTAGCGAAATGTTTTTCTTAGTTATATAATTCGTATTATAATTATTCTCTACAGTAGCTTCACGTATCGATTATTTTTGTAAGAACTACGCATCTTTTCCCATAAAAGAATCGAGTTTGTTAAACCTTGCTCTATTTTACTGTTAAAGTTTCATCTAGCAACACGTAAGCTGAAGACGTATTGTGAAATTATTTCTGAGTGCTTTAATGTAGTAATTTACTTCGCTCATGATTCTTTTATAATATACAAATACTATACTGGGTGAGCCATTAACTCGGTGTGAAGTTATTACTTTTGATTCAATTTTAATTATAAAGGTTTTGTACTCGTTTAACAAGTTGGTCATTGATATTTGTGGATTTCTAATTCATTATTTATTATGGCTCGTGAGCCTTATTAAGATTTTGCATTATTTTGCCTTGTGATTTAAGTACTGCTGTGTTGTTCCGCGTAAATGCTTGTCGATTCTTATTTGGTGTTTTATTGTGTGATAGCAATTGTCCACGCATCTGTGGTCGCTGTACAGGTTTGAGAGTATAAGCACGGTGGCGTCTATTACAAAAAAGAACCTCCGCCTAGCTCGCCTCTTAAATGAGTTAGTCTCTCAACCGAAGATATCCGGGACAATCATATTATTGTAAGTTGGTAAGTAATTAGGTAGTAAGTTGTGTAAGTAGGCGCAGAACTAGTGCTTACACGTAGTAAATGGATGAACGATGAAGATACTGCAAAACTTTACGATCACTAAGGCCGAAAGAATTAATTTTTTCTTGTACCATGATAACGCCAAACCGCATTGCGAAGGCGGTCTAACGTTGTTGAACGACGAAGGCAGTGACGAGCCTGTAATTTACGGTTGCTTCGCGCCCTTTGTGCAGTCCTGATTTGGCACCTTCAGATTTCTGGTTGTTCCCAAAGTCGAAGAAGGTGTTGAAAGGTCAGCATTTTTCATCAGACACTGAAGTTCGGGATGCTGTTCGCAATTGGATCAACCGATAGTTTTTCATGGACGAAAAGAATAAATGGTTTGAACGTTTGGAGAAATGTGTTGGACTAAATGGTGATTAACGTATGTCTGAAGAGATTTGGTAAAAAGTACAACTCTATGAAAAAAATTTAAAATATCAAAATATCGGGTTGACTTTGCAAACAAAAGTAATTCAATGTTTTGTCATTCTAATGACAGTTCAGTTACTGAAATTGCGTTGTAATGGCCTATAAATTAGAGTTTGGAAAAAGCGTAATTTGGTTGGGCAGACGCCTAGAGTTCAAATAGTCCAACTTTTTGAAAATCAAAAAAATGTGTCGCAGAGAACCATATATCGTGTGATAGCAAAATGTGAGCAAGATTTGCCATGCTTATTTTTCCAAAAAATGGAAGACCGGGATTGTTAACTGGGCATAGAGCAAACCAGTTAGTCGAAAGTGCCAAGAATAAAATTGGACAGTTATTGAGAAAGCTTTTATGACGTTACGGTGTTTCCAAGGATATAATTTCCAGAGAACTGAAGAGAAGAGGTACTAGGGGAGGATGTACTAAATATACGCCAAATCAGTTAGTTAGAATACAGAAATGTTGCCGTGCTTTAAGGCGCAGTCATTCTGCAAATAACACAGTCATCATCATAAGTAATTCCGAAATTAAAGGAAACGGTGATTTTTACACCGACAATATAGAAGAATGTCCAGACAATATAAAATACAAGTAAAAGGCAAAATTTGCTGATAAAGTTTTTGTGCACGATATCATTTGGTGGCATTTCTGGACTTTATGTTGGACGAGTTAGAAGTGATGCTCTGGGCAGTCGAAGTTATATTAACAATTGCTTACAAAACTTGCTTAATTTTATCCACCAGAATAATGTTCAAGATGATATTATATTTTAGCCGAACATGGCTTCCTGCCACTATGCACACGAAACCAAAATTGGCTGAACGCTCACAACATACCTTTTGTGTTGAAAGACGACAACCCTTCGAATTTACCGCAGACTCGACTAATTGAAGATTTCTGGACCACTTTGTCTCGAAAAGTGTATGATGGAGGTTGGGAACCCGAACACAAGCAACAATTAAGACGGCGGATTTTTAGAAAAGTTCGAGAGATTTATGTTGAAACGGTTCAACGCTTGCTAATACGAGATGTTCTCAGAAGACTGCGTATTATTGAAGACTATGGACCCTCACATTTAATTTAAAATAAAAATTTTGTTGATAATAAAGCTGTTAAATATATCTGTTCTAATAAATTGCCATAAAACAATTTTTACTTTTTAAAATATTCTAAAGAAATTTGTGCCAAAACTTTTGAAACGTACGTTATATGGAAAAATAACTATGTAGATTTATTTTGGGACTGATTTCATTATTTTGTATTTGTTTTTCTTATTTTATATAAACGGAGATATTGTATAGTAATCTGTCATCGTATACACGCTGTCCCGTATCGAAATGTTCAAATTTTAGGACTGTAAAGTAGACTTCATTTCAAGTAACAAAAACGCAAAACTTGTATATCCATTTTTATTGGTTTCAAAGTAACAGATCTATGAATCTGATTGTCAGATCATGAAAAAAAATGTAACCCCAAAGTCAATAAAAACTGATTTTATATAAAAAAGTTGAATTAATAATTATTATCGGATAAAATAAAACAAATTTTAATGAATTTCACTTTTTAATTGACACTGCAACGATCGTTTGCTCAGGTTGGAGCGAAACGATCGTTGCAGTGTCAATTAAAAAGTGAAATTCATTAAAATTTGTTTTATTTTATCCTGATAATAGTTATAATGGAATTTCATCAAGTAAAGGCTGAAACAATTATATATGAATTAATAATATTTTCGAAATGTCCACCTCCTTGTTGAATGGAGGCTTGTGCCCGTAAGCCAAGAGAAGAAGTACTTATCCGAATTTCATACTTGTTTTGTGGGATTTGCTCGGCAGCCAGGTGAATACCATCCAACAACTCTCCTCTTGTATTCGAAACTTGCGCGTAGACTAAATTTTTCACGTACCTCCATAAATAAAAGTCAAGGGGATTAAGATCGGGTGATCTGGGTGGTCATCCAACAGGACCACCTCGACCAATCCATCTTGGATAATTGACGTTAACCCAATTTCGGACAGCAATTCCGAAATGTGGTGGTGCCCATCCAGTTGAAACCATATGTCTCGTCGAACATTCAGTGGGACATCCTCTAAAAGACCTGGCAGTTCGTCAATAAGAAATTGAAGGTAATTGTCCGCATTTAACCTCCCACGAAGAACGACAGGACTAATCAACAAGTCATCGATTAGGGCCACCCAAACGTTAATAGAAAATTCATGTTGAAATTTATATGGGCGTATAACTTTGGGATTTTTTGATAATCACCTGTGCAGGTTTCTCAGATTTGTAACACCACATCTCGTGAACGTAGATTCATCTGTCCAGAGGACTGTTCTGCAGGAATTAAAATGAAGCCGTGACTGTCTTAATATCCAGGTAGAATAAACTAGACGAGCATTGTGGTATGCCTCAAGCAAATAAGCCTTCACGTTTTAAAATTCGCCTAACTGTCGTTCGTAGCACTCCTAGTTGTCTAACGATTCGACGTACACTGAGAGTTGGACACCTTGTAACAATAGCTACTGCTTCTTCCTCTAAGTCTGCTGGCAAATTTACGCCTCGGTCGAAAAGATAATCACGCAGTCCGCATTCCCGAAATTGTCTATGTACTTCCAGAAACATTCTGTAATGAGGAATGCGCCTATCGGGAAACCGATGCCGGTATTCAATAACTGCTTGACATGCACTGCCATTACAGTAGCTATACACAAAATGCATGTCCGCATTCGCTTGAGAAGAAAATTGGTAAGGCATTTTGAATAAAGAAAACGTATCCACTCACTAATAAGCTGTTGTATGAACTGAAACATAATGTAATCCTTTATTAAAAAAATGCAACGTTAACAGTCATCTAAACATTTGTTTATTGTATAATATTCTTGGTTCAGCACTTACGAAATAAGTAAGAATCTTCTTTATTATAAATCAATTTCCAGTACTGCTTTCTGTAGATCTCCAAGAAATTACTGTATGCACTACGACACGTGTTTATTTATTTTAGGATAAAATTTTATTATGCGACGTTAACAATCACAGGCCTTTTATTGAATCGCATAACTTTTTTTAAATAAAATCAGTTTGTATTGACTTTAGGATTAAATTTTTTTCATGATCTGATAATCACATTCATAGATCTGTAACTTTGAAACAAATAAAAATGGATATACAAGTTTTGCGTTTTTGTTACTTGAAATGAAGTCTACTTTACACTCCTAAAATTTGAACATAACGATACGGGACACCTGTACAGCACAGCGGTATCTCCAAACTGTTCTTAACGGAACGCTTTGAACTACGGTATATGAATAAAAACAATTACTATTGTTGCATAAATTCATTCTATTACTCTATGTAAGTACTATCGCGGCCGTTAAATTTGGCACGGGTCACTTTTCCTGTATTAATATGACTTTTCCAGTGGCTTACTCAATGTTTATAATTTGTCATGACTGTCATTACTGTCAGTGCAATATCTGTCACCGTATATACACGCCGTAATATTTGCATTTCAACTAGATAATGCCAAACCATTAATTACTTCTATGCCCAAAAGATCACGAAATGTTTTAGATATCCATGAGGTCTCCACAAAATATTAAAAACAGTGTCTTTTCTAATTGTTTTTCTATTTACAATGATGGAATTTTTTCAAGTATAAATTAAGTTTTTTTTACTTTAGTGATAGGCAAAAGATATTCTATCAGAATATTATGAATGTCAGGATTGACACAAAAAATCAGATTTGCAGTAGGTAAATATTCAAAAAGCAAAGTAGCTTGATAATAAATCGTGTGAAATTTAACGGCCGCGATAATACTTCGTCTTTCGGCATCATCAGCAGATTACTCTTTCTTTTGATATTGCCTGAAGAGTAGCAGAATAAATTTGTGAAACAATTGGAAGTGTTTTTATTTAAATATCTAACCACTACTAGACATCTTACATATTTTCTTATTTTATTATCAGAATAATGTTTCATCAACGCTATTACATTATTTCTTAGATTTTGATTATTTAAAAGGTTTTCGTCGAGCCCTAGCTCGATAAACATGTAAAATATTTACCGCAACAAAATTCTGCTTTTAGCATTATCCCACCAAGCGAGCGCTGCTGTCAAAGAGTCATCAACATGAATTTTAATCACCGCAACGGACGTAACTTTCAACAAGATACAATCACACGTCAGACTAGTATGCCTTCAATTAGTTAAATTATTTATAAAATTACGGCCGCGTCTGTATGTTTCGTGTTGTTTTGTTAATAAAACATACTTTCGATTAGTTTTCTTCAATTCGACAAGTGATAAAATAAAGACATTTTTCCTGATTTTCATTGTATTATTGATCAAATGTTTAATTCGTTATATTAGATGACAGATTAACTTTGAAATAATTTATTCAATCATTTTAAATTAATTTGTTGTATAAGTTGATATAAGTGTTGTATATCATTTTTTAACTTTGAGACTTATCTAAAATATGGAATGGAATAATCCTAGTACCAGTAGCTAGAAAGAAGATGTACAATTTTCGTCTCTTTTATAGTTTAAACATCATAATAACAACAAATTTATTCTAGCATGTCAGGTTTTGGAAAAAAAATATTGAAAAGTAATTCAAATAATATTAATTAGGTATGTATAACAAGTGTTCATTTGAAAAGTCAATCTAGGTTACTTTGAAATTTTGATAGAATAAGACGCAAATATATTAGTATAAGTTTGTTGTTCCGTAAACGTAAATCCAAATGACATTTGATAATGTCAATCACAAATATCAGTTAGTGCATAAAATAATCGTGCGTCGATTCTGGTTTAAATAAATTGCTTCTCAGTTTTAAAATTGCTTTCACTTTAGAACATAAATTTTTTTTAATCCAGGCTTATTTTCGAAGTGGTAATAAAATTGATGGTTTATGGGTTTATTCAGTTCAGGATTGCATGGTAGAATTTCAAGTTTAGTTTCCACATTTTGTAATAGATTATATACAATTTAAGAACACTTTGGATAGAACTTTAAAAACTTTTTCTGAAACTGGTAGTCTCTTAAGAAAATCAGGCAGCGGAGCAGTTAAGAAACGTACACCGCAAGTTGTCAATCGTATTGAAGAAATAATGGAAAATAAACCACTAACATCTGTTCGACATTTGAGTCAACAAATAAACCTTTCTGTTGGTACAACTCACAAGTTATTAAAAAAAGATATGCAACTTTATCCATACCGTGACACAGCAGTACAAGAATTGTTAGAAATTGATTACCCACGTAGACTACAGTTTTGTAATTGGTTTGTAAATATGAACAATAATGGAGAACTTTCGCAAATAGTCATCTTTACTGATAAAGCATGGTTTCATAAAACGGGATACCTATATTCACAAAATACAAGAATTTCTTATCTAAAAAATAACATATTTCGAACACCTATATTGAATTTGAATGAATGCTGCAGAGAATCGAACAGAAATGCATGGAAATTAATAACAATCCAGTAATGTTGCAGAATATCATCAGAAATTTTTAACGGAGGATTTATTGATCTTGAAGGACAACATTTTCAACATTTGTTATTGTTTTCAATAAATACCTATTATTTGTTATTTATTTGTATGTATGAAACTGTCAAAATATACGACTTCGTAGGTTAAGTAGTAAATTTTAATTTACGACATACTTCAAAATGTTCTCAGTAAATCACATGCTACTAGATTGACTTTTCAAATGAACACTTGTTATAGTTCTGTGCAATAAATTGGCGTACACTTAATGTACGATAATTTAAATCAGGCTTTTGATTTCCATAATTACGGGATAAATATACTTTGACACTTCTATTTGTCATATCGCGTCAAATAATTTTTTCATACTTGACTGACAGATATAGATCGAAATATTCCAGCGCATTAAATTTGTTAAATAAGGCTCGCATTATAGGGAAATTTGAAGATAACTGGTCAATTAGAGCAGTAGCACAGCAATTTGGCATCAATAAATCTACTGTGCTAAAAATTAAGAAACGGTACGAGGAGGAAGGAACAGTTTCGAGAAGACGTGGTTCTGCTCGTCTACGAATATCGGCACACGAAGAAGAAGCGCTGCTTTTGGGGAATTTGAGCGAAAACCCTTTTAATACCGTTAATAATGCTAAAGTTGTAGCAAATTTTCCTGGACCACGATCCACAGCTAATCGGAGAATTCAAGAATCAACTTGAAAAGTTGTGTGGCGTTTAAAAAATTATCGCTGACAGAAGTTCACAAACAAGCTCGATTATTATTTTCCTTAAATCATGTTTATAGGGAATTGCCTTTTTGGTAAAATGTCATATTCACCGATGAAAAGCTATTTCAATCTTCGCATAATGGTCGTGTACGTGTGTATAGACCGCCGCATGCACGACTTAATGAACAGTATTATTTCTTCAACACGATTGACAACTTGAGGTGTACGTTTCTTAACTGCTCCGCTGGCTGATTTTCTTAAGAGACTACCAGTTTCAGAAAAACGTTTTAAAGTTCTATCCAAGGTATTCTTAAATTGTATATAATCTATTACAAAATGTGGAAACTCAACTTGAAATTCTACCTTGCTATCTTGAACTGAATAAACCCATAAACAATCAATTTTATTACCACTTCGAAAATAAGCCTGGACTAAAAAAATTTTATGTTCTAAAGTGAAAGCCATTTTAAAACTGAGAAGCAATTTATTTAAACCAGAATCGACGCACGATTATTTTATGCACTAACTGATATTTGTGATTGACATTATCAAATGTCATTTGGATTTACGTTTACGGAACAACAAACACATACTAATATATTTGCGTCTTAGTCTATCAAAATTTCAAATAACCTAGATTGACTTTTCAAATGAACACTTGTTAGTTAAGAAAATATCTCAAAATCCTGACGTGAAGGAGCAAATTTTAAATCAGATTCAGGACCAGCATGACAAAAAACATAAACTATACATATTGGTCTTTAAGAAAACCAAATTGTGTTGATCAGTGTAATCTAGATAAATAAAGTAAATAATAATACCTGGAATACAGTTTTCATTTGAAAAATTAAAAAAATAGTGAAATAGTAATATTTAGTCGCTAAAATAGAGTATCCGAAACTTAATCGAAGTGAAAAAATATATTTTCATATTTAACATGAAAGGACAACAGATATACGTGGCCAATATTTATTGTCTAGTCAATTCGATTTCATTCCATTTTCACATTGCTAACCACAACTGCCATAAGATTCTTAGTGGTAGCAAACTTGCTTTGTTAGAATCAGATGAGCCCTTAAGGCCTACTTTGTGAAACTATTAAATAGTCACAAAGCACATGAGAATTAATAACGCGGCAGGAATACATGAGTACCTGCAGAGCTCTAAAAGGTTGATATAAACAACACAATAGATATGCTAACAACATTAATAGGTACACGACATACCGACAAAATAGTATATACCGAGTGAAAAGCGGGAGCTATAATGAAGTTACATAAGAAAGGAAATATAAAACACTGCGAAAACTAGACCCTCTTACGTACTATTAATAAAATACTACCGCGCATAATTAATATAGGGATAAACCCATTCGATGACAAAGTAATCCGTCAGCAGCAAGCAGGCTTTAGAAGAGCAGGTTTCTGTGTCTACCAAATTGCAACAAGTCGACTAGATAATCAAAGAAGCTTTGGACAAAAACGCAATTAGTGTTTGTAGATTTAGGCTGGGCATTCGATATGTTGTGGAAAATATTAAAACGTATTGAAATCCCTTCAAAACTAACACAGTTCATCAAAACAATATACGATAGGGCAGGGCAACTGGTCAGATTCTTGCCGTTCAAAATAAGAAAGGACTAGATGGCGCTGCAATCTGAGTACCTAATATTTACATAGTAATTTGAAGAAAGTAGATCATGTGGTTGCTGTCATATATTGAGGTTATGTATCTATATCAAAGGTTATTTTTTGTCTTTTACATTTGTTTATTAACATGTCTATTATTAACAAAGCTTAGACATTCTTTAATAATTTTATTCCAGCAAGAAGCGGCAAATATATACCAATGCATGGTATTAGAAAGATATGAAATAATTCAATCAATATCTTCTTATTACTTATTTATTTTTGAAGGTGTTGCATCTACTACAACAAAGTTGTGTCTAAATACAATGGCAAAGTGAAGAATTTGTTAAAATTAGCTGACAAGAAATATCTACTATATTTTGATTTTACTAGCAAACAAAACTATTGTGTAGATGTAAAACTAATAAATTTAAAGGATTAATAGTGACAGTGATATGTATTATAGTTATCATAATATTTATGTATCCTGTAAGATTAGTGCTCTCTTAACAAATATATCACATTACAAATTTGCCGTATGTAAAGCAAGAAATACCGCCCATAGCCTCCAATAGCAAAATCAAAATCTTTTGGGATTTTCCAATTATTACAACATTAAAAATCAAAGCAAACAGACCAGATATGGTGGCTTTGGCACTGTAGACAAAATGCGTGTACATGGTGTAGATGTCATGACTGGCTAAGAGGAACATGATGGAAAAAAATCTCGAAAAAAGAGTAAAATATCGGGATCTACTTTCACAAAATGAGACTATGAGACTATCCGAAATTCACAGTGACATTTGTGCCGGTGATCATCGGAGTACTAGACGTTGTAGAAACTGAAATTTTCGTAAATCTGAAAAGTATGGAAGTTCCTACATATTACTGTAAATTAGAGCTGGTAAAACTTCCGTCCAGTAGACGTACCCTGGAAGTTATCTTGGTCCTTTATATTCCCAAGCTGCAATAGGTCCCCATCTTTCTACCAAATCATCACCAGCATTACACATTGTTCGATTATAATAATTCGTTACTGAATTCATGTACCTATATATCTGTGTTTGTATATATTTGTACCAATAAAATGTCACATAAAAAAAACTAAAATCCAAATGTGTAGGACGCATGCCGAAGTATTTTCTTTTTGGGTGGAGCGGCATTGGCACTGTGGCACGCGCGAAGACTCCCAAAGTGGTTGTTCAGGTTTTGGGCAGTGCTGTTAATAATAACCGATCTCGCGACCTCTGACACTGTAAGATATGGTTTTCCTATAGTTTAGACAAAATACGGAAGAATAAAGTTGAATTAACAACATCTATAATTTGGGAAGAATAAAAACGATGGGTACAGAAACGTAAATTAAATTTGTTTATATATTTTTCATCTCTAAAACCCCTTTGTCGAGGTTCAAAATAAACAAATAAATAAAGTAAAAAAAGGAAAAACATTTTAGTCTGGTATAAACAACTTCAATTAGAAATACATCCTCATGAATTCTAGTCGGTCAGGGAAAGATAAAAGCGAAAATTAATAACTATGTCAAATAATAAATGTATTATATCTGTCTCCTTTTCTACTAATATACTGTTTCATTTCTCTCACTTCATTATTAAATTGTCTTTCAATGCTCTTGGGGAACAACATGACAGCTGAAACTTCACTTGAAGGGAGGTAACTGGTAGATACATCACATCTTTATAGCCGAACTTAATGTTTTCATTGATTCCTTTATTGGTTACTGACAAAGATTAATTTACTAAAATATAATTTAAATTGTTTATATCTTTACACTTGAATAGTATTATTGAATAAATACATATAAATTAAATGTTTTTTTATGTGTTGTCTACAGTTAGGATTGATCAAGCTGATACAACAGATTTGATTGAAAAGTGTCAGAATATAGGAGTTTCAATGTTTGTTTAATAACTTAACAAGAATTATTGACCCTACTATATTAGTTAATAATAAATTTAAAACGGGCAAGCGGTTTGTCAATTAAAACCCATTTATTTTCGATCTTTCTATATTTCACAACGAATTTGTTGCTTCTGAAGGAGATGCTACAAGATTAATGAACAACACAAACAATAATTAATAATAATATTATTAATTAATTCAATATTTTTTTTATGTTTGCTAAAAAAATAAATATCTTTCTTATTTTTGATACAATCTTTTTTTTAAAGCTTAATTGTCTTAATAATTATTCCTTGGACCCTAAAAAAGACCTGAGATTAATTAAATAAATAAAGGGTCCGGCAGAAACAATGCATGGATTTCGAACAGCTGTACCTCCTACGTTGGTGGGGATAAAAAAGTTGGTTGGGTTTTGTAGGTACGCTAACTCAAAAGGTTTCAGTATGCCAGCATTCCTTGGTCAGGCGAACAGCGTGCGTTCGTTGTTGAAACCTATTTTAAAAATGGCGGTTCTGTCATTTCAACACAACGAGCATTCAGGCTACGTTCCAAAATTCGCCAATTGGATTCAGTGCCAGATCGTAAAGCGTTATTCGTTGGGTCTTTCACGCAACAGGTTCAACACTAAAACAAAAACCTCGTAGCAGGCCAAGAAGTATTCGAACACCGCAAAATGTTGAAAGATTAAGTCCTTTGAGCGATCGGCGCGTCGTTCTGCATTGAAGCAAGCGGCTATTTAGCAGTTGTCCGACCAAAGTGTGAGGCAAATGTTACATCTAGACAAAGGTATTTTTAATCATATAAAATATTATTAAAAATCTGGTATGAAGAACACAAATACAGGTTCACTATTAATATTTTTTGTGAACGTGTCCGAACATATCCCTCCCCAGAGACGTATTTCGCCTTTCTACATGCTCATCGGTACGCCTCTGCTGGAGAAAGGATATCTTTAGACGCATTCACAAAAAGGATATGTTCGGACACGTTCACAAAAAATGTTAATAGTGATCCTGTATTTGTGTTCTTCACACCAGATTATTAATAATATTTTATATTATTAAAAATACCTTTGTATTATACAAAACTGGTGGGGTTTACCTACTCATGTATGTTTCAATTATTCTGATACATTACATCTAGACCTTAAATTCCAACCTTACAACATGTCTGTTGTTCATGCGATACACGAGGGTGACTTTCTAAAGCGTGTGCCATTCTTGAAAACGTGCCGAGAAATGCAATGCTATTGACCAATGATAAATCTCATTTTCACTTATCCGGTTTTGTAAATAACCAAAATTACCTTTATTGGGCAGCTGAAAACCCTCAGGAACTTCATGAGAACTCCTGCACAGCCAGCGGGTGACAGATTGGGTATTGGTGTCTGCATTTGGAGTGTAGAAGTCTTACTTTTTGAAGAGGATGGAGCGGCTGTTACAGTGACATCCGCTCGTTATGCCCACATATTGCAAACCTTTGTGCAACCAAAATTGCAGCAGCTCAATGGTTAGATATGGTTTCAACAAGATGGAGCCACTCCGCACACATCACGTGCGTCCATGCAAGTTTTAATCAGATGTTCTCAGGCCGCATTATTTTACAGCGCGGCGACTTAGCATGACCGCCGCGCTCACCCGATCTCGCGCAATGTGATATTTTTCTCTGTGGCTACCTGAAAGAAAAAGTGTACACCAACCGTCCTCAAACCATCAATGCCTTGAAAGTAGCAATCCAGGCGGAAATGGCAAGAATACTGCCTGATATGATTGCAAAACCTCAGAAATCGCCTAACTCGCTGTATCGCAAACGAGGAGCACCATTTGTAAGACATCATTTTTCATAAATAAACTTCAATATATTTCAAACATTTTGTAAAATAAAAATTTTGGTTTATTGTAACATTGATCTTTTATTCTTCTTGGAAATACATGCATTTTTTCTGCCGGACCCTTTATATGTAAATTTAGCAGCAACATGAGTGTTGTATCCATTATAGTACACTAGGCTATACACAACGCATACCATTTATCACTGGGGACATATACGCATAAACACTTATTTCGAAATTTTCCTCGACCAAATGCTTATGCTGGCCTGCTGCTAAATGTCAAGTTTGTAAAATCTGAGAAAACGACTCACGACATCCGACGGCCAAGAGGAATACCCCGGTGACGGTTTCTGTAGGTAGCTAAGGTACTATAGGGAACTTTATAACCTTGCAGTACATACACAATTTATTAGCCAGTTACTTAATAAGAACCGCCCAGTTCGGCGTAATTTACACTTCCCGAACGCATTTGACGCTATCAATCATAGGATATGGCTAAATAAATTTAGTTTGCTTGGCTGTAGTCCTTTCCTTATAAATCTTATGAGATCATGTCAGAATGAATAGTAGATTCTCATCATATGAGTACATATCTGTATCCAGTGTAGCACAGAGGTCGAACTTCGAATCCCTGCTCTTCGTTCTTTTTATTAGGGATCTATTCCTTATCGTGTCGATCTGTTGCCTGTGATGATGATCTTCTCTGCTATCTACACTACCATCGATAGTTAGAATTTACAATATAATATTACCGTTGTCATAAGATAGTGTAATTCAAATCATTTAAAGTTATATTTCTTCAAAAGTGCTATTATACGCGTAATTAAAGATCTTGTGTATTGTTCGCCTCTCGTCTACATTTTGACAAACGTATTCAAGAATTTACTTTTGGAGAGGTATGAAATGAACTTACTTACATCTCGAAGGGAGAAGCATAGCGCACGTTTTATATGAAAATTAGTTCGTGGAAGTATTGAATGTTGTCTAGCGTCGATTTTCATATTCCTCGTCTTGCCACTCGCTCCATCACAACCTTCAATCTTAATATTATTACTATTTTATACAGCAATGTTTAAAGCAAAGAATATTCTATGAGTGAAACTAAATTAATCTAGACTAATATTGCAATCTAGTAAACCTTGAAGTTTTGAAGATTACTATCAAGAAAAAATTAATAAATTTTCGAGAAGTTTTTAAATTATTATATTTCCTTCATTGACGTCAGCATTAATATTACTACTATTTCTTTAACTAATACGTTTTTATAAACTTTTAAATCGAATCATTCTTGATTTTACATTTATCAATTTGCACAAGTAGATATTCTATCCGAATTTTGCTCCTTAAGTGTATGCGTACGAATATCTGGACCTTTCCTCTTCTTTTCTTTAGAGAACCGAACAAAGGAAATAAAACTCTTCCTTTTGAAGTCCTTTTACGCTGAATGTAGGTGATTTTCGATCTATAAAAGCACAATATAAGAATACTTAGCGAAATAACAAAGCGACATTCCATTCGATACGGGTAACAAGACGAGAGAGTTTCATCTAATAATCCAGAAACACTAACAAGGAAGGGTTTCTATTCGAACAATTGTTTTACAGAGCATTTTGCTTGTCAGTGTAAAGTTAAAATATAATATATTTTTTCATTGTGTATTTTCTCCTTGCTCAGCTTTTAATAATGAAAGAAGTTTTCGTAAATATAACAAGCGCCAAATAAGATGGCGAGAGGAGGGGTTGCGCAGAAACCATTTTTATAACCGTCCATGTTATATATTTCACTCTAATAAATTATTAATTTATTAAATGATAGATGTGTAATTTACGCCACCTATGGTATCTTGCAAATTGATATAAAACTAAATACAAATCTCCCCAATACTTCAAATCCTGCGCGAATTTACCCCTCCGCTCGCCAACTTATCTGGCGCTTGCTATACGTGTGTATAGTCATATATAATAATCAGGGACCAGACACGAGAAGACCATGACTCATCACCCACGGGCGTACTATTGAAAATTAATATTTTTAAAGAGTTTTTAATTTTATTTATATAATTGGAAAACAAACGGGTGGTGATCTGTAAAATACGAAATACATTTTTATTTGTTCACTTTGTAGTTCAAGTTGAGTAAAGGAGTATTAATATTAACTAGCAATACCTTCTCAAGATTCTCTTCTGTAAAATTTGTTCTCTTTGGATGAAATACATCCTTGTAGATAGAAAACGTCCTTTCTAGATCGGGTGCATACTGGAAATATTCTTTTATTTCAGCGTATTTAGAAGTTAGGTTTTGAAGCATTGTCTGCATACACAATTGCCGCAATGTTATTAAATCTGGATTTCTATTAAAAACTGCGTCTAACTTTTGCTGAAAGCCACATTCGAAGTTACTTGGAATATTTTTAAAATTATTAATAGCCACATCTAATGGTGTTAATCCATTATTTAATTTGATCTTTTTTATTTTCAAAATAAGGGATTAGCTTTGACAAATTTGCAAACTGTTCCTGAAGAAAGTACAAATGATCTTTTAAATTTGGAATTTGTATTAATTCCTTGCACTCGGAAATACTTCGAGCATCGTCATTTAAACATGTAACGAAATTTTGTAAGCTATCGAAATTCTCAGCATAAAAACTAGTAGCTTCCAACCATGATCCATCAACCATGATAGTTATTACTGGAGAGGGGGCAGTGGCAAAGATGGAAGTTCTTCCCTGTAAAGAGTTACTCTCAATTGCGCTTTTCTGAAAACTTTTTCAAAAGCGGATGCAAGTCTATCAACTTCCGGAAGGGTGTCTCTGATATATTCACAGATTCTGTGGAAAG
The DNA here is from genome assembly GCA_935421215.2 of Melolontha melolontha. NCBI lineage: Eukaryota > Metazoa > Arthropoda > Insecta > Coleoptera > Scarabaeidae > Melolontha > Melolontha melolontha. The sequence goes on along the minus strand of OW285240.1, from coordinate 104,030,752 downwards.
CATGTTCCACACAAGTAATATGAAGCATATTAGGATATGTTTCCTTTAATAGTCTGCCTGTTTTTTGTATACCGCACTGTCACTGACAAATAAAAATATTTTTCTTTGTTCCTGTTGCTCAAATGAAGCGTTTGGTGCATATTCTCGTAAATGGTTTTAGCTACTGTTTCCGCATCAACTGTATTTATAACTTTTGTTGCTATTACATGTGCGTTATAAGGAATAGTTGGATGTAGTACACCAGTTATAACATTTACCATACAGCGTCCTAATATATCGACAATTTTGTCGGTATGTACCTATAGATACTGATTTGAAAGATTGCTTCTAATGCATTCTACTGCTTTAGTGTAGCACTTCGAAACATATTTGCGTAAGGTGGATTGGTGAGGAACATTTCGACAAGTATATTTTTGGAGAAATGTTTTGAAAAGTTGGGATTGTTAAGTTTATTTAATGGAATATTTGCCGCCATTAAAGTTTCACAGAGATCTTCGATAAAATTGTCAGATTCCGACGGGTATAATTTCTGGGCGGATGTAAACTGGGCACCAAGTATATGGATTTACCTGTCCTGCAAAAAGGATTGCTTAATCCTACAGGTAATCTAGGCACCAGTACCGTTCGGGTAATGATCGCTTTAAAGCTTAAAGTAAGAAATTAGACGTTAATAAATTAAGGAATTTCCTAATGACCAAATAGATTATTTCAAATGTATTTTTATTTGTACATCTATTGTGGGCGGGCCTCTATTGTATTATGCTATAATATATTCTATATATAAGGAAACATTTAGTTTGTGTATTTAGTTATTTCTATCTTGTTTGCGGCGTTTGCTTAAAGTATGAAATTAGATCCGCTTCTCAGTCTCGAGTTTTGTTGCACACTGTTAAGAATTATGGAGGTCTCTTTCGTGGACAGTAACAACGGAAAATGTTTGCTAGTGGTTAACAAGTACACCTTTTCAAAACAGAAAGTGTTGAAGAGTGGCGAAGTGTTTTGGCAATGTACAAAAAAATCCGTAAATTGTCCCGCAAAAGGACTTAATAATACATTATATTCCGTTGATGTTTTGTTTGTTGCCTGATAAACGCAGTGAAACGTATGCAACATTATTTGAAATGCTAACAAAAGAAATCTTTCGACGTCACTCTACAATATTACGACCAGCTGAAGTTTTTGTAGATTTTGAGAAAAGCATTCACACAGCGGTTCGCGCTATATGGCAATCAGCACAAATCTATGATTGTCGTTTCCATTTGCACCAATCGTGGTTCAGGAAAATCCAAAGTTTGGGTTTAACAGCAGAATTTAGGAACACAGATTCCGAAGTAGGAAAATGGCTGCGATATACATTTGGATTAACGTATTTGAATCCTGACGAAGTAGGCGATTGTTTCGTATTAGATTTGTTTGCCGAAAAACCTGCTCATGCACAGGCTGACGAATACGCCGATTATTTATTGGAGACATATATAGAAGACGATGCTCCTTTTCCTCCACATATGTGGGCTACTGCAACTTCATCGATCACTAACAAATTCAACACATCCATCTATTTATATTTTTATCGAAAAGCTTAAGGAATTTCAAATAGACACTTATGTTAAAATTCAAAGTGTACACACACCAGCAAGAGTTAAAGACACGCGCAAAACTAAAATTAAGAACTCCAAATGAACTGTGTGAACAACTAAATAATGGAACAATATCACGATTACATTTTGTGAAGTGTATATCATTTTATTCATCAGTATGGCTTCAAATACACTATTTTCTTATTATAGTTTTTATATAATTAAGTATTTGCTTTTATTATTGTTTTCATATGAGTACATATTTTTTATTTTCTATCTTTTTGCTGTACTTCAACTTGAAATACACTATTTCTATGTTATTGTTTTTGTTTGCTTTATACGGTGCCCAGTTTACATAGACCCTCTGCGAGTACATTTTTAGCTAGTGCCCGAATTACCAACGAGATTAAAATTTCAGGTAGGTTAGTGCCCAATTTACATCCAGCCTAATTTCTGAGTATGTATTTTCGATGCTAAGTGACGTTTTACGTGCGATTTCTTGGAATTTTTTAATTATATTTTACAAACTTTGCAATAAATTTCGGAATCACTGGCAATGGACATACAATCAGTTTGATTGACCCTTAATCATCTCGCCATTGCTTCACGATGCCATTCTCGACGTTTTTCCATATCATATCTGAAAAAGGAAATTAAACAATGTTCTAGATCTAAATAAATGAAAATTAAAAATGTATGCGTATGTTATTGAAACGAAATTCATTGGACACTTACGTATATATGCAATTAACTGTTAAAATAATGAAGAAAAGAAACTAACTCACCGTACTCTATTTATCTTACGAAATATAAACTAGTAAATAAAATAAATTATAAAAACTCCTCCCGCTTCTATCTACGCCCGTGAAGAAAGGAATTTAAGTGTAAAATTGGAGTAATTGCGTCACAATTCAACGACAAAAAATAATTCGGCGTTTCGTGTCCTGTCCCTAATAATCAGCAACAAAACGGAGCAGTATAATAGATTTCATTGCAATTGGTCGATTCTTTATCGATGTTGGGATTTTTTTGAAAATCAATAAAGAATAAATTACGTAGTCAGTGCTGATGCCTTCAAAATGCATGTTTTGAAGATACCTTAATCGGAATGGAAAAAGTGTTGCGAGAATTAATATATGAAAATACGAGGTGCATTCAAGTTCTAAGGCCTCCGATTCTTTTTCTAACTAACTACTCACCCGAAAACTATGAAACTGGTGTTACTTCTCGACGTAATCTCCCTGCAGACGTACACATTTTTCACAACGTCGACGCCATGATTCCATGGCCGCAGCGAAGGCTTCTTTAGGAGTCTGTTTCGACCACCGGAAAATCGCTGACTCAATAGCAGCACGGCTGGTGAATGTGCAGCCACGGACAGTGTCTTTCATTGTTGGAAACATCCAAAAGTCACTAGGAGCCAGGTCAGGTGAGTAGGGAGCATGAGAAATCACTTCAAAGTTGTTTTCCCGAAGAAACTGTTGCGTAACGTTAGTCCGATGTGCGGGTGCGTTGTCTTGGTGAAACAGCACACGGGCAGCCTTTCCCGGACGCTTTTGTTGCAGTGCAGGAAGGAACTTGTTCTTCAAAACATTTTCGTAGGATGCACCTGCCACCGTAGTGCCCTTTGGAACACAATGGGTAAGGATTACGCCCTCACTGTCCCAGAACATGGACACCATCATTTTTTCAGCACTGGCGGTTACCCGAAATTTTTTTTGTGGCGGTGAATCTGTGTGCTTCCATTGAGCTGACTGGCGCTTTGCTTCTGGATTGAAAAATGGCATCCACGTCTCATCCATTGTCACAATCGACGAAAAGAAAGTCCCATTCATGCCTTGGTTGCGCGTTAACATTGCTTGGCAACACGCCACACGTGCAGCCTTGTGGTCGTCCGTCAGCATTCGTGGCACCCACCTGGAGGACACTTTTCGCATTTTCAGGTCGTTATGCAGGATTGTGTGCACAGAACCCACGGAAATGCTAACACTGGAGGCGATCTGTTCAACTGTCATTCGGCGATCCCCCAAAACAAGTCTCTCCACTTTCTCGATCATGTCGTCAGACCGGCCTGTGCCAGCCCGAGGTGGTTTCGGTTTGTTGTCACACGATGTTCTGCCTTCATTAAACTGTCGCACCCACGAACGCACTTTCGACACATCCATAACTCCTTCACCACATGTCTCCTTCAACTGTCGATGAATTTAAATTGGTGTCACACCACGCAAATTCAGAAAACGAATGATTGCACGCTGTTCAAGTAAGGAAAACGTAGCCATTTTAAGTATCTAAAACAGTTCTCATTCTCGACGCTGCCGCTACAATTCCATCTGCCGTACAGTGCTGCCATCTCTGTGACGCATTGACAACGAACGTACGCTCATTTTAAAACAATGCACATCCTTCTATCTCTTTCCAGTCTAAAGAAAAAAAATCGGAGGCCTTAGATCTTGAATGCACCTCGTACATCAATCATCATGGAGAATATCTTGAAAAACGACAAAACCATTTTCAATGGTAAATATTTGTTTTTATTTGTTATTCCGGATGCGTAAATAGTAACCCTCGAAAAAATTTTGTTTTAGCAGAAAATATAAAAGAGATGAATTTATTTGGCACGGTCAACTTTTATTTTGAATGTGGTTAGTAATATTTCTCGTGTCTAATAAAATCACATGAAAAGCTTGGAACGGTTTCCAGTAAACAACCTTGAACTCGAATCTTCGTCAAAAACATGCATTAGCTGAATGTCACCCCTGCAAAATCAGAATTTATAATGTTTTAAATAACTTAATTATACATAATTATTTCTTCGCCGTTTACACATATTCCATTAATTCATGTCATATTATTACGCTCTTTCGCATTAATTTTTCGTATCATGTAGACATTCCCAGACTTCATATTAATGTTCCTATTATTAAATTTCTCGACGATCTACATTAGAGTTATAAAGTTGGAACTAAAATTATGGAAAATGCCTGTAAATTACACTATAATTTATATCGACATGATTCAATTATTAAATACTAATATCCATTATTATGTTTTAAAGCGGACGATATTTGAGAAGCAAAATTTAATATAGCATGAATATGTCTTGTACAGTAAGGGTTGATCTGTTTTGTGTTTATAAATTAATATCTCTTGATTGAAATCAAACAGTATTGTTCGTTTATACCAGCGGAAACTCATCGTGTTAATGTATTAGTATCGATTAGGTTTTACTTTCTGGAGAGAGTATATTTTCGCGATAAATCGACGATACGGTTGAAAGCAAAATGTTTCACGGTTCTCCAAGCAAACTTTCAGGTGATTACCGAAGGAGATGTGGTTGATCTTATATTTAGCCTCGCAGAATGAAAAGCGACAAATAAGCGACAAAATGCTGAACGGTATACTTTGAATAAAATAGTTTTCAACAAATTCATTTTCGTATAAGGCAGAAAAAAATTGAACCAGAATTAATATTAATTAAACATTAATTGACAAAAGTGCTAATTTTTGTCATTGCCTATTTGTCATTTATTTAATTTATCTCTATGTATGTATTTTTTTTCCGATTAATGAGTTTATAACGCCTCTGTCCAAGTCGGATGATTATTGATTACTTATATATATATATATATATATATATATATATATATATATATATGTATATATATAAGTAAATATTCGAGCGATCATATATATCACATTTAAAATCACATTTACCATCTTCGGGTCTGCGATAACTGTCTGCTTCTGCTTCTGGTTACTCGTAAACTCGTAAACAGTTTACGAGTATCCAGAAGCAGAAGCAGACAGTTATCGCAGACCTGAAGATGGCAAATGTGATTTTGCCGAAACGTCGTCCAGAAACTAGCACCGGTCTTTACGAAGACCAAACAGTGGAAACGCGGAAGAACACCCGGAATCCAGTTAAAACACATACTACTACCCGCGGAAACCTAAAAGAAAACATATATATATATATATATATATTATCGACCGTACTGTATAAGTAAGAATTAATTAACGGGTAAACGTTCTGTCAAGTAAAAAAAAACTCCTTTATTTCACTCTATATTTCATAACGAATTTGTTACTTCCTCAAGAGTGCCTACATGTTTAATAAAACCACAATATATTGAACAATAAAAGGTTGACGATAAACCTACATCGTGTTAATTTAGTGTTTTAAATTTGATTCATTTTAACATGTTTAGTGTCGTTCTTTGATACATTTTAACTCTCAATTGTAAGTATTTTGTTATTGTTATTGTTTAATATATTGTGGTTTTATTAAACATATAGGCACTCCTGAGGAAGTAACAAATTCGTTATGAAATATAGAGTGATATAAAGGACATTCTTTTTTTTTATTTACTTGATAGACCGCTCACCCGTTAATTAATTTTTACTTATATATATATATATATATATATATATATATATATATATATATATATATAAGTGTTTAGATAATTTCTTAGCCTTTTATTAAATATAACAATTATATAAATTATTGGAGTTTTTCGGCTTTTATATGAAATATTTACAAATATCAAATTAGAATGTATGTAATTGCAGAGTAAGTGGGGATGTAAACATTGCTGTCTACAAATTACAAAGCAAATCATACGAATTTTTTTTATTTGAAAAATATGGTCTACGTTGGGACTCGAACCCAAGTCTACAGCTTGCCGGGCTGTCGCTTTTACCACTAAGCCACAATAGACCCAGGTGCAAGCTATTTAGAAATGCATTATAAAGTAACAGTGTTAATGAATCAGATGTCAGTTATTGAATGTAGATGTCAAGTTGAAAGCAGAAGTCAGTTTTGAAAGCTCATGTCAGTTTTGATAGCAGATGTCAGTTAGTGAAAGCAAATGTCAGTTAATGAAAGCAGATGTCTGATTAAAGCAGGTGTCAATTATTAAAGCAAACGTCAGATTAGAAAGCAGATGCCTATTTTGAAAGTAGATGTGAGTTATTGAAAGCAGATATCAGTATTGACACCTGCTTTCAAATCAGACATCTGCTTTCATTGACTGACATTTGCTTTCACTAACTGACATCTGCTATCAAAACTGACATGAGCTTTCAAAACTGACTTCTGCTTTCAACTTGACATCTACATTCAATAACTGACATCTGATTCATTAACACTGTTACTTTATAATGCATTTCTAAATAGCTTGAACCTGGGTCTATTGTGGCTTAGTGGTAAAAGCGACAGCCTGACAAGCTGTAGACTTGGGTTCGAGTCCCAAGGTAGACCATATTTTTCAAATAAAAAAATTTCGTATGATTTGCTTTGTAATTTGTAGACAGCAATGTTTACATCCCCACTTACTCTGCAATTACATACATTATAATTTGATATTTGTGAATATTTCATGTAAAAGCCGAAAAACTTCAATAATTTATCAATTGTTTTATATATATATATATATATATATATATATATATATATATATACATATATAAAGCGTTTACAGACGTCTCAGGCCCATTGCTTGGTCATATTATTCCATTTCTTCCTATCCCTTGCCAACAATCTCCAATTCTTGAGTCACTTCTTTTCTACATTCTCCATAACCGCATCCCGCCATCTTCTCCTCGGTCTACCTCGCCTTCTCTTTCCATCAGATACCTTCCATCCTATATCTTTAATTAACCTCTCTTCCCCTAATCTTTGAAGATGGCCGAGCCACTGGAGTTGCCGCATTTTTATGAAATGTATTACAGGAGATTCTCCATACAAATTGTAAATTTCTTGGTTCGTTCGCCTCTCCCATCTTGCTTCCGTCCTCTTTCCTTAGAAAATCCTCCTAAGTATCCTTCTCTCCCAGACCTCCAGTTTATACTGCACTTCTTTAGTCATTACCCACAATTCGCAGCCGTATGTCAGCGTTGGTCTCAATACCGATTTATATAATTCTATCTTAGTTCTGGAAAAGGTGCAGCGACGTTTTCTGAAGTATTTGTGTTATAAAGTTGATCATGTCTATCCGGAACGTAACATCGACTATAATTCGCTGCTGAGAAGACATGATGTTCAGTCCCTTCAATATTGTCGCGATATTCAGGGTGCAAGATTTCTGTGGAGACTCATTCATGGAGCTATTGATTCCGCACTGTTACTTTCCTTTTTTGGATCCTCGATTATCCTCTCGGTCCTGTCCTACCTTTGCCTTACCTCCATTGTTCCCCTATGACAACAATGTGCAGCGATGCTGATGCAATGTATAGCGACATTTTCCTTGATTCAACGTCAACAACAAAATGTCAAGTGACAGATAAAGGGTTGCTCTAAATAAACACTGCATGATTGTTTTTCACAATCTATTAGCTTTTCTTATTCTCAATCAGATCAAACGGGCGAGGGTTGTCCTTCGTATAGAATCGTCACTAAATGGGAAAATTAATTTAAGCATAGCAGGAGCAGCTTAGAAGATTATCCCCGCAGTAAGTCCAAAAATGGTGGATAAAGTTCATGATTTGTTTCAGACGATTGAAGTTAGAAATAGCAGAGGCAGTGGGCATTTCAATGTAACGGCTGCTTTATATTTTGCACGAAGAACTTGATATGAGAAAGCTTTCGGAAAGTTGGGTTAGGGTTAGAAATTTTTTAACGCAACACAACAGATTTTTTGCGCCGACTTGTTGCTTGTGCCGAAACATGTGTTCATTATTATACACCCGAATCTAGACAATAGTCGAAGATATGAACTAAACGTGGAGAACCACGTTTGATCTTCCAAAGAAAGCCAAGATATTTTTATCGGCGGGAAAGGTGATGGCATCGCTATTTTGGATTGCAAAAGGCATATTGTTGATAGACTATCTTCAAAAAGGCAAGACCGTAAACAGCGAATATTACGCAAATCTTCTAGATCGTTTGATGATAGCAATCGCTGAAAAATATCCAGAAATTACGAAGAAGGAAGTCCTCTGTCAACATAATAACGCACCTGTGCATTCCAGTACGGTTGCTGCAAAAAAAATTGAAGAATTAAGGTTCGAATTAATGCCGCACTCCTCATATTCGCCAGACCCAGCACCATCTGACTATCATCTATTCCCTAAATTAAAATATTTTCTCCGAGGTAAAAGATTCTGCACAAATGAAAAGCTAGTGAACGATTATTTTGCAAGGTTAGAAGGAAATCACTTTCGAGGCGGAATAAAGAAGGTTGAATATAGATGAACCAAATGTATCGAATTAAGGCGAGATTATGTAGAAAATAAAGTTTGTTTATTGAAATTATTCCTTTGTTTCTGTGCGATCGTGCGAATAAGTCAACTCACCCTCGCATATCAAAAAATATGCGCTAAAAATGCGAAGGAGCCTAAATTGTAAGTTTTCATTTTAAAATAAAAATTTAAACAAAATGTAAAGGGACAAAACTTTTATTGAAAATTCAATATTTATAAAAGTGTCTTCTATTCTTTGGGTGACACGAACAATACAATAAATTCCTTTCAAAAATCCGTTAAGTGTAACATCGAAAAAATACCGTAGCACAAAAGTTAGTTCCGGTCGACGAGCACTGTAATTGATTACATTTAGCAGAATTATGGTTAATTCAGAAACAACACGAAAACACTAACAACTACTACAAAAGTTTATAATTGGTTTTAGAGGAATGCTGCCGTTGATTAATTAGAGTGTACTTTTGTATTTTTACTCGAAAATGTTGTAATTATATCTGAAGTGCAGAATTTATCTAGCGTTATCAACGAAAACTTTCCAAAACAAGTAGTATTTTCATTAAATGAAACCGCTTCGAGATTCATTTTATTTCATTTATAGCTTCAAAAAACTACTTCATTTTGAATAATCTTCAATGCTATAAAAATTGGATTTCACTTTAAATTTACAATTAATAATGAGAATTGCAATATTTTGTTATAATAAGGTCTTTATTTAGGATGTAATTTTATATAAAAACACGATATGTTAATCAAATTTAATTTTAGATTCATCCCACATTATAATAGAAATAAAACTACGGTTCAAATCTTCACTTTTTAATATTTAATCGTAACACGACAATTGTTTCACCAGCACAGTGGCTACCTCAGGTACTTACAGCTAAAGAGCACGTTACTAAAAAACTAAATTAAAAGAATATATAAAATCAACAGGGTTGGTATTATTTTACAACGTTTTTAAAGAAATCTATGAATTTACACAACTATTGTCGGTAGTGAGAAAATGTGATTTATCTGGTCGGCCCTAAGTGTTATATTATAAGGTACTAAACATGTTTACGCATAAAATTTGTTTTAATAAACTAAATGTACATTTCTATTATCGTCTAAACAGATTTTAAGTGAATAAATTTAGCAAAGGCGAGTTATTTAAATCTAATGGTCATTAAGTAAAATTTGTGAATGTTTTAATTTATTGACTTTTAAACTTTCCAGTAAATTTAATTAATGCCTATATTTTCTAAATGCAACATTTGAAAATCTTTATTGAAAGTGTGGTTTTCTTTTAATAGATGATTCGCAAAAGTGGAATCTTGTTTTTTATTTCTAAACAAAGAACGGTTCAGCAATGCGTTTTTCAAACGATCTTCCTGGTTGACCAACATATACCTTACCGCATCCACAAATTAACTTATAGACTCCAGACTTCTTATTTTTATCTGTTTTATCTTTATTGTTTTTAATATGTTTGGATAAATTATTATTGATTTTGAAAGCCGTGTTCATATTAAGTTCTTTAAATAACTTAAAATGTGTTTATTAGGTATCAGTGTACGTTTGTAATCTAAATTTTGAATTTATCCTTTATTGCAGGATATACCATGGAGATTGCTTTTTTGAAAAGTTTTTTTGCCAGCATATTTATCTGTGTAGCCGTTATTAATAGCTATTTGTTTGACTAAATTTAATTATTTTTCATAAACTTCTTTGGATAGTGCATAATATTAATCTATGTAAAAAACTATGAAAACTCGCTAATTTGTGTTGTATGGGATGTGTTCACGAATTATGTATAGCTATGTCAGTATGAGGTTCTTTATGGTAAATATCAAACTATAATTTATTGTTAATTTTTTTAATAGTTAGATCCAAAAATTAATGTTATTGTTTACTTCTTGTTCATGGTAAATTCAATATTTTTATGAATAGAATTGACGAATTACAGTAGCAAGCTTAATTGTCTTTGTCTTCCAGTGAAGCAAAGTATAATATCGTTTACATATCTATGCCAAAAGAAAATATGCTGTTTTAGGGGATTATTAAAAATGATGAATTCTAAGTGGTTCATGAAAATTTCTGATAGCAATGGACTTAAGGGGTTACCCATAATTAGTCCTTCCCTACAAGTGTATATTGAATTATTAAACTGGAAGTAATTTTGTTTCAGAACTATATTTAACAAATCTAAAATTTCAGCTTTAATTACCGGGTTAGTGTTCTTAGTTATAAGTAAATTCTCAATTAAATTAACGGTTTCGGCTGCAGGGACACAATTTAAGGCTTTTCCCGACGATTCGAACTTCAGTACCCCAAATAGCTTAAGGGTTAAGAGCGTGGTCCGGCAAACCAAAGGATGTAGGTTCGAATTCTGCACAAGGGCGATTTTTTTTTTAATAAAAAATTCGAATAATTAGCGTCGTATATGTAGAATGCATTTATTTCAAGGTGCATATTTTTCGAAATTTTTTTTTTTAACTTTAACAGTGGCGTGCGTACGGGCACATATTTTTAAATTTTTGAAGAAAAAATGGTACGCCTATGTTTTTTTCCAAAATATAAATTATTTTTGAATGCCCCGTTCATTTTGAAACATAAGAGCTTTCTTGAGCTGTTTTCCTGTAACGCGGTTTTTGAGTTAAATATAAAAAACGTTGAATTGTCCGACAAAATTAATGTAATAAGCATCCGATATAATAAAAGATACTCCGGGGATATTTGAACGAATGCGCAATTGCATTAGGAAGAGGGCGCAAGCATGCATATTAATTAATTATATTATTTTGTAATTTTATTTATTTATTTTTTATTTATATATTTATTACTAGAGAACGGATGCAATTTCCATAAAACGCAATCGGCAATTGGAATTGTGTATAACGTCGCACAGTACATCCCGGCGTAATTCAATGAAGTATTTGTTTGACTTACTCGGCCACCTGGTCTCGCACGATAACAATGGACAACTCAGCTATTGTATTCGGAGAATATAGTGTTTTTTAAAGTGTTTTCATGAGCGTAGATAGAAGCGGGGTTTTTATAATGTATTTTATTTATTAGTTTATATTTCGTAAGATAAATAAAGTGCTGTGAGTAAGTTTCTTGTTTTCATAGTTTTAGCTGTTAATTACATCGTAATTTTTGTGATAGATCCTGTTTAATATCGTTTGATTCAATCTATTTCTACCAATTATTTCAACGTAAGTGTGCATTGAATTTCGTTCAGTTTCAATAACTTACGCACACATTTTTAGTTTTCATTTATTTAGATCTAGAGCATCGTTTAAGTTACTTTTTCAGACATGATATGGAAGAATGTCGAGAACGGCATTGTAAAACAATTGCGAGTTGGATTGACGGTCATACTGATTGTATGTCCATTGTCAGTGATTCCGAAATTTATTACAAAATCCGTAAAATATCGTCAAAAATTCGTCAATTAGGATCGCAAACACATCTGAACACTGTAAAACTTTTATGGCGGCTAATATTCCATTAAATAAACTTAGCAATCCCACTTTAAAACTATTTCTTCAAAAATATACTGGTCGAAATGTTCCTGATGAATCAACTTTACGCAAATATTATGTTTCTAGGTGCTATACGAGAACAGTAGAACGCATTAGAAGCCATCTTTTAAATCAATACATATGGATAAGCGCCGACGAAACGGTAGATATGTTAGGACGCTGTGTGGTAAATGTTGTAGCTGGTATACTACATCCAACTATTCCCTATAACTCATATGTAATAACAACAAGTGTTATAAATAGAGTTGATGCGGAAACAGTTGCTGAAACCACTAAGGAGAATATTCAAAAAATGCTTCATTCGGACACCACGTACAAAGAAAAAATACTTTTATTTGTCAGTGATAGTGCTGCGTATATGTTAAAAACAGGCAGACTATTAAAGAAAACATATCCTAGTATGCTGCATATTACTTGTGTAGCACATGCTCTCCATAGAATCTGTGAATATATCGGAGACACTTTTCCGGAAGTTGATAGACTTGTATCAGCTTTTAAAAAGTTTTCAGACAAGCACCATTGAGAGTAGCTCTTTTCAGGGAAAATATTCCATCTCTGTCACTGCCTCCCACTCCAATAATAACTAGATGGGGAACATGGCTGGAAGCTACTAGTTATTATGCTGAGAATTCCGATAGTCTAAAACATTTCGTAACACTGCTATAGGAGGATGCTAGAAGTATTGGTGAGTGCAAGGAGCTCACACAAATCCTAAATTTAAAAAATCAGTTTTACTTTCTTCGCGAACACTTTGAAAAATTGCCAAAACTAATCACTTATTTTGAAAATCGAAATCTCAAATTAAATGACGGATTAACCACATTAGATGTGGCTGTTAATAATTTGAAAAGTATTCCAAGTGACTTCGGATGTGGCCTTCGGCAAAAGTTTGAAGCAATTCTTAATAGAAATCCAGATTTAATTACATTGCAGCAATTATGTATGGAGACAATTCCACAAAATCTAACGGCTAAATATGAAGAAATAAAAGAATATTTCCAGTATGCACCTATAACCAGTTGCGATGTAGAAAGGACGTTTTCTATTTATAAGGATGTACTTAATTCAAAGAGAACAAAATTGACAGAAGAAAACCTTGAGAAACTATTGTTAGTCAATATTAATACTCCTTTACTCAACTTGAGCGACAAAATGAACAAATAAAAATGTTCCAATTATAGAAATAAAATTAAAAACTTTAAAAATACAACTTTTCAACAAATACATATGTGTTTCGTAATTTTATAGATAACCACCCGTATGTTTTCCAATTATATAAATAAAATTAAAAACTTTAAAAATACAACTTTTCAACAAATAAATATGTATTTCGTAATTTTATAGATCACCACCCGTTCGTTTCCAATTATATAAATAAAATTAAATATTTTAGAAATACAGCCTTTCGCCAGTACTGCACTGGGCTTTGCGTCATGTGGTAAGCGTGTCCGTTCTCTATTTATTACCCAACAGAATTATAATTCCATTTACAGGATAAAATAAAACAAAATTGTAAATCATACACATAACAATAAGTGCTAATAGAAAAAAAAAAGTATATATATTATAAAGACATAATTTCCTAAATATAAAAAATATAAAGAAGCCTAAAATAATATACAATATTCAAGCCAATAATATATATTAATATAAACAATAGTCTGGACAAGTGATCAAAACCAATAAAAACAAAAAAGACGCGGGAACATCCAGGAATTAATTGCACACTACAATGAATACATATCGCAGATGTTATAGAGACGCTGTCTGAAGCTCAACAAACCATAAAAATGTATATCTATTTCAGAAGAAACCTGATTGTAATTACTGCTCATAACGTAGACAGGAGACCTGACCAACAAATTGGTTCGAGGAAAAGGAAGATAGAAAATACGGGAAGGACGTGTGAAGAATAGTGGGACAAGAAAATTGAAGTAGGAAAATAGTGTTGTGCAGTCAACTTCGTTGTGAAGAAGCCTATGAAGGAAGTTGAGACTGGCTACAAAACGTCTAAAGGAGAGAGAAGGCACGTTGAAACGAGAAAGGAGTTGAGTGTGATCAAAGCCCCTGTCGGGATAGACGCCCGTAATAATCGTTCCATGTTAGTTGTAATGTTATGTTAATATTGTATGTTGTCAGTTGTTGTTCATTACACGCTGATACCAACCCGTAATGTGTTTAATGTTTCCTATTAAATTCATAATAATTTTGAAACTCCTTCATAACTCGAAAATGATGCATTACAGGAAAACAACTCAAGGGAGCTCTTATGTTTCAAATTGAACGAGGAACTCAAAAATAATCTATATTTTGGAAAAAACCATAGGTCTGCCATTCTCCAACACCCTGTATTTTCATTACAGATCATTTATTTTTCATGTAGATTCACACCCATAAATATTTGCATATCAATAAGGAACAACCTGTATATTTTAAGATAAATGACGTAAGCAGGCTTTAGAATTAAAAATAATTTCGTTAATTATAACCCACATAGAACTTTAAAGAAGAACGATGATAATACTGATAATGTAAACGAAGAGCTTTATGTCTTAATAAAAGTAAAAGAACTCTTAATATATTACCTTAAGGATTTCCACATTTTACCATTCCATCAAATCAATTCAGTCTATATAAAATATTAGCCCAGTAATGTCTGCTTCTCCTCACATATGAACCATATATAACTGTTGCTTGTTGTGACGTTGACTAGATAATAAAAAAAGATTCTGTATTGTATTTTTATGTGGGTCTTCTGCGTGATGAAAATGCCAAGCGAATTTCGTAATTTATATCACACAAAACTGCTCATGGCACACGTACAGCACGCGGGGTATAGCCCTGAAACCTATCTTACAATCTCTTTCTGTGTGCGTTACGTATGTGTATATCGGCTTTCATTTATCATTTTTCCAAGCCATACGATGTTATTTTCAGGTCTGTTAGTCGTATGCTCTTCTCTTCGAACGATCCAGAGACTGATATCCGTCCCTTTGATGTTGTAAAGTGACTTTTATTGATTTTTATCTATATATGTTCATATATAAGTGTATTGTGTATGTGCATGTGTGTGTTCATGTTCATAAGGTTCACCGTTACAAAATCATGTAATGCTTCCTTCTCAAGAGAGGCCTTATATGCAAATGTACAATGAGTATTATGAATGTTCCATTCGGAAAACAACAAAAAATGTATAATATATATATATATATATATATATATATATATATATATATATATAATATAATATTTTCGTGACCTCGGTATGATAAGGTAAATTTAATAAGTCGGCGATTAAAGGTCTGGTTCATTACTTCAAAGTATATATATTTAAAACTATTTACTTTGAAGTAATGAACCAGACCTTTAATCGCCGACTTATTAAGTTTACCTTATATATATATATATATATATATATATATATATATACAGGGTGTCATTTTGAAAACGTACCACCCTCTATATTTCGGCCCCTATAGAAATTCCAAAAATATGCAAAAACACATCAAACTTATTTTTAAGGGGGACATTTTGTAGGCTGGTTTTCAATTAAATTACATCAACCCTCTAGCGGGGGTGGACATAACCTCTAAAAATTTAAATGGAAATGGGGGTTGAGTGAAACCTCATTTTAAAGGTTGTTTAGCCTGCTTTTCAAAAATGCTAAATTCTTGTCTTTTATTTTTAATACTTTTGAAGAAATCAAGTCAAACCATGAACATACAAGTATCAAGTTTTTTGCAATAAAACATTAAAAAACTAATAAAAAGTTACTTATTTTATAAAATTTTCGAAATGTTGTCCATTATTTTCTAAACAGTGATAAAGTCTACTCTCAAACTCCTCTCTAACATTTCGAAACACTTCTGCCTGAAGTTCTCTACATGTAGCTGTTATTCTTCTCTTTAAATCTTGCAAATCTCGAGGCGGTGTTTTATAAACAATCGATTTCAGATGCCCCCATAGGAAGAAATCTAGAGGCGATAAGTCGGGTGATCGTGGTGGCCATTCTATTGCTCCTCTTCGACCAATCCATCTGCCAGGAAATCTATCATTTAGCCACTGTCTAACTGGAAGATAGTAGTGTGGTGGAGCTCCATCTTGTTGGAAGTGTAGAAGATCTTCTTGCAAAACCATGTTACCAGCCGCGTCAATTTGATTTTCCAAATTAGTTGTTATTAAGGGGTCTATTATTTCTTCAAGCAAATTTAAGTAGAGCTCACCAGTTAAATTTCCTTCAATGAATGAAGGTCCAATAATAGTATTCCCAAGGATACCAGCCCAAACGTTCACTTTTTCTGGATACTGTGTGTGACCTTCCCTAAAAAGTCGCGGATTTTCATCGCTCCAGTAGCGACAATTTTGCTTGTTAACATGCCCATTAAGAAAAAAAGTACACTCATCAGTAAAGCAAATATTGTGCAAGATATTTTGGTTTTCATTTATAAAATCCGTCATTGTTTCACAAAATTCAATCCTTCTGTCGAAATCGTCGTCAAAAAGCTGTTGTAGAATTTGCATTTTATAGGGGTGAAACTTATTTAACTTTAGTGCTTTCCTTACTGTTTCGTGAGACATTCCTACTTGGCGTGCCACAATACGAAGTGATGTGGAGGGTTCTGCAGTAAAGGTGCCTAATACTTCTATTTGTGCTGCTTCATCCAAGACACGGCTAATATTTCTTTTTTGGTTAGCAACGGAACCAGTTTCACTAAACTTAGCGACTAATTGTAGAACATACTTATGATTTAAATTACTATTCGGATACCTTTCATTAAACATTCTTGACGTTCTTCTTGCGCATCTTCCACATTCCCCATAAATAAGAATAATTTCAATTCTTTGTTGAATTGTAAACACCATTTTTAAAAATAATGTAATAAAATCGTAACTTTTACCTCGCAAAACTAATTTTACAATAAAGTAATTTTGGGTAAAATAAATGGAGTGACAAACAAAGAAAAATTTGACAAGAATGTCAAGAATGCTTAAACCAGGGCTCTTTTTTTTCTACGTTAAACTACCTGTACGACTATCACAAGTACTAGTTTAGGTAAATCACATTCTTTCCAATAATAATGTTTAACTGAATAGTATGCGTCTTTATTATTTCGTTGGATATTAGAAGTAAAAATAGTTTAAAAATTTACCGTTATGTAATACCTCAATTTCATTTATTTTAATTCATTAAAGTAATATCACAAAGTGTTTTTGATACCTAAACTTCTTTACAGTTTTCACCAAATATCTCGCGAACTGCTAAAAAGAAAAGGCAAGAATTTAGCATTTTTGAAAAGCGGGTTAAACGACCTTTAAAATGAGGTATCACTCAACCCCCATTTCCATTTAAATTTTTAGAGGTTATGTCCACCCCCGCTAGAGGGTTGATGTAATTTAATTGAAAACCAGCCTACAAAATGTCCCCCTTAAAAATAAGTTTGACGTGTTTTTGCATATTTTTGGAATTTCTATAAGGGCCGAAATATAGAGGGTGGTACGTTTTCAAAATGACACCCTGTATATATATATATATATACAGGATGTCTAGAAACTCTCCTGACAAACGAAGACCGGAGTTTCCTCAGATAATTTTAAGACAATTAAACCCAAATTCACCTAGTCCGAAAATGCTTCCTAAGGGAGCTAGAGTTCTTTGAAAATGGCGCCTTGTATTTATTTTTTTTTAATTCCTCCAGAACGCTTCTATTTAGAAAAACAAAAACTGGTATGCTTATTTATCCTCCAGAGATGAATCGATTCCATCAATTGCGAATTTCTAGTACCGGTCATAGGCGTCCGTTTTGGGTAGGTCATCGGTTATTTTAAGGCATAACTTTTTTGTCTTTAACTTTTAAGCAGTAGATTATTAAATTTTCAGTTATTTCAGTACTAAAAGGTACTCTTACTTTAAGTCGGTAGGATACACCGTTTTCTAGAAAAATCGATTTGTAAATTTTTCGTTTTTTCTTCATTAAAGTTCAATTTTTTATTTTTTTAGCTCTGAACTGCCAACAGAAGTAAAACCTACGTGTTTCATTGTCAAGTTGTTGTCAGTTCGCGAAGTTTATCTGTTCATTTTTTACTTTGTGTTATTCAAACACGATTTCAATTTAAAAAAAAATGGTTTTTACTAATGAGGAATACGCCGATATGCATTTAGTTTATGGCGAAATGAGGTATAACGCTCGAGCTGCGCAACGTAGATACGCTGAAAAATTTCCCAATCGTCAGCATCCCACTCACTCAACATTTACAGCTCTTCATCAACGATTAAGAGAAACAGGTTCAGTGGTCCCAAAAAATAATGAAACAGGGAGACATAATGATGTAACAGCAGAACATGAAGATGTTATTTTAATGGAAGTTGAGGAAAATCCAGATATTAGCGTTCGAAGACTATCTGCCATGTACCCCACAATTTCAAAATCTTCCGTAGGAAATATCTTACACAAAGAAAATTTATATCCTTTTCATTTTACAAAGGTGCAAGCACTGCTAGAAGGAGATTTTCCTGCTCGCGTAGAATTCGCTAGATGGTTACAAAATCAGAAAAATCAAGATGAAGATTTCTCCAGGAACATTTTGTTTGGTGACGAAACTACATTCTCAAAAAATGGAATTTTTAATGTACATAATGCACATTATGCACATTATTATTCGTTCAAGAATTTAAGCATCAGCATAGGTTTAGCATAAACGTCTGGATAGGAGTAGTTGACGATTATCTACTTGGACCTGTGGAATTACCTGCTCGTTTAAATGGTGCTGATTACTTACATTTCCTGCAAAATATTTTACCTGATTTGTTAGAAGAGGTGCGTTTAAATATTCGGCAAAACTTATGGTTTCTACAGGACGGCTGTCCGGCCCACTTTAGCAGGAATGTACGAGACTTTCTAGATAATAACTACGAAGACCATTGGATTGGAAGAGGCGGTCCAGCTGCTTGGCCAGCAAGGTCGCCGGATTTGAATCCTTGCGATTATTGTGTTTGGGGATACATAAAAGCATTTGTTTATTCCGTTCCGATACAAAATCGCGCACAACTCTGGCTAAGGATACAAGATGCTTGCAACGAATTTAGAAATAACTTTGGAATTTTTGCAAGAATTCGGCGTTCTCTAAGCAAAAGGGTAAACTTATGCATAGAGACTAATGGTCATCACATCGAGCAACTTTTGTAACAATCTACCTTTGATACTTGTTCTTTTTTTGTTAGTTTCGTTCCATTGTAATAAATAAATTGTTTTTAATTTATTAAATTAATTTTCATCCATGCCTTGATAGTCCAAGCCAACTTCGTCGCTAAAAATAAGTAGGTACATAATAAATTGAACTTTAATTAAGAAAAAACGAAAAATTTACAAATCGATTTTTCTAGAAAACGGTGTATCCTACCGACTTAAAGTAAGAGTACATTTTAGTACTGGAATACCTGAAAATTTAATAATCTAGTGTCACAAATGCTTAAAAGTTAAAGACAAAGAAGTTATGCCTTAAAATAGCCGTTGACCTACCCAAAACGGACGCCTATGACCGGTACTAGAAATTCGCAATTGATGGAATCGATTCATCTCATCTCTGGAGGATAAATAAGCATACCAGTTTTTGTTTTTCTAAATAGAAGCGTTCTGGAGGAATCTAAAAAAAATAAATACAAGGCGCCATCTTCAAAGAACTCTAGCTCCCTTAGGAAGCATTTTCGGACTAGATGAATTTGGGTTTAATTGTCTTAAAATTATCAGAGGAATCTCCGGTCTTCGTTTGTCAGGAGAGTTTCTGGACACCCTGTATATATATATATATATATATATATATATATATATATATATATATATATATATATATATATATAGAAAGATTTATAAGTAAATTCCCTTTAATAATGATTTTTAAAAACCAATTAAAATTACTGTCGTGAGCAAAAAAATCGAGACAGTGTCAAAATCGTTTTGTCAATTTCCTTTATTTTTTAGCGTTCTAATTTTGACGATATTTGATTAACTTTCAAACTCTACGTCAAATTATATATCATAGTTGCTAATTCAAAATTGAAAATGCCGCATCTTTCGAAAACTGATAAAGCCAGACTTGTTACTAGTTTGACAAACGTGAAATCATTAAGAAGTGTATCGGTTCAATTTCATATTGTTAAAAGTTCAGCCGCAGGAATATATACAAAAAAATGCATGGAAGAGGATAATTTAAATCGGAAAATAATTTCCGGACGTAACAAAATTACGATTACGCAGGAAGACGAAACATTAGTTACTGAGATTAGGCACAACTCTTTCGACACATTAAAGGAAGCTATAAAAACAACACAATTTCCTGTCTCATCTTGTCACAATGGTTACAAGAGAATTAAATTTAAACTTGAGATATCCAGCCCTACAGTCCTTATCTAAATTCCATTGAAAATGTATGGAGATTAATGAAATAGAGTTTCTAACCAGGAAGAATTTTGGGAGTGTCCAAAATGCTTGGCATCAAATTTCTATAAATGTTGTACAAAATATTGTCGCTTCAATGTCTACAAGATTAGATGCAGTTAATAATAACGGTGGAATGACTAAATACTAATTATTTTAATTTAATAAATAATCTTTCTCTATCGCTTTTAGTAATTTTTATACAATTCCTGACTTACTATTATGAGTAAAGATAGCCACTTAAGTAGTGACAATTAAAACCCACGCATAAACAGTGTCCCGTTTTTTTGCTCACGAGAGTACCTCTGTTTAACGGACACCTGTAGGATATTGGAAAGTGTCCACTACACTATTTAGAGGTATCCAGTAATTAGAAGTGGTAAGTAAAGTCCATGTTTTTTTAAGTAAGATGTAGTAAACATATAAAAGGTAAATCGAAAATTTAAATCGTTTGCGTTATTATAATAATTTTTTTCTGAAATCATTCAAGATTGCCTACTTTATCGGCGCAATTTCAGATCCCAAAATAAGCTATTCTAGTCCGTTGTTAAGCAACCGTCAGAAAACAGTCCAGGAAGCCTTTTCGTACTAAGTCGGAAAAGTCGGTATAGCTTTCCCGTACCGGTTCTTGATATATATTTTAGACAGTAAATAAGTACACGCAGACAACATTTTCAGCAGCTTTTACTATCTTCGGTAGTGTCCCGCACACGAGGACATTATCTTCACAGTCCATTTAATTTTTTTTTATCGATAAGTAGCTATTGTTGTCCTGGAATATATTGCTTTTACTACTAGATACACAATGTACTATTTCTTCAAGCGTATAATAATTTCGATATTATATCCACAACCTTATATTGAAAAAGTTCATTTTTATCTGGCAGCAGTTTTATCGTTATTATTTTACGCCGGAGCTGTAATATAGTATATTACAGGCCAGGCAAAGAAACCTCATATTATAACCGAGCATACAGTTCACTGCCGAGGCGCTAGCCGAGGCAGTAGAATGTGTGCCAGGCAATTGATACGCTTTCGCTGTCGTCTATTACACTCAGGTGCAAAAAGAACGGACCACATATAATTCTATTTTGAAAATCGGCTACGTTTGTTTGTTATTTTGGCTTTCAGTTTATACTTTTTATATTTTATCGACAAAAGACTTCTTCCTGGACTATAAACAGACATAAGCATATGTTGGGTATTTATTCTCGTTTTAAATGAACAATGAACATGTTAGAAAATTCAGATTCAACTGTTCCACGTTCCATTCATTCAATTAGAGAGCCTGTGTTTTACATTTTTTTACGGATTTTTCGGTTGCTAGGCAATTTGTTGTCAATCTGAGAGCCTCGTTAATTGTTAACTTTGTTTCTAATTGCTAAAGATTGTTATTAATTATGGTTCAAAATACTGAAGATTGTGCTAAAACAGTAGCTTTCGTGAAAGATAGTCGAAGCCAACGATATGTGTCTCGGTTACTCAATGTTAGGTATTCTACTTTTCAAAGAGTGCTACAACGTTGCGGGAAGACTGGTGCAAACACACGAAGGCGAGGTAGTGGTCGAAAACGGGAAACTACCACTCGAGACGAGAGATTCATTTTCTTAATTCTCTACGGGATCATCATTTGACCTCAGTACAGATAAAAAATCGACTTTTGGAAGTTCGTGATAATAATGTAAGTATGTGAACAGTTCGTCGAAGATTACATGAAGTTCGATTGAATCTTTCTAGCCAAAAATCGGGCCTAAGTTACTCCCACATCGCCGAGTAGTGAGATTACAATTTTCTCGTGAACATATCAACTGGAATCTTGAGCAATGGAGTAATTTACTGTTTACCGATAAGTCTAGGTTATCTTTCCATTCACCAGACCAACCGAAGCAAGTATGAAGACGAAAGGGAGGACAATTCGCAGGGTGTATTTTCAGCTCCAGACATAGTCATAACGGAGGTTTCGTAATGGTGGGGCCAGGCATATCAATGGAGGCCACTACAGAGTTAGTGTTCATCGATAGGCTCTCACTGACAGCACAACGGTATATTGAGAAAGTTTTGGCATATCACGTGGTTCCATTCACTCCATTTATTGGTGATGTCTTTGTTCTGATGCAGGATAACGCGAATACACATTCAGCGAGATGCGTAAGTGAACACTTGGCAGAAGTGGGCATTCGAAAACCAACTGGCCAGCATGTTCTCTGGATGCAAATCCTATAGAACATGTTTGGGATATGATAGGTAAACGTGGTAGATCTCGTGCAATAGCACCAACCACAATAAACGAGCTTCATGTAGCCCATCAAGAAGAATGCGATAATATTCCACAGAATGCAATTCGTGTGCTCATTAGTGGTATGCCACGTCGCATGCAAGCAGTAATTAGGTCTAGAGGAGGCAACACGGAATATTGAAGTCTATTAAGTTTTAATTTTCGTTTTCTGTGCCTCTAAAATGTATTGTTGTTAACATAAATTTTGTATACACATCCATTTTATTTGTTTATTAAAACTAGAATAAAATATGTTTTTTAAATAATTCAGAAGGAAGTCCTTTATCGATAAAAAATCAAAAGTGTAAACTACCCGTTTTTTTTTTGCATGTGATGTATATATTGTTTTTTTTCAAGCGTTTAATTAGAATATTTCGTTTAAATTTTCTAAATGATTTTTAGGTTAGGCTCAAATGACAGATTACACATTTAATTCTTTTTATTAATGATAATGTTGGCGTTTGACGTTTTAGCATAGTTTTTCCTAACATCTTAGATATGCTCTCACCTAGGAATTTTACTATATTATAAGTAAGGGCTAATATGTTTGATACTATTGGTCTTGAAGGGATATTATTTTTGTGGATTTTTGGTAATCCATATAAAAAGTACCGGCAGATCACAAAATTATATCACTTGATGTAGAATCTTTGTACACTAACATTCCTACAAATCTAGCTATAAATATAATAGAATCCAAATGGGATGAAATTAGTCTACAGACATCACTAGATAAAAACGAATTTATTAAAGGTATACATTTTTGTCTCGACAACACATATTCTCAATACAAAAGTTAGTTTTACAGTCAAACATTTGGTATTGCCATGGGCTCTCCTTTAGCTGCTCCTATTGCAAATCTGATAATGGTACATTTGGAACAAAACGTTATCAACTCATTAGACTTCAACCCCATTTTCTTTAAAAGATAAGTAGACGACATCATAACATGCATACCGACAAATAAAATAGACTTTTAAATAAATTCAACAACTTTCACAACAAATTGAAATTTACAATTGAAGAAGAAATTAATAACAGTATTTATTTTCTTGATATTTCTTTAACCTATGATAGACAGGGTACTATTTATACAAATTGGTACAACAAACCTACACCTTCATTTCTATATATGAATTACTACTCAAATGCACCTACAGTATTCAATAAAATGATTATAAATTATCTGACTTATAGAGCAGTAAAACTATCATATACTCAATACAGAAAAGATAATATCAAGAAAATTAAAACGATCTTAACAAATAATAACTATCCACCACAACTTATAGAGCAAACAATTAAAAAAAGAATACACCAAATATACAACACTGCAAACACCAATAACAATTTAAACAATGAAACAACATACATCATGATTCCATATGTTCCACAATTATCAGAAAAAAATAAATATACTTTAAAAAAATATGATGTAGCTACAAAATATTTATTTACAAAATATATTATTTAAATATCTGTGCATTTGCTTATCATGCTGGCATTTCCGTGCTTAGATCCCTGACTAGGCTGTCCGAGTAGGTTTTCGTAGTTTTCCTTCTCGTTCCAGGCGAATGCCGACAGCTCAACAGTTGTTCCACTAGCGCAGACATAACAATAACTCATGGCTTGCCATTCCCCTGTCTTTGTTGTCTACTGTTTGGAGAATACTAAGGCATGATTTATTATTATTAAACTTGATTGTATCTTTGAATAATTTTATCCATGACAACTTCAGATATATAAGTATGACATTAATATTCTGTCATTTATATTTTAAATTTCTTTGAAAAAAGCATTATGTGCAGAAACATGTAAGATTATTTTAAATATATAAATATTGAAGTAAAACAGACCGCGATTAAATGATAAAGTATGATAACTCGTTGAATTCTTAATAAATAGGATTTTCAGAATCTAATATAAACACATCAGGGCCGTATTTAAAAAAAATAAGTTTATTATGGTTCCGCAAAGACAAAACGTTGGATTAAAAAACTAACAACGCCACCTAAACAGCATTAAAAGTTGAACATAAAAATATTATTTTTATGTTCAACGATGTAGTCCACAACATGTGATTGTTATTGCAAGATTTTCCTTGTTTGCTCTATTAAACGTGTTTTTTTAAGTGTGTTGTCCTTCATTTTAAACCGTAACTTCACAATCGATCAAGATGGTTCTAATTGTTATCTGTCGGTTTGTTATTTGTGATGTATTGTAGGGATTATGTATGGGTATATTGGTAATTTCTCCTTGTATAAAGAAGAGTTCATATTTTGACCATGATGAAGCATAGAATTTATATCTTGGATGAAGAAATCTCTCCCACATTTGTTCTACAGCAAAGACTCCTGGTCTAATTGTATATATATATATATATATATATATATATATATATATATATATATATATATAATGTACACATTGCTATGCCACAGTTAATTTATAAGAAATATAAAATATGTACACAATATTGTATATAGAATTAACATTAATTAGAACGCTTTTATTCAGAAATGTGCAAGTTCCTAATAATTTTATCTGTTTGTAGAGGTGTTACGACTTCGAATAGACGCTATTAAGAAAATATATTATTCATTGAAAAGTGCATAATAATATGTACCTACATTTTATTTAACACGATTACGTCAAATCCAGCAATTTTAAACACAAACAAGTATTTTATTCTCAGTTGGGGAAAGACGGGGGTGTACGAATAAAATCATCATAATTTCTGTGTTGCCTATAAAAAGCAAACTTTCAAGCAAACATTCATAATAATGAAATAAAAATGTACGTTTTACGAACAGTTTTACTAGTTTGCCTTTCCAACATAAATTACGGAAATAAAGTAAATCCATCAACTGAAAATATAACAGAGTTGGAACAGTTTATACATTGGTATTATGAAGATTATACTTGCGTAAGTTTTATCAGCGATGATGTTATTCTTCTCGACAATATTTTTAAATTTAGAGACCAGAAAAATTTATCGTTCAGAATTAATTCCAAGGAAATCGTGAACTTAACTACTCCTGATACCCAGGAAGGATATATAATTATATCAAATTCAACACCTAATATTTTAAAATATTTGAGAAGTGTTAAAGATAAAAACGACGGTTTAATAAAGAAAACACTGATTGTAACAAATAGTAAGCAAATTGAACAAATGCAAATCTTTAACGAAGCTCACAATTTATCGTTTAAAAAAATTCTTATTGTGGAAATAAGCTTAAATAGCTATGGTATTATAGGCTATGACCATTTTACAAATATTTCAACATCATTCAATATTTTGCAACGGAAAGAAATTATTGATTGGCAAAAAAGTATAAATTTTCATAACATTTCCGTAAGGTCAATAAAAATACTTATAAGCGAAATTGAAATGAATTTCGCGTTTGAAACTATACTTGCGCAGAAGCTAAATTTTTCTGTATCACATGTTAACAATTGGGATCCGAATATTACAAAACATTTGGAACAATTTTTAAGAAATGATATCGACTTTATATTCGACCAAATCTTAGTGAAGGATTACAATTTAGAGGGACTTACCTTTGCAGAGACAACGGCAGAAAATGAACTTTGTGTGGTGGTACCAATAAATAATATTCACTACTTTCAAATGAGTCTATCTAAATTCTCTATATTAGAAGTACATATTGTAATATTACTGTTCTTTAACATGACCTTATTAATGTTGTACATAATATCAAAAATCAAATATGCTAAAGGTCAAAAGGTGTATGATTATCGTATTGAAACAATCATTTTAGATGGATTTCAGATTATCTTCGATGGATCACGACATGTTATTTCTGGAAAGTATTCAGAAAAAATATTTTTGAGCATTATTATATTGCTTTCTGTAATAATTACAACTGCATTTCAATCTTATCTTTATAGTTTTTTAACTCCCTCTAATGACGTGGTAAATATCAATAGTTTGGAAGAATTGGCCAACAGTCAGTGGCCTATATCACTTGGACTTATAGATGATACAAATATATTTAGCACTTCGAACAAGTCCTACATGAAAAAGTTGCAAAACAAAATTATTCGTCCTGACCACACGAATCGTTACGCACTTTTTGAACATCCTCCAATTAATATTACTAATCAACCGAAATCATACGCACTTCTAGAAAGACGTTCAGTTGATATCATCCATCAGATAATCAATTTTAAAAGAAATGGTAATATTTCTTTTCATTTAGTACAAGAGTGCGTTAGAAAACTTGGTTTGGCGAATGTGTTAAGAAAGGATTCAATTTTTGATGAAGCTATTAAAACATCAATAAGCTTCTTAGCAGCTGGTGGTTTAATGAAAAAATGGCGTAACGACATATTTTACAACCTCTCAAGAAATACTCCGTATGGTGAATACAAAAAAATGGCGAAACAACCAGAGAAGTTTAAGCTCGAAAATTTACAGTATTGCTTTGTTATTTATGCTGTTGGTATGATCTTAAGCACTATTGTCTTT
Source organism: Melolontha melolontha (assembly GCA_935421215.2). Classification (NCBI taxonomy): domain Eukaryota; kingdom Metazoa; phylum Arthropoda; class Insecta; order Coleoptera; family Scarabaeidae; genus Melolontha; species Melolontha melolontha. The sequence continues at coordinate 104,003,243 of OW285240.1, read as the reverse complement.
ATCATTGAAATAATATGGGGGAAATACAGAAAATAGATTGCATGAACTTACCAAATAAATAGTACGGTAACACTAGATATTAATGCGATTTTAATATGATTTAAACTAATATAATATACTGGTAGCACTAGCATTTATAAAAAAAAAAAGTCACAAAGAACAAATTAAATTCACATGCAAGGAAGCAAAATCGAGGAATGCACAACATAAATATTTTTGTTTGAAAATTATACTAATTATTGTATTTATTAAGTTAACCTTTTTTAATTATTTCCATTTGATATTTATATTTAATACGAAAGAAAAGTACAAGTTTTGCAAGTAATCTTTTGTAATTATTTAGTTATTTATGTAAAGAAATGTCAAACTGTATATTTAATTTGTAACCTGAAAGTAGCTATAATGATGTATGATATATGTAGAAAAATGCATCAACATGAACACGTATTTACGAGTAACACATATTATTTTCTATTTAAAATTTTCTCTAAAATAATTTATTTCGATATTAAATTTTCTATATTTCAATTTTCAGTATTATTTAAATCTATTTCATATATTTATAACCGTTTGAAACTATGTTCATGGCATACACGCGAACATCTACGAAAAGAAGACGATCGCGATGAAAAGTTTTGCATTCGGGGGCGACACGAGAATTGCCATGGCGAGTGGACCCTACGTAAAATAAATTTATATTTGTGCGAAAGTACTCATTGTGCGAGAATTAAGGTAGTGCTAAAAGATAGATATAATCTATCAACGAATTTTAAAAGTTTCGGTGAGACAATATCTTATAGAAGTCGAGATATTGAGACTTAAAGAAAAATCTTATACCGATGCCGAACAAAGATACTTGGAAACAAATATAATAGTGCTTAAAATCTGCGACTTAGAAGAAAAAAGTGCCGAAATAGCAACCAAATATCATTCCGAAGATAAATTCTTACCTCATTCAGTAAATTCAGCCGTTTGCAGTTTGGCGGGAAAAAGGTGATATGTTCCCGCGCGATTGAAAAAACAACCAACCAGGAGGCGGAAACCTAAACCAATAGAATTGCAGCGTGGGAATAAAAAAGCGTTAACCAATTACAGCAGAATTTTTGTAAGGTATTTGAAAGAAAAAGAAAATATCACATTGAATTTTAAACTTAGCTATTAAAGTAGGTAGAAAACTATTTCAAAATAGAATATTCTTTAATTCACCAAACACATCAGAAAATAATAAGGGTATCATTATTAAATTATTATATTGTAAACAAAGATTGCGTATTCAATATTGGTATAACCATAAAAACAGTTACACATATGACGTGTTGCCATAAGTTACTTGTTCCTTTGTTAATGCATTTGCTCATCATTTATCTAAAATATATTGTAGTATAATTTTTCTTTCTATTTGATGTTATTTCTACTGTTTAATTTTTATGTATGGGCATTTAATTGTTGTTGTTGTGAATTCTGATAGGTAGTTTTTTTTCTTAAACCATAATTTAATTTAACAACTTCGTGTTTAATTTCTCTCTGAACCGCACTCTGTTTGACAATAATTAAGCATATTAAATACCTTGTTCCGTACACTGAGACGTCAGTAAGAAAGACCGGTAAGTACCAAGTAAGAATATAATAGAAATTGTATGTGACATAGACACGAGAACCCCCTGCAGAAGATGAGTACTCTCGTGGTAGACCGGAGCACAAAAATAGATAATATTAGTTTATACACGAACTCTGCGTTAGATCTATTGCACGAACCCTTAAACGTTTTAATTTATCAACTAATTTACATGCACAATATACGCTTCTCGTATATTTTTTCTAAATTTCCATCTTTCTAATCATCATCATTATTTTTATTATCATCCGATACGAGGGGAAGTGGTTTATTATAATAAATATATATAGAATATGATTGTTGGACAGCACTATTTCTCAATTTCTTGATAGATTCTTAATCATGGATTTTATCATTTTAATTCAAAGCGGATTTGCTAGATTCTTTTAGATGTTGGATAGAGGAGAGTGGGTCACCTTGAGATGGAAATTTTTTTTTTGTTATTATCACATTAAAAGATAATGAAATAAACATATTTTTTCTAATAATTAACTACACGTTACTCTAGAAGAATTGAAAAATATAACAAATTGTGGTCTTGTAAGGAAGAATTCAATTTTTTTTTTGTCATGTCTCATAGTGACCCTCAACGTAGGCCACGATGAGATATGATGAAGTAAACAAAGAAATTAAAAAAATTAAAGAAAACTCTTATGTAACACTAACTTTTAATAGAACATATTGAAGAACATTAGACACTGGGACTAAAATATGAAAAGAATATTGGAAACACTGAAAAAAAATTTTAGCGAATGTTCAAATTATTATAATTAATTTCAAATTTGTAGTAAGCTTATAGCCTTTTTGTTTTTCCCAGAACGGGTGGCAACAGTAAAATCAATTTTATATCTTCAAGTAGAACTACTGCAACATCAGGTTCAGACGCAAAAACAAAATGTCCCTCGACCTTTGCAGATTTTATTAAAAATTTGACTTCAACGTCGTTTGTTGATTTCAAAAGTTCTGCCAGTTTCCCTACATAAGATATGTAATTGTTAACTTTAAATTGCACTAATGCAGAAGCAATCCATCTTAAGTAATTCTTTTTGGTTTGTTTCCACCAGTATTATAATTGCGTAAAATACCTGACATTTTTTTTAACACCTCCTAGATAACAAATATATATTGCATGTAAACCTATAAAAATATAACAAATCACTGAGCATTCTATGAACTTTTATTTAATAAACCCTTCCATCTTAACTAATGCATTATCAAAAATAATATTAATAAGTTAGGTAAAGTACTCAAAGCATTAAGCTGTTTTCTTGATTCTTGCGTACTATATAAAGCAAACTTTAGATCTTTTTGGGGAGTATATTGGGAACTTCATCAATAATTCGATCAAAAAATTTCAGCACCTTTAAGTTACTTTACGATGTTTTACCCTCGCTTACCTTTTTCTTGAAATGCCGGCCGTGGCTATAAAATATTTTACGTATCTCATTATTTTCTTCGTGTTGTATATTGAATTTTTAGCTACTTTTAAATTACATATTTTGTTTGGAAGAATGACTATTTCGGAAATAGAAAACAAAGAAATTTAATGCTCGTGTTAAATTTGTTAAAACACATTAAAATGTCTCAAAAGAAAGGAATGAAATGTGACTAATACAACACCTGTTACGCGCTAGAAAACAGTACAGGCTCTTATCTATATGTATCCCGTTCTAATTACATTGGTCAACAAATTTTCATTTTTTAAATTTTACTATAGAAACTATGTACAATTTTCGTTTCTTTTATAGTTCTAACAATAGTAATAACAAATTTATTGTGGCACGTCAGTTTTTGAAAAAAAATATTGAAAAGTAAATGAAATAATGTTAATTAGGTAGGTATGTAGATATGAAGCTGTATTTAAAAACTGTGTTTAAAACGTTTTTTTTTTTACTTTCCTTTTATACTGTTCTTCGGCACTTTCTGCAATGCACAGTAATAATCAGCAATCATTTTACTGTTCCACTTGTCCTGATAACATTTTTCAACAACAGAAGTGTCTTAATGAAGCCTTTCGCCGTGTTCATCAGTTGGACGTTCGGAGGAAAGAAATCCAGATGCGAGTGCAAAAAATGTATTTTAAGGCTCATGTCACCGCCCAATTTATGGTAACTTTTGAGAAGTTCATTAACAAGTGCTATATAATTGTAAAATGTTCTGTTTCCTCGAAAATTGTGGGACACATTCTTAAAAGCATTCCAAGCAACACGCTCCAAGTCACTTGGGGCCCGAAGCTGTACAATCGACTTCCAAGTGACACAAAAACTTATAAAAAAAAGTATAATTAGGTTTTCAAGAAAGGCTAAGCAACTTCTGTTTTCACGTTCTTTTTATACAGTTGGGGAGTATCTTGAGTGTGTTTTCAGCTTGTTGCTTCTGGTTTCTTTGTGTCAGCTTATTTGTTTTTTGTTTAGGTTTGTGGTGTATATACAAATGTATTTGTTTATATTGCTAACGTTTTTCTTTTTTACCTTAATGACGTACCTACAATACAATTTTTATTATTTTCACAAATAAATACTGAATACTTAACGTTTAAATTTTTTATCTTGTAGTAGAAGTTTAATTTGGGCTGCTACAAAAATTCCCTCTTTAAGTTTTGCATCTGAAATTTTGAAATTTTTTTGTTTAAAGTATTGGAATCCACGGCCATATTTATCCACTACTTTCATGAAATTTTTCATCAAATCTAATTTGTGTAATGGCGGTAGAAGTATTTTATCAGGTTCAACTAGTGACTTATGAAGTATATTATTTTGTCCAGGAATATTCTGAGCCCTGACTGACCAATCTTTGACAATGTATTGGGAATTTATTGATCGACTGCCCTACTCACAAAAAAAAAACAATTCTTTGTATACCCTACTTGTAAACCGAGTAGAATTGCTACAACTTTGGGGTCTGCGCTGATATACCATTTATACATTTTGTAATTAATTCTGTCTAGAAGAAAAGTAATATTTTCATACGTTTCCTTTAAGTGTATTGCGTGCCCGACGGGGGTGGATGGATAAATGTTTCCTATTTAAAGAAGGACAGCTTTCAAACTCAATTTCATAGCATCGATAAAAAGACGCCATTCTTCAGGGTGGTGTTCGTGACTTAATGCCAATATCAAATCGTCGAAATTATTGCAGTATGAAAGACCTTCGTCCGTTGAAAGATACTGTGATAGTTCATTCTGATTATTACAATACACAGAAATATGTGTGTCTGAAGTTAATAGAGTTTCCATCCTTGGAGTCTAAGTCCTAGTATTTCTACTTTAGTTTTTGATCAATTCAAGTCTCGAATAATGTCATTTAATTCTATAACTGATTTATTAGGTATGGTCCGTCCTATTTAGACGACAAATATTTGTCATCATTGGTAGATAACTTGACGCTTGCTTCTTCTGGTTCTGTAACATCATATTCTTCACTCGGAACACCAATGAGTCTCGGTACTGGCAAGGCTTCCGAATGAAGTGCTGGACGAGTAGTAGAGGACAAACTAGCATATTTTTCTTATTTTTGTTGGAGAAACCGAAAGTTTTCGTGCAGCAAAAGTAGCACTCAGTTTGTTCACGTCAAAGCATAAGTCTTGCAAATGGCATAGCCCTTTTCTTGCCATTTAATCATCCCCTCAGAAACATAGCACAGCGTGCACAGCAAATGCTGGCAGCTCATGGTTTGCTTGTATTGATGCCTAATGGTTAAGCCAAAATAGTGAAAATATAACTTTTCTATTAAAGGTGTAATATTTCGCTTATGCTGGTGGGTAGTGAATTCTTTACATACATAACAGAAATTATTTAGATTATTTATACACGTATGTGACATTATGAAATAAAAAGACGTTCAACTATCACAAACCGTATTGCTCTTTATATACCCATATAACCAGGTATCTACCAATACTTAATTTGGTTGGTTTCAGAACAAAAATTGGCTTGATTTAACTGCTCGGAGGTAGCAAAACATGCAAGAATATGTTCAAACATGTCCACTCAATGTTGGGCAGAACAATATTTGTAGTAGTATCTTTCTTATATAAAAGCAACTTCGAAATTTTTTGAAAATGTCTTTCCGTTTTTTGAAAAAAACGATTTAAGATAATATCTTAAAATTCTCACGTGATGGTGCAAATTTTAAATTAGATTCAGAATCAGCATGACAAAAAAACATAAACTACACGTATAAATTTAAAATAAAAAGTTTTACAGCATCAGTATCATTATTCTATAGTCACATATGTGTTAAGGCTGCTTTTATACTACTGTATTGGCAAAATGCACACACGAATCCAGCATTAAACGAAATGGTTAGTTTAGTTGTAAGTTACTTAAAACTAATTCAAGGAAGTTGCTATCACGCCTTTGAAATATTGTAGGAAGATTTCATCCAATAAAGAATTGGTAAAGGTCACAATGACCAAAATTTATGTGACTACAAAATGACATTATTTAATGAGAGCTAGACACCTAATAGGCTAATATTTTTTAATTACTCCTATATTATATTTCGAAATGTAAAAAATAAATAATCTCAAACAGAATAGACGAAATTTTTAGAAGTAAAAATCGAAAATTATCTTCCAAAACATAATATATAAAATATATAACCTAACCTAATTCTCGGGTTTTTTTGCGAGGCAAAGTTCAGTCCTTCTTTAAACACATAAAAAATTCTATCAATATTCTACACAGAATTTCAGCGCTTTTAAGTTGTTTCGCGAACTTTTACCTTCCTTTCCTTGGCTGTTCCTTTAAAGGTTTCCTATTGCTATAAAATATTTAATTTATTATGTACGTCATTTTCTTTCTTGGTATGTACACACGTAACTTTTTTATAATTTCTTGTTTTTAAGGCGACATATACCTGGTGCTTCATAGCTCTGTATTTCTTCTTCTACGTCTTTCTCGTTTGAGCTAATTTAATGCGGTTTGCACATAATTATATAGAGTGTAGAGAATTATATTATATAGTGTGCATCTTCTTTATCTTTGGTCAAGGAAAAAGTTATACACCAAAGTTGCATTTTTTTAAATGCAACTTCCCTATATTTGATTGCATGTTTGAATTTACCTTATATAGACAGAGAAAATGATATAGCATACTATGAGTATACTATGGACCTTTACCAATTTATTCGGAATTTTGTGTTAAAAACAGATCAACTTTAGGACAGCATCATGAGGTAACTAAATTACATTTCTGTCTTATGCGAATGTTACAGCTTTAAAAAACTTCTTATTAGAAAAGTCTTTCTTTGGAGACTATGGTTAAGTAAAAACTTAAAAAAGGTATAAAATCCCTTACCACAATTAATAATCGTATGCTAAATACGTATTTCGACAATTAAGTTGACACCATCAGTAAGTAAAATCACTAATCAAAGTATCGCACATAGGGCACAGTAAAGCTAACACATATAAACGCGCAACAACTTTACACGGCGTCCACGTATACACCAACTTTAAAATAAAATTACGACAAACCTTACCTCTCTTAAAAAAAACGGCATCACATGTGTTTACTATCCATTATCGGCCCTCGACCTTTTCTGCCTCCTTTTCTAGTAATGAAAAAAGACAACTATTCGTAATATTACCGTTGTCCAAGTTCAAGGTATTACTTTTATTTTTAACGATATGAATGCTTTCATATGCGTCAGGATTTCTGGTGTTATTGATGGCTTTGACAAGTCTTAATCCTTTAACCGACACGTTGTGATCTGTGTGTAGGGCAGGATAGGCTCCCCTAGATTTTTCTGGTCTAATAAATCTGATATGTGATATGTGTTCTTTATACCGGGTTATTATTGAACGTTTTGTTTGACCTATATTATATTATATTAGTTAATTTCATATGTCGCCAGTGGAGATGGGTGTGGGTGACTATAATAACAGAGAAAAGATAGCGCCATTCAGTTTTGCTTACAGAAGCTCAGTCTGAAAACTGAGAAAGGGATTGCGCGTTCTTCGGCACATGCGCATACAGACTACTCCAAACTCACGCTATATACTTACTAAGTATTAATACAAAAAAATGCTGCACGGGATACCTGAAAAGAAATCTCTAAAGGGGAAAAACCAATGTAATATATTAAAGCCTTGACTAACATGAGAATATTGAATTATTTACTTTTTCTCGTATACATATATTCCTACTGCATATCAAAAGAAAAAATAAATTATAACAATACGGAAAACCATAGACTACAGCAAAATTATGTTAAAACTAGTTAGGAAAAATACTAAATTCTCTACAAGTCATAAAGAAATAAATCCGGTATAGGAATAGATTTAAATTACAATAGTTTTGCTTTCAAATAAACGCAGCTTTTCCTAAGGTACCCCAGAATTAACCTCACAATTTCTTACAAACAGAATATAAGCGGTAATAAATATTTTACAAGATACTAAAAATAATTTTATTTTAAATTCAAAATGCATCGACATATATCGTATAATATGCAGCTGGACATGAAAAAAAAATTTAGTTTCACAGGCGGCAATAAAAAGTTGTCAGCAAAAGAAATGTGTTGCAGAAAAAGATCTATGTACGAATATGACACAAAATCAAGAATTTAATTTAAATTAAGGAAAGGTTAACTTAATGTTTAAATGCTAAGGAAATATATAAATCTACAAAAATGATTTTTTAAGTTGAAATTTAAAAAGATATGTTGAAGTTACAATGAGTCGAGCTCTAAAATGTTACGTTAAATTAATTACGGGAGTATATAGATAACGAAAACAAAATATCAAATGAAATTAGACTATACAAATTAATATTAATCATACGAATTTCTTCGTCCCTTAAATACGTCTTGTCCTTTGGAGATGATAATTATCATCGCCCCTTTGAGAAGAAAACTTGCTACGATACGGTTTTTATTCTTTCTGGCTTGGTGGTAACCAGCTAATTGAACCCCGTGATAGCCCCAGATGTTATAGGATCCAATGCCTAGATGCAATCTTCAACGGAGGGCTTACTTTTCCGAAGTTCGGATTGGAATGCTCCTCTACACACAGTTTGGTTTAATTTATTTTCCCCAAACTTCTAAAGTCGCTTCAAACAAAATTGGCAATTCCTAATAATTTTAATCACTTCTTCGACTTGATCCGCATTATGCGATGTAACGATATGTCGAAAAGCCGTTACTATAGCTTTCTTTACTGAAGATTTGCACTACTTTTCAAGACTTAACTTAAAACCAGGAAGGTCGGAGCTCGAATCCCGCAATCACCAGCTGGTATAGAAAACGATAGGGGGGGGGGTGATAAAGTTACCAAATTTTAAATACAGATAGCGATATACGTACCCGTTGAACGTATTTAAATGATTCGCAAACAAATTAAGATAACGAGACTTGACAATAAATAAGGGAAAACTAAACGTAACACATACATCCTTTTTGTAGCAGAGCCTTCATTGTCATTTTCCATTTTGAATGTGAATGCTCGTGACAAACTCCTTAATATTGAATATTATTTTCTCGGTGACTTTCATTAACCTTATTATCTGTGTCATTATGGATATATCGAGTTTAATGTCATCCACTTGCATTAAATCATTTATTTTATGTAGGTTGTTTTATTTGATTCTATATTCAAACTGAATTGTATGTCGTTCAGAGTGTTTAAATAATGACTTTAAAGCTAAAGCAAAACCAAAATGCAGTAAGCGATTCGTCCAGGAAATTTCGCCGTTTAATATCTATGGTCTTTGCCTGTTATTATTATTATTATTATTTAGATATAAAGCTATTATCATTTAAAGCAATTTTATTTAAAATTTTCCCCTTTCAAAATAAATTATTTAGTATGTTTGTAACGGTGTATCGGTTGTGATTATATATCATTAGAAGAAAATCTAATAATATGTACATATTCACGTTTTTATTTAGAATAACTTAATTAAATGTAGCAATTGTCAATGCAAACATATTTTACAATTTATATGTGAAATACTAATAGAGCAATTGTAAATATTTCTCTGATATTTAAAGGAAAGTAACATTTCTAACGACATTCTTAACAAAATGAGTACGTACACTATACCAGTAGTTACACTTGTTTACCTTTTAATTATTATTCACAAAAGCGAGACAACTTGGCCGTTTAAAAATATAGCAGAGTTGAGACAGTTTATATACTGGTATTATGAAAATTATATTTGTTTGGAATTCATAAGTGATGATGACATTCTTCTTGAAGATATTCTTAGATGGAATGGACACCAAATATCATATTTAGTTAATTCTAAAGAATCTAAGCACTTGGTTAAACCTGATGTAAAAGAAGGATATATAATTATATCAAATTCAACATCCAATATTTTAAAATATTTGAAAATGATTAAAAATAAAAATGAGGGTATTATAAAAAGGACTCTGGTTATAACTTATAGTGGTCTAATCGAAATTTCGAAAGTCTTTACTAAAGCAAATGAACTATCGTTTAAAAAAATTATGATAATTGACATTATTTTAACTGGTAGCAGTATTGATGTTAGAAGTTACGATCATTTTGCAAAAACGTTAATTTCGTTTAATATTTCACAACGAAAAGAAATCAAAGAGTGGCGAAAAACTGTAAATTTTCACAATTTTCATGTAAAATCGTTAATAATGTTTAAGGAAATGCAAACTAATGATTTGGATTCCGCACTTAAACAGAAACTTAACTTTTCTTTATCATACGCAATAAAAAGAACAGACAATTTTAAACAAGTTTTAGAAAAATTCATAGGAAATTATAACTATTTCATAAACGACGGAATTTTGGTGAAAGATTATAATATGTCAAAACTTACTTTCGCAGACGTAATAGCAGAAGATGAACTTTGTGTTGTAGTACCCAAAGAAAATACCTATTACAGCCGATTTAGTCTACACTATTTCTCTACAACAAAGGTACGAGTTTTGGTGTTATTGTTCTTCATAACGATTTTCCTGATGTTGTACATTATATCACGAATACGACGTAATAAAAGTGAAAGTAAATTCGATTATCGTATTCAAACTGTAATTATAGACGGTTTTCAAATCATTTTCAATTCATCACCACATGCTACTTCTGGAAAATATACAGAAAGAATATTTCTAGGCATTATTCTGCTATTTATGGTCATATTTGTAACTGCATTTCAATCTTGTCTTTCTAGTACCTTATCTTTCCCTAAAAAATTGAAAAATATTAATACTTTGGAGGAATTGGCTAATAGTCACTGGTCTATTTCATTTGGCTATTTCGATGCTAAAGATATTTTCAGTACATCGAATAAATCGCATATGCAGAAGTTGCAAAGAAAAGCAAGCATGACGGGTCTTCACCTATCGAAATACTATGCAGTTCTGGAACGTCGTACAATCTTTGACTATATTCAAGTAAAATCTATTAAAGACAAAGGTTATACCGACTACCATTTAATTCCAGAATGCGTTGAAAAATTTAATTTAGCAAACATAATAAGAAAGGATTCAATTTTTGATGACGCGGTTAAGGTAACAATTAGGTACTTAATTGCTGGTGGCTTAATTACAAAATGGCGTAATGACCAGTTTTACAATTTATCGAAGAATACTCCTTATGGTCGATACAAGCCTATGACAAACCATCCAGAAAAAATCAGTCTGAAAGACCTAAAATATTGTTTCATCATCTACGGTGTTGGTATGATCTTAGGTAGTGTTGTCTTTATTTATGAAGTAATTTGGACGATATACTGTAAAAAGAAGAGAATATAGTCCACAAATTAATAAATTATTTGAATGTGTTTAGGTCACATATACATACATGCAGGTTATTATTACAATTCATACTAGTCTAGAGAATTATTAGACAATTTCTGCACTTTGACATGGAATTTATAGTCTACGAATACCAGATAATACAAGCCCTCTGGACTCATCTGACACATACAACCAAAATTAAAACAATGTATTAGGTCAACATTGGCCTACTCTTATTTATACTATTTATTAACTTCCTGGAACTAGAACGAGTAATCTTCAAAGGACACCAATTCTGCAACATATTTACCTGTTGAATTGTAAACTTTATACATAATAATTTATGCATGTGCATTATATTATCTAATTCAGTGTGTTATTCTTATCTTAATGTCTTCTTGAATTTGTATCTGTTGGGCTATAAATAAAATATTATTATTATTTAGGTACTAAGCTGTGAAAAACAAATGATAAGAATGATGCTAAACAAAGAAAAGGAGAGAAAGTATTGGTTTTAGAACAACAGTTTACGCAAGCTTATGAAACTGGGAGATTTTTAAGAGGTATATATACAGGATTCCCTTGAAATAAAGAGACAAAGTATGAAAATTAAAAAGATGTTATTATATAGAACATAAATTCAAAATATTTACCGAAGTTCCCTCTCATAAGCGAGAAAAAAATTAATAAATATATTTAAAATATATTTGTTACGCCACTGTGCAACCGACTATATCATAAAGACTGTCGGTAACGATACCTTATAGCTGACGGATAATAACAAAAAGAGTAGTTTTGTTATTATCGATGTAATTTTAAACTTTTAACACCTGACTTTTCTCGAAACCTTAGCATACAAAGCAAAGAATTTTATCTTCAAGAGTTTTTATAAATTTAAACAATGTAATAACTAAAGTAAGACACCTATTTCTACATATTCAATGTAACACTTATGTAATGAAACATGTCCTCATTAATTGCTGCATCTTCGCGTTCTAGTTTAGTTATGTAACTAGGTTAGCATAACATTAACTTACTAAGTAGGTTATTAAGTAAGTAGACATGATATATACTGAAGACAGAGGAAACGAGTCAGTCTTATAGATCTGATCTAATAGATATTGTACATGTGAACATCGTAACAAGTAATGTTATTGTTATGTATTTATTAAATGTTGTTTTATATTGTTTCCGAGTATATTATTTATTTTACCAATAAAACCGGTCCGCCTCAGAAATGAAGCTATAACGAGGACCAGTGGACATCATCCTGCCAGTGACTAGCTAAGCCGACATCACAACATTGCAGGGTGTGTTCACGTGTATATATTTTTTTATAGACATTCTGAATTCATATTAATATTTTATATTTTTACTTCTCGTAACAAAACATTCACATAATACACATGAAATAAAGAAAGATGTAATTATACAGAATATGAATCCAAAATCATTTCCGCAAATTTCTTCGCAAACGTGCTAAAAAAAATGAAGATATTTAGAAAATATTTGTCACCTTCAGAGTGTCTCCACGCTGAAGGTGGACACGTTGTACATTCTATTTGAGTGGCCTATGTAGCCTTCTCAATGTCGAGAGTAGTGTCAAAACTTTTTCCATTCAACATGGTTTTCATTTTTGGAAAGAATCAGAATTCTCAGGATGCCAAATTTGGAGAGTAAGGTGGATGTGGACAGACAAAAACCTTTTTTTCAAAAAACTCTCGGATCAGAAGCGAGGTATGATTTGACGCGTTGTCATGTTACAAGAAGAAGCCGTTGGCCCATTTTTCTGGTATCTTTTAACGTACATCGTTTCACAAACATTGCAGTATACCCCTGTAATATTCGGAGTTTACAGTTGTTCCCCTTGGAACAAACTCTGATCGCACTGTGCCCTTACTATAAAAAAAAATGAATATAACTTAACGTTCGACTTTGATTGACGTGCCTTCTTAGTGCGAGGAGAGACACTCGTTTTCTATTGGGAACTCTGAATTTTTTGTCTCAGAGTCAGCCATATACTCAAGTTTTATCTCCAGTTATTATTTTTGCCATGAATTCGGGATCTGCATCAAGACGATCGTTCAATTCCATGCAAACTGAAATACTATATCCCTTCTGTTCGTCAGTCAAAAGTCTGGGAACAAAGTCCGTACTCCATCATCTCATTCATAAATTATCGGTTAAAATGTTTTGTACGTAACCGTACGAGATGTTCAATCCCTTGGAAAACTCTCGAATAATCAATCGCCTGTTCGAACGAACCATGTTTACCATTTTTTGCATGTTTTCGTCTGTTTTTTGGTGTGTCTTTCGTTTTCGACCGATTCATTTCCGCTTTTAAATCACTCATGCCACTTGTAAACAGTCTTCAGAGTCACCACATTATCGCCTTCAACTGATTTTAATACTTCATGGGCTTCTTTTGCACTTTTCTGCAACTTTAAACAAAATTTAATGTTAACGCGTTGTTCGAAATCCATGATTCGGCTCTGAAAGCCAACTGACAACTCGCAACTTGTTCTAACGTGGCACTGACTGTCTCAACGAATCAGGCTATCGGATTTATTATTTCAAATAAATGTAGAATCAGCAGTTGCTGCTATAAACATTCATTCACCGTATTTTTTGATCACACATCGTATGTAGGTGCTTTGTAGGTTCGATGATAAATGGCGCCCAATAAGTCGTAGCCATGTATTCTTCCTCTAATTGAGAAAAGTTGCTTGCGCTGTACATGCATTTCTTGGATTGCAACTAAGTCAATGTTGTTTTGGAAAAGTATCCTCTGAAGACATTCACATTTGCTCCTACTTATCCCTTCAATGTTTACATGGCATACATGGAGCTCTGGTCCAAGTGTTCTAGTCAATTGGTCCTTAAGAGGACCGTTGCCTTTGTCTAAAGGCTGATTCATTTTCGGGTCTCACCATGGGGATCTCGCTTATTATTGGAGATAGAGTATAGGTTTAAATTTGGCAAAGTTGTTAAATTTTGTGTTTGTTATAAATCCGTAAAGAAAATAGACCTGTGACAAATGATCTTCGCTATTTAAAAAAAAAACGCGAAAACCCCATTTTCTTCTTTTACCTGTAGCACCGACATTTGGCCTTGTAGAGAAAAAATAAAAACACATCCTTGTGGCCATTTCTAAACCTCTATCCAGTGGTGTACTCTAAATTTTTATACGACGTTTCGTTTCTTTCTGGCCATCATCAACTATCTAATTTCTTATAGGCGCCATATTGGATTTAGACATCTTCAGAAAGAGTTTTTTTTTTCTGATTTCAATCATGTACCACATGCTGACTAAAGTTTTTGGCATTAGGTTTTATTTGAAACAATAAATAAATTATAAGATTAAATTAGGTAGCCATGGAATTTCAATCTGTCAAACATTTCATTTATTGTTCATTAATAATACAAAAATGTCATACACTAACGAAGAGAAACGAGATATGATAAGTATTTTTTATTCTTCGAACCGAAATTCAACAGTAGCAAGTACAAGATATCTACAATTATATCCAGAACGACAACAGCCACACCGTACCATTTTTCTAGATCTCGACTGAAATTTGGTCGAGAATGGATCGTTTACTAAGCCGCGTAATGGTCAAGACAACAGGAATTTAAATGAATATCGACAAGATATTTTACAAATGGTAAATTAAAAGCGTGTTTTCAAATTTCATGTTAATCTTGTATTTTTATAGATAAATAATAATCCATCAATTTCTACACGCGAAGTAGCGTCAGAATTAAATTTGTGCCAGTCCAGAGTTTGGAGAACTTTACATAAAAGTAGGTTTAAACCATACAGGATCCATGTTAGTCACTCTTTACTGCCTGGAGATAATTTGAGAAGGCTAGAATATTATAATTGGTTAATGGGAAGGATAGAAAATTAAGCAAAATCATCTGGTCAGATGAAACAAAATTTACAAATTCTGGAATGTTCAACAGAAATACGGAGCACTATTGGGCAGTACAAAATCCCCGACAAAACAGGGCTAGAAGACCACAACATCGTTTTGGAATAAACGTTTGGATGGGTATTTTGGCAAATCGTCTCTTAGGACCAGTTATGTATGAAGAACATTTAAATGGAGAAAGATATTTAAACATTTTACGTACATACGTATCTGACTATCTTGACGACAATATCCCATTAAAACAATTACAATATTTATGGTGGCAACAACATGGCGCACGAGCACACAATGCAGCTGTTGTTAGAAATTTCTTAAATCAAGAGTTTGCAAACCGTTGGATTGGAAATAGGGGAGTTGTTGAATGGCCCGCGAGATCACCTGATTTAAGTCCGCTAGATTTTTTTTATGGGGATATGTTAAAAATAATATTTATAAAATAGATGCGCCACAAAACATTGAAGAATTACGGGACAGACTTCAGAATGCCTTCGATGCAGTTCCTAGAAGAACTATGCAAAGGGCAGTACAAAATGCCAGAAGGCGTGCCCAATTGTGCATTACCGAAGATGGCCAGATAATTGAACATTTACTGTAATTGTTTATTGTTTACTTTTCTATGTATTTTTATTAATGTTTTTGTTATCTTGTACTCGCTACTGTTGAATTTCGTTTCGAAGAATAAAAAATTCTTATCATATCTCGTTTCTCTTCGTTAGTGTATGACATTTTTGTGCATTTTTGTGAACAATAAATGAAATGTTTGACAGATTGAAATTCCAAAGGCTACCTTATTTAATCTTATAATTTATTCTTTCAAATAAAACCTAATGTCAAAAACTTTAGTCAGTATGTTGTACACGGTTGAAATCAGAAAAAAGAACTCTTTCTGAAGATGTCTAAATCCAATATGGCGCCTATAAGAAATTAGATAGTTGATGATGGCCAGAAAGAAACGAAGCGTCGTATAAAAATTTAGAGTACACCACTGGATAGAGGTTTAGAAATGGCCATAAGGATGTGTTTTCATTTTTTCTCTACAAGGCCAAATGTCGGTGCTACAGGTAAAAGAAGAAAATGGGGTTTTCGCGTTTTTTTTTTTAATAACGAAGGTCATTTGTCACAGGTCTATTTTCTTTACGGATTTATAACAAACACAAAATTTAACAACTTTGCCAAATTTAAACCTATACTCTATCTCCAATAATAAGAGAGATCCCTATGGTGAGGGCCGAAAATGAATCAGCCTGTATATCATTGTTTACAGTTGCTGATGATGTGTTTATGGCCAAGAGAAGCAGGTGATTACCTGGCTGCCTTTTGTGCTCGCTCATTTAGCATTACCCGTAATATTCTACTACGGACGCGAATTAGGTCTACACCCCAAAATTAGAAAGTATATGTAGTATTGCCGTAAATAAAAAATAAATGATCCTGAGATATTAAATCTCATTTCCACATGCAACTGTCCCCTGTTGCGTTAATTACTACAATTTGGCAAACCAAGTTTGTATCAGTATGAAGAACGCAACACGTCGCGACGCCAGCCTCCCTGTTTGCTAGGATAAGTAAAAATTCATGAAAAGCCTCATCTATTCCGGCAAGTGCGAATGCATTTCGCTCTTATTAGAAGCTCGTCAGCACACGATCTCGTGGAGACAGGCATGACTTTTCACTTCTATACTTCGTGTACATATAGCTAATATTTTGAACTTACCGCAAATGAGAATTAATGGCTATTAAATCTCATTTCTATATGCAAATGTCGTCGTGTGGTGACGAACTCTAATAAGAGCGAAATGCCTGTACACGTTCCCGGATAGATGTGGCTTTTCACGAATTTTTAATTATCCTAATAACCAGGAAGGTTGGCATCACGACGTGAGACATTCCGCATACTGGTACAAACTTAATTTGTCAAATTGTAGTAATTAACGCAATACATTGGGCGACATTTGCATGTATAAATGAGATCTAATAGTCATCAGTTCTCATTTGCAATAAGTTCGAAATGTTAACTAAGTATAAAAGTTAAAAGTAATGTTTGTCTCCAGGATATCGTGTGCTGATCAGCTCTAATAATAGCGAAATGCATCCACACGTTCCGGAATAGATGTGGCTTTCACCAATTTTTAATTAACAGAACCAATGGCGTCTCAAAATATTCATTTATGAAATGGAAGGCTTTGTTTCATAAATACGTTAATTACAATTACTACAACTAATTATTCAATTTTTACAGAATTCTATGTTCAATTTGTGTAACGAAATTCGTTTGCGAAAAAATATAAATGTAAAAATTGATCATTTACATTCATATTTCAAAAGAAACCAACATTTATATAATTTTCCGTATCGCGAATTAAAAAAATCTATCGGTTTGTTTCATATTTTCAATTCGGCTTTATTTAAAATTCAAAACCCCATTTTTATCATTCTCAAATGACAGTGGTCTCTTTGACGCACTTCATCAATATCACTGCCAAGTGAGACCATTAATGACCACAACCCAAACGATAGATGCGATAATGCGTTTAGTCGACTTAATTTACCCTTTGTGGTAATTTTCCACGTGCCAATTCCTACACTCTCATCTCTCGGTCAATCTATTCGTTTGCGCATCGTTCACATTCCACTGTCAATTATCTTATATATCGATTAAAAATTGCGGTCACACTTCGTTAAGTTCGAAGGAAGAAACTTCCGAACACGTATATTTTAATTAAATTCTTGGCTTTAATAACGTCACATTCCCACGAATATTCCACATTATTCAGCAAAATAAACAGTGATATTAATTATCTCTTTCATTAATATTAACAGAAGGTTTACTCTGTTATCTAGTAATAATAATAATCGTACAATAATCCACAAATGCAATCTCCGTATATTCCTTTTGTGTTTTGTTTACACTAGACAATTGACAAGAAATTTTTAATAATAATAATAATAATAATGATACATAACAGGTTTCTTAGTGCTAATATAAAAAAATTAGTCAATCAATCCTCTAGATAAAACCACTTTTAATATTTTTAATTGATGTCGCAGACACTTCTTGGTGAAAAATTTTAGTATCTGGCTTAGATTAAATATTGAGAAAAGAACAGTTGGGTATATTTCACTTATTTTATTAGAATAACTCTAACATGTATTTCTGCGGCATTGCCATTATCAAAGAGATATCTTTAAATCTAGCTTAATGGATGTAAGTGTAGACTCATATACCTAGCGCTCTTACGGATGGGTGGGTGATTGATTGATGATTACAACAGTGTCTATGAAGGGGTATTAGAAAAATCTACCTGTATATTAGTAACTAACAAATTATGTTTCTGTGCTTTTTTGATTTCTAAGATTCCTAGCAAATCTGATATTTTGCTTTTTACTACATTATGTATTAAGATACAGCTATTATTATTTGGCAAGTGGTTATGTTCTATACAATGCTCAGAGAAACATGTGTATTTGACACTACGAGGTGCATTCAAGTTCTAAGGCCTCCGATTTTTTTTCTCCAGACTGGAAAGAGATAGAAGCATGTGCATTGTTTTAAAATGAGCGTGCGTTCGTTATCAATACGTCACAGAGATGGCAGCACTGTACGGCAGATGGAATTGTAGCGGCAGCGTCGAGAATGAGAACTGTTTTAGATACTTAAAATGGCTACGTTTTCCTTACTTGAACAGCGTGCAATCATTCGTTTTCTGAATTTGCGTGGTGACACCAATTAAAATTCATCGACAGTTGAAGGAGACATGTGGTGATGGAGTTATGGATGTGTCGAAAGTGCGTTCGTGGGTGCGACAGTTTAATGAAGGCAGAACATCGTGTGACAACAAACCGAAACAACCTCGAACTCGCACAAGCCGCTCTGACGACATGATCGAGAAAGTGGAGAGACTTGTTTTGGGGGATCGCCACATGACAGTTGAACAGATCGCCTCCAGTGTTAGCATTTCCGTGGGTTCTGTGCACACAATCCTGCATGACAACCTGAAAATGCGAAAAGTGTCCTCCAGGTGGGTGCCATGAATGCTGACGGATGACAACAAGGCTGCTTGTGTGGCAGGTTGCCAAGCAATGTTGACGCGCAACCAAGGCCTGAATGGGACTTTCTTTTCGTCGATTGTGACAATGGATGAGACGTGGCTGCCATTTTTCAATCCAGAAACAAAGCGCCAGTCAGCTCAATGGAAGCACACAGATTCACCGCTACCAAAAAAATTTCGGGTAACCGCCAGTGCTGAAAAAATGATGGTGTCCATGTTCTGGGACAGTGAGGGCGAAATCCTTACCCATTGTGTTCCAAAGGGCACTGCGGTGACAGGTGCATCCTACGAAAATGTTTTGAAGAACAAGTTCCTTCCAGCACTGCAACAAAAACGTCCGGGAAAGGCTGCGTGTTTGCTGTTTCACCAAGACAACGCACCCGCACATCGGGCTAACGTTACGCAACAGTTTCTTCGTGAAAACAACTTTGAAGTGATTTCTCATGCTCCCTACTCACCTGACCTGGCTCCTAGTGACTTTTGGCTGTTTCCAACAATGAAAGACACTGTCCGTGGCCGCACATTCACCAGCCGTGCTGCTATTGCTTCAGCGATTTTCCAGTGGTCGAAACAGACTCCTAAAGAAGCCTTCGCCGCGGCCATGGAATCATGGCGTCGACGTTGTGAAAAATGTGTACGTCTGCAGGGAGATTACGTCGAGAAGTAACACCAATTTCATAGTTTTCGAGTGAGTAGTTAGTTAGAAAAAAAATCGGAGGCCTTAGAACTTGAATGCACCTCGTATATAGAATAGATGTTGTGTGCTGCGCAATCCGTTTTTCAGTACTTGTACCACTTTTCCCTATATATATTGTTATAATTCAAGCTATTAGTATACTAAGGTTGCCTGAGAATGAAAAGATGGAAATTAAAATAAGGAAAAAACATTTTGAAATGCCGCGGTATGTGGGCGACATAGGTGAAAATTAATGTCGAGGTGTTAATAAATTTATAACCCGACAATTTCTGATATTTTAGCCATAATTTTATTTATTTTTAAATTTGCTTTTAATTTTTTTATCATTTATTTAAGTCATTTAATTCAATAACGCGATAATAAAAAGATTTATTTAAATTTATTTACATTCAAATTTGTATCGACATTAGTTTAGACACGCCCACATACACGCCCCAGACACGCAAACATAACCTATGTATATTCATAAATTCAAAAATTAATTTTATAATCTTATTTAAACCATTTCTACACTTAAAATTCTATTAAAATAATAATATTTGTCAAGGTGAAAATCAAGATAATTTTGCATTTAAAAGTCTTTGAAAAACAAAGGACTACTAAAGCGTCGGGTTTTAGAATTTGATATTTTTGTCTGTTTTAAATTCAGATAAAATTAGTTTAAAATAGAAATTTGGAGTTAAAAACAGGTTAAAAAAATGCATAAGTCGTTAGATCAACGGTTGAACATATTTTTATACGCATAAAACGATTTTTCTACGAGATATTCTCGATAGCATCATTTGGTGAAGGTTACCTGGGTGCCCAAATTTTTACAACGTAATAAAGTTTAAAACCTACCTAGAACCTCATCCGAAATACCAATAATAATATACACCGTACCAGGCCTAACAGAAAATCATCTGGCTGTATATCAAGACTTAAGCCGTAGCATCCACTTTTCCTAGTGTTTGCTGCTATTCCTACAAATACAGGTCCTTTATTATATTTAAAAGTAATTTTGCTTATTTCAATATCATCAAATTTAAAGATAATGAAAAGATATCTTGATTTAACTAAGAAATAATAATCATTTAGATATACTAAAATAAAGAATCTTATCCATTTTATAAATTTTACTTACCATTTGATATTGCTTATTGGAAATAATAATATTAGTTTGTGTTATTTATTTGTTAAACATAACGATACTATTATAAGTATTGAATTCCGCTTCATCACAGAGTTATAATTTACAATTTTATCGTTAGACATCGTATTACAGCGTACAGCGTATACAGCGTACATATACAGTTTTATTGAATCAAATAAATGTTCTATATGTAAAATATAGAAGTGGTATTTTTATTTATTCATGCTTAGCTATATCTCAGCATGCTATATAAATATATATTGATGTAAAATCAGCGCTGGTATGTTAAAGAGACCCCAACGTTCGTGCGCCAATTGATGTAAGGTGTATGGTGGTGTATTAAAAATATGCCACCACGTTATAATTAAATGAAATGTAAAGTTATGAATTAATTTGATTAAGTAAATTAATAATAATGTTGAATTCGCAAGTGTAGGTCAAAATATGACCTAAAGATGTAGCTAAGCATTAAGTTATACAGATGTCGCTTGACTAAATTACAAGACATAAATAAATGTAAATAAACAACTTGTACTTAACTTAATAGGCCTCCTTCTGGTGCAAAATCTTATTGTTAATACTTTATATGTATCTTTGTATGAACGCCGGCTAGCTGAAGTCATGAGAGTGAAATTATACTTTAATAATAATAATAGTGCGGGTTTGGTACCTAGCAGAATATAAATGTGTGTGATAAAACGAGTTATTATATATCGAATGATTCTGGATGTATAATATAATAAATAAAACAAGAGAGTGAAGAGCGTAAATAAATAATATTCGTATTCAAAAAGGTAAGTGTTAACATGAATATGTGATGCATTAACCTATAAATAGTTACGTGATCAAGTAAACTTATAATTGTTAGGTTAAATATTCTGAGTGAGATAATGCAACAAATTTTACTAAAATTACTTTAATTAATACGCAAGGGAACTGTTTTTTTGAGGTGAACATATCAGTATTAAAAATGTTTCCAAAAATATGATAATATCAACGAGTGTGTTTAAAATTAATATAAATTATTAATATGTTATTGGCAATATAAATAAAAAATACTTAAGTTTAATTGAATGTGGATACTGGATATACGGAAGGTTTTCAGTATCGTTTTTCCTCTGGATAAAGGTTCTGGTAAAGGAATTATGCAGCTTGCGTCCCTCGGAATAGGAATTTCGTTTAAAAACTACCAGGAAGGAGTTAGGTTGCGGAATTTGCGTCAATCGTAGCTTTGTAGGTTGGTGATACGTAGGATATATCTTTGGGTATAATAATTATACTTTATTTAATAATTTTTCACTAAATTCTTGGAACACTTTTTAGAATAAGTCGACGCGTGCAAATTATTTTAACCAACCCCACGCTAACTCTCGTTTGTTTTATATCCAGGCTTCTTATTCGTGATTCTTGTTTGTACTTTTTAATTTAATATTAAATAATTATAAATGAAGTAATTTACTATAACAAATCGTTTGGATATTTTACAAAAATAATAAATTTAATTTTGTGATACAAAAAATTATCTTTGGAATGTACAATCTTTAGCTAGATACCTGTACTAAATTGGGATTTTTCCCGCCGTAAACAATTCAAATAGGTACAGCTGTATCCAAAGTATATGTCTATAAAATATTCAATCAATCAAGTTAAAAATCTTCGGTAATACAATATTATTAATGAAAATGACTAAAGCAAATGACTAAAAGAAATTAATAAAGTTCATGATACAAATTTAGGCAATTAAAAACGCGGAATTAACTTCATTGATATGACATGTGAAATATACAGTTCCAACAAAATCTTATCTTCTAAATTAGTGTACTAAGCTTTAGAATTGTCCTGTATTTTTGTTCCAGGGCCTCTTATGTAAATGGGTATGCCTCACCACAATATATATATATATATATATATATATATATATATATATATTAAGCTGGTTCAGTCTTCTGCTTATTATTATGTGTATATAAACAATTTTTTTGTTAATATTTCTAATTTAAAATTATATTTAAAAATTCATTTACTAAAAATATGTTGATCGCGCCATCTATTTTTGAATAACAAAAACAGGGTAATCTATTTTATGCTAATTGGTAATATGCAATATTTTTAAAATGTCATTTAATTATTTGACAAGTTTATAAATTATTATAAGATATTATAAAAAACCTTCGTATTATTCCTTATTCATTTAAATTAAAGGTTCAATCTGGTACTACTAATTGTACACGCCTTCTTCTTTGGAGCGGATATATTTTTCCGAAGTAGTTAAGGCGTTGAAAAACAACAGAAGTTGGTTGTTAACGAAAACGAGAATTTAAAAAATGAACGTAGCCACATTGAATTAATTTTGATAATGCGTTTTTGAAGAATTTTAAGGCGATTTCTATGTTTTAAAACGCATTCTGAAGCTGAAAAATAAAGAATATAACCATTTAAAAATATATACTACATTGGAGTTTCAAATTACCTTGAATTACAAAGTGCTTATACAACGTTTGATAACCACATCGGTCTGGTATCGTGCTTTATCCTATTATAGCAACCCTTCTAATCCTTTTTATTTAATTCCATTATTTATGGGCCATACAATTAGTCGTGCTGATTTAACCTATTTCCTGTCATTGAATCGGATGATTGGATCCTGTGACTTGTCCGAGTACTTTCCCGAAGGTCCATATTGCTAAGCTGAGACATCTTCTGTTACGAACATATATATGTGTACATATACAAGGTAGAATTTACCCTATAAATAGAGATTTTGCTATGAATTTTTATTGTTATTAACCATAAATCGAACAGCTTCACTGTATTTTTATCACTTATAGGAATATTTATATATAGTATTACCGAGATAGATTTCTACATAGACTTAATGATAGATAATAAAGTCAAGACTCACCTTTTATAACCCTGAGAATCCGAAATTATTAATACAGAGAACTATAACCATTTTGAGGTTAAATCACATCGATTGTATTGATTACCTTATTAAATTCTTTCTTTTCACCTAAAGGGCATAATTTAAAATGACAAATTGTTTATTACATACACTAATGAAATTTACTTACCTTTGTTCGAGCATTTAACCTTAATTACAAGCTGAATTAGTTTATTATCCATTATTTTTTTAGTTGATTGTTTAGAATTTGAGGGCACTCGCAATCGAGTATATTATAGTGGGGAGAAATTCAAATTGTTATATATTATTTGTATTATTTAGTTTTTTTTTTTAAGTTTATTAAATTGAGTTTATATGTTTAATATGGTGTTTTTCTTTTATTACATCTTAGAGTATTATATTATCGAAAGGATTTAATTTATTCTGATCTAGGATCACATAGATTATCACAATATATATATATATATACATATATAGTAAATTCAATCAGTCGGCGATTAAAGGTCTGGTTTACTTCAAAGTATATATATTTAAAACAACCTTACATGTTTCGGCAATGATGCCTTTATCAAGGATATAAAATATAAATGGCAGAATACAAATTTATATTTTATATCCTTGATAAGGGCATCATTGCCGAAACATGTAGGGTTGTTTTAAATATATATACTTTGAAGTAAACCAGACCTTTAATCGCCGACTGATTGAATTTACCATATCATACCAAGGTCACGAAAATATTATATATATATATACAAATAGTTAATTGTTTCTTAGAGATCGGCTTAATTATTATTCATAAATTAAAAATTAAAAATACTCATATTAACGTTTCGACTTTTATTGTCTTCGTTAGAATAAATTTTTTAATAATGCTAGGTGTTTTCTGTAAATAATTTAAACTAATAATATATATATATATATATATATGAAGGTGTAGTTTCTCGGGTTCTTGGCCGCGTGTGAGTTTTGTCCACGCGGCCAAGAACCCAAGAAACTACACCTTCATCATAGGTCCGTGAGAACATCAAGAGTATCATATATATATATATATATATATATATATATATATATATATATATATATATATATATATAATCAATAACCATTTACACTGAGGTATAAGGTGTACGTAAAGTTAATATATTATATATTATAACTGCCCGTGCACAAATTTAGTCCATGCCTTTCTGTTCTTGGCCAGTGCTGTCGCTTCTCTCCAGCTTTTATTTCTCTTCTTTAGTATTCCGGCTACTTCGCCGTTCCATTATTTCAGGTCTTACTCTTCTCCTTTGTTCCTGTATTTTTGCTGTCCATGTACGTTTCACCTGTCGGTCTTCCGTCATTCGGATGAGGTGGCCAAACCATTTCAGCTGATTCGTTTCAATGGCATTCATTATGGACTCGATCCCCAATTCCTCTCTTACGTCGTCGTTTCTGATTTTGTCCCTACGTGTAATTCCTTTGACTGCACGTAGGTACTTCATGTCAATGGCTTGTAAGCGACCCCTCTGCACAGCGTTCTTCACCCAAATTTCACTTCCATAGGTCAGTATGGGCCTAAATATGGTTTTGTAAACAGTGATTTTTGTTCTCCTACTAATTTTTGTTTTCCTTATTAATGCTCTATTCAGAGTATGACATACCTTTGTTGCGTTGTTTATTCTTTCTCTTATTTCATTTTCCATATTTCTCATTCTTTCAAGTGTTACTCCTAGTTATTTGTATTCATTGCCTTGCTGAATTTCGTCTTGTCCCAGTACTATTTAAACTAATAATACATTAATAATATATGTTAAATATTGTTTTCATCAGTTTTGCATTCTATATATTTTAAAATATTTTATTTAAATATACTGCACACTCTGAGGGGGTGGTCAAAATGCAAGAAAATAGCTATGCCATTTGCAAGACCTATAATAAGACGTGAACAAATTTACTGGGTTTCCAACAACAATAAAAAAAATATGCTAGTCTGCCCTTTACTACTCGTCCAGTACCTCATTCGGAAGCCTTGCCAGTACCAATACCCATAGGTATTTCAAGTGAAAAATATGATGTTACAGAACCAGAAGAAGCAAGGGTCAAGTTATCGACCAGTGATGACAAATATTTGCCATCTGAATAAGACGGACCATACCTAATAAATCAGAATTAAATGATCTTATTCCAGACCTGAATTTTACAAAATCTAAAGCAAAAATACTAAAATCTCCAAGGACATAACCTGTTAGCTCCAGACACACATATTTCTGTGTATTGTAATCGTCAGAATGAACTATCGCAGTATTTTTCAACCGATAAGGGTCTCTCATACTGCAATAATGTCGGCGATTTGATGTTGGCATTAGGTCACCAACACCATCCAGAAAAATAGTGTCTTTTAACCGATGCTTCGAAATTGAGTTTGACAGCTGTCCTTCACATAGGGAACGTTTATCCATGCTACGCAATCCACTTACAAGACACATATGAAAATATGACTTTTCTTCTAGACAGAATTAATTACAAAATGTACAAATAGTATATCAACGCAGACCTCAAAGTTGTAGCAATTCTACTCGGTTTACGACTAGGATATACAAATAATTGCTATTTTCTTTGCAAGCAGAACACTCGATCAAGAAATTCCCACTACATTATTAAAGACTAGCCAGTCAGAGCTCAGTATATTCCTGGCCGAAATAATATATTTCATAAGTCATTAGTTGAACATGACAAAATACTTCTACCCAGGCGCGGCTCGTGATGACGTATTTTGGTTTGCAGTACAATGATCCGAGTGCTTCGTGTATTCTCGTGTACTAACTGTAACGTTTGCTTAGTAAACACCGAAAACACACGAGGCACTCGTATCATTGTACTGCAAACCAAAATACGTCATCACGAGCCGCGACTGCTTCTACCGTCATTACACCTAAAATTAGGTTTGGTGGAAAATTTCGTGAAGGCAATGGATAAAGATGGCCGTGGATTCCAATACCTCACACAAAAAATTCACAAAATCTCAGATGTAAAACTTGAGGAGGGAATTTTTAGGACCCCAAATATATCTACTAATAGACTTCTACAACAAGATGAAAAGATTGAAGAATCTTTTAAAAATGTGACCCACAATTTTCTAAGAAACAGAAATTATATAGCATTTATTAACGAACTTCTTAGAAATAACTATAAGTCGGGCTATAACATAAGCCTTAAAATACATTTTTTGCACTCGCATCTGGATTTGTTTCCCCCGACCTTCGGCGACGTGAGTGATGCACACTGCGAAAAGTTTCATCATGACATTTCCGTTATTGAAAAACGTTATCAGGGCATGTGGAACAATTAAATGCTTGCTGATTATTGTTGAGCATTAATTTCAGAAGGTGCCGAGGAACAGTATAAAAGAAAGGTAAAAAATAAAATCATTTTAAACAGGACCATACCATACAGCTCCAATCATAAAGCGGGACATGTCTTATATTCAAATGTTCGATTATTTTGGTATTATAGGTTGGACGCACTTTTTGACAGTTAATTAAATTAATTTTCATGTCAACTCTTAGTCAAATAATGAATAGCAGTTAACGCGTGAATAGTCACGTTAGTGAAAATACCCGAGCAAGAATAATAGAAGGGTTAGAAAATGGATGGTCATATCGTCAGATTGGAACAAAATTTGGTGTTAGCAAAAGCACAATAGCAAGGATAAAAAAACGTTGGAATGAAGAACATGTTATAAAGCGGAAAGAGGATAAGGACGAAAAAGATGCGCAACGGCAAATGATGACGCTGCACTTTTAAATTTTCGTAGAGAAAATCCATTTGAAACTGTAGTGACGTCATGCGAATATGTTAATTTTCCTGGATCAGTATGGACGGCTTGAAATCGGATAAAATGCAGTGAAATATCTAATTATTCTCCTGCACGAAGACCATATTTGTCAGAGCAAAATAATGAACAAAGGATTGTATATGCACAAGAATTCTTAAATGAAAACAATGACTTTTGGAAAAGAGTCATATTTTCTAATAAAAAGTTATTTCAGTCCTTTAACAATAGATGTGTGCGCGTGTACAGACCAAGAAATAGTCGCTATGACGAAAAATACACCCAAAATATACAAAGCAGTGGACGTTTTTTCTTCAAATATGTGGAAATGGATTAGTTACCGAGGAGCAGGTATTTGTTGGGACATTGAAGAAAGATTAAATGGCCAAGTATATGTTAATATTTTAGAAAATATAATGCTACCATCAGTAGAAAATTTGTACCCTAACTGAAATGAATATATTTTCCAACATGATAATTCCCCTATTCACAAATCACAGGTTGTTCAAGAATGGCTAAATCATAATAACGTTAGCGTATTACCTTGGCCATCAAGAAGTCCCGATCTCAATCCAATGGAAAACGTTTGGGGTAAATTAGTCAAAGACATATATAAAGATAATGTAAGACCAAGAAACAAAGACGAATTAGTAACTCTTATTCAAGACGCATGGGACAACATTTGTACGAGGATTTGTACGAAATTTAATAAATTAAATATCGAAGCGACTGGCTGCGTTTTAACGTCTAATAGTCAAATAACTAAATGTTAAAATATACAAATATAATTTATGTATTATAAAATATGTAATTGTTACAAAATTAGTCAGTAACTACGATCCTTTATATTAGTTAAGTTACACCTACATGTAACTAAATACACTTTTTCCAATTTTACTTATTAAAATGATCATTACATATATTGAATTTCATTATTAAAATAACATTTTAATCATAAAGATGAATAAAATTAATCAAAACAGTGAATAAAATGTTTCTAGCAACACTTTATTCACACTGCTATTGACAACAGTAGCAGAACAGTATATCGACGAATCAATTGCTCAAAAAGTGTCCACGTCAAAAAAAATTTTGACAGATATAAATTCAAATGAAAGGCCTAGAACTTCCACTGCACTTGACCCTGACGAAAGTAGAGTCAACTTAGCTTGCACTGTACTTGACTCTGACGAAAATAGAGTCAACTTTCCTGGTTTAAGAATTCATCAAATTATTAATAGTACAATCAATATTCATGTAAATAAATTACCTAATCAATAAATTTTTTTGAAACTTTTGCAAAATTGGAAAAAATCTTGTATGATACACGTGAATAAGCAAATTTTATCCACTCAAAAACATTATCGCACTCGGCTTGCACCTCGTGCGCTAAACAATTTTTTCGTGGATAAAATTTGTCTTTATTCACTTATACCATAAATAGCTATTTTTACACGACTTTTTGACATTTATTAGTAACGGATAACCTTGGATACGAAGATTCCTTTATATCGAAAAACCTACTTTACACTAATAAAGCTTAATTGTCCCGCTTTATGATCTCGCAACTGTACATACCTAATTAATATTATTTCATTTACATTTCAATTTTTTTTTCCCCAAAACTTGACCTGCCACAATAAATTTGTTGTTATTTCTATTGTTAGAAATATAAAAGAAACGAAAATTGTACATATTTTCGAAAGAAGAATAAGAAAAATTAAAATTTGTAGACCATTATAATTAGCCTTCCATCTACTATGTTAAATTAAATACGTAGATGTACCATAACAATTTCCAAATAATATATAAATTTAAATATATATCATAGGCAAACAAGTTCTTTAACAATTTCTACATCAAATTAAACATATAGGTATATAACCTCGTTTCTGAAAATGTTTATTCCTTAATAATTAAGCTTATTCAGAATCTCGTGGTTTCTAAATTAAAGCAAAATTATGTACTTAGGATCGATAATGGAACTTATCTTATTCTGAGATTAATCCATTTCAGATTCTACATCAATGTTTTCTTTTTCACATCATCTTAATATAAATATTAGATGAATCTGGTGAAAATAATATTTGTATTAGTGAACTACAATTTCAGCGAATATACAAGGACACACTCTGATGGCGTTCATTTATCCACAGAATATACCGAATTAATTATTCAGGCGAGAGTGAAATTACAAATGCAAGACGTTCACAGTCGAACAGGCAATTTTCATAATTAAATTTACTTTGCGAACAAGGGGTTCGCGAATCAAGGCGATAATACACCTTACCTTCGGCAAAGCATGGCAATTTTAACGATTATCACGTAATTTATTGTCAAATAATTTAGGAAAAGAAATAAAATATAAACGGTTCTAGACTAAAAATAAGAAATATGAAATTCAGATAAAAACAGAATCACGACCTCATTTCTTAATTACATAATAGATGAAGATTAGCCCACCACAATTATTTTTGCCATTATTCCGTAAATGATATTACTAGTCAAAGAAACTATCCAAAAGCATTCCTTCTTCCTACAACATACAAGGTGATACATAGAAATTCCCGGAATTTGAATGTAGCGCGCGAATGAGTGGTAGTTCAGGTCTATAGCGCTAGATGGTGTGAGCTACGTTAATACTGTCAGTCTGTCAAACTTTGCTAGGTGGTGACAAGCAGTTTTTTGTCTATATATTTATTTAGTTGTGATTGAGTTATTCTGCACACTACAATGTCTGATGTGAAGGAACAAAGAGCATGCATCATATTCTGCTTCAAACTTGGTAAAACGTCATCGGCCACTCTGAAAATGTCTACAGGGTTTCCCGTAAAGGAACGTGGAAATTTAAGTCAATTAGTAAAAATACACAATTCTATATTATATTTTATTAAAAAAAAGAAAAAAAAACTCTCTACTAAGTGTAAAGACTACTACTGCACCATATACAGAAGTACAAAGGAAAAAGATTGTGTGATAAATAACACGCACACAATGAAAACCTCACATGAAACACCGAGCTAAATTAATCCTAATAGATTGAATAGAAAACTTTCAATTTCAAAATTAATTAACCCCAAATTCAAAGATAAACAGATCAACTGTCAAACGCGTAAATAACTTTCACTCATGCACAATAATACGAGCATAAATCTCCCTCCAAACCTGAATTTCAAAATGTTCTAGAATATCCTGACATACAAAAACTCCCTTATAAAAAATATGATAGTTTTCTTCACCATCTATCTATTAAACTAATATAACAATAAATCAAAAATATAAATCATCAAAATTACAATTAAATTACAATGAAAAGAAATAATATAAATATGGTATGAAAAAGTACTTACGCTAGCGTAAAATTTTCACACACAGAAAAAAACTAATATTGAGAGATTGCAAGTGAGTTATCAATTACATCAAAAATACGAGAAAAGCAAAAGTCGTATAATACGGTAATGACTTACTATAGCACAAAATACTACAAAGCAAGAAAAACCGAAAATTACATTTAAATAAAAGATAAAAAAGAAGTTTTTTATCTCGACACAACACGCTCACTTGAAGACAAACCAATCACTGTCTGAAATATACACCGGACATATAATGTACGAATAAATCAAAATACAATCCAGGCATCAACGATATCCGGGAACGCCTAAATCAAAAACATACATACAAAAGTATACAATCCTCAACAACAAAATTGTGCCAGCAATAAAATTAAATAATTTTCAAAATATATCTATAGTAACCTGGAAAAATAAATATACATAAATAAATTATAAATTTTAAAATTGTCTTCGGGGAAAAATTCATTACAATATGTAGTGTCTACATTATAGCTTTTTTAAACTTAAACGTTGTTTTATTAATTATTGAAAGAATATTGTTACTAGGCGATTATCTAATAGCGACTAACCTAACTTTATATTATTAATACTAGATACTTATTATAAAATAAAGTTGGCTCAAGGCAACAGCCTTCAGCTAGGAGAAAATTGATCGCAGAGCAAATATCGCATTTGGCGGGAGCTTCGATTGTACAGTGCGATCGCAAAGTCGTGCACATCAAAATAATTGTACAGATGCATTTTATAACTTTTTTTATAATTATAATAACGTTTTATAACCTTATATTTTATACTCTTATTACTAATATTTTACAGGTTTTACATCATATGCTCAAAATGGCTGCCTTGTTCAGTAATGTATGCACGAACTCATTTTACCTTGTTTGAGGCCACTCTATGCAGCACGTTTACACTGATGTTAATCTCCATTCAGTTCATTCCTTTAAGGTAACCTCAAAGGAAATAATATGAAATTATTTAGTCGGAAGAACATGAGGGCGATAAACCTTTAGAGATGATAAGCTCGCCCAAAAACTGGCATAAGAAATGCATTGTTTCATTAAATATGTGTCATGTGATCCCATTCTACTGCACCCAACAATCACGTTCATCGATTTCAAGTAACGAAGTAAACTATGAAATGCTGTTTTAGTACACAACACTGTTCATTATAGTTTCAAAGAATAAACGGCCCACTATTTGACGAAGTAATATGACACACTACACTCTAATTTTCTGACAGTGCAAAGGGTTTTCATGAAAGACGTGAGGATTCTCGGTTGACCAAATTCTTGTGTTTTAACTATTCACGTATCGACTAAGTTGGAACCATACCTCATCGGTGAAAAAGACACGGTTAAAATTCTTCAATCCCATGGTTATTGACGAATGTCGACGCTTTAAATTCCTGAATATTACAAACTTAAATAATATATGCGAAATTTTAACTTCATCATCGCTTTTTGAGCACTATCATACGGAATCTGAGTGTGTGTTACTAGTCTCCTCAAGCTTTTTAAAGGCGAAGCAGTATCACATTTCTAATCTCAACCAGTTTAGCGTCAGTCAAAATGGCCGATCTCCGATTTTCTTCTTGTGTGCAACTAATCTACAATCACGGAAACGGGCAAGTAATCTCGTTATTGTTGAATTGTTAAGCACTGCAGAATGAGGATTTTGCATCAAGTAGCGCTCCGAGAACTTCCTCCCGAAGATGGCAGCAGCGAGTCTGCCGAAAACTCGAGTAAAAGTTAGTCCATTCACGGACTCCTCAACGCGGGTCAGTTGCAGCTTATATCAGGCTACATCTTGCCGTAAAATAATGAACTCAACCGACGAAAATAAATAATCTGTGCATGTGACGTAATAAGTACTTCTCCATTTGGGTTATAAACGATACTGCGCAAGCGCACCGACACCATAACAACTTAGTATCTGTTGCGAACCCAGCGGAACTTGATATGTCATTTCCAGGAAGTTTGTAATAGTTGATCATCTTTTACCAAGCCGTACTGTTGTGCGGAAAGCTAAGACCTAATTTGATATAAAATGTCGTTATATATAAGACAATCGAATACTTTAGCCAAATTAGATAGAATACTGACAGTTTTATAACCGCTGATATCACTCTGAGAACTGTTGTTATGAATTGGAGACATTTACTAATTTTTCAAGAAGTTGGAAAACAACATATATTTAAATATTAATAATAATTAAAAAAAAAGTCGAATAACTGGCGTTTCCTTTGTATTTACTCTTCTAAATAATAGTCAGATCGTTTCATTTAATAATTTACGTTCAAATTTTCATGATATATTTGTTGAGTTATTGAAAAAAAAACACGTTTCTAAATATTGAAGACTGCAAATTGAACTGCAATTGAAGATTTGCAAATACTTATACGTTCTTATTCAACTGCAATGCAGTGTAAAGTACTGCTGAAGTATATAGACCACATAATAATTTTGACGATGTCGTAATTCCCACCATTTCAAATAATGCGGCCATTAAAATGTCAGTTTAACTCCGGATGATGAACGATCAACAAATTTGAAAAGTACGTTGAAAAATGTTTATTACGCTTCGAAATTGCGTCCGTTAGGTGGCTACTAAATATAAGAGCAACAGGGTACGTCAAGGAAAACGCCAAAATCATTAAGAGTGACGAGTGTTACTGTTAAAACGAGATTTAAAATGAAAACATTCGATTCTTAGTCAAATAGCAAGTAGCTAACTGTCCGTCCGCTGAAACAAGATTAATTTTGTTTGAAAGATATTGTTTACGCTTGAAATATTTCCTCTGATTATTCTCGTTTACAATTGCTTTATTACGTAAACGATCCATATTATTCACGTACAGTCTGTAGTTATTGAATTAAAGATTCATTTCAAACTCAAATTAAACCAGTTCAGTAGGAAGAGGAGTATTTTTATATAAAATGTTGATGAATAGAATAAGTACATACAGAATTATATTTTCGATGTATTCAATCAAAACGAAAATATAAGATATTTATTTTCCTTCCAAAACAAATATATCTTAGCACTGAACATTGTAGGTATTGTAAGTTTCATATTATGGACTATGATTAGAGTTGTTATCGAAGTTTGGCAAGTCTGTACAACAGGTGGATTCTCTTGCATTTCATAAACGAAATATATATTCGCCAAGTAGAATTTTAGGATTGAACATTCGGAATGGGATAAATTTCTTAATTTTTAAGAGCTTCGTTAAATATTAGTTATTAAGTAAGCTATTCGGATATTTTTTTTCAAATCATTCTAAAAATAGCAGACATGCCCGATTCTTAATAATAAAATTATTTCAAAATGAAATATCAAAAAATAACAATTTATTTAATAAAGAGTACGTCTGCTGCGGTTTCTTATGCATCCGTAACTTTACGAGTCATACTTGAAATTAAATGATTTATTGTATCCTGGATTATGTCATCCCAAGCTTCTTTAATTTAGTGACGATAGTCTAGTAGGTTATTTAGTGGTTGGGGTAAATTACCCAGTCGACTACCAATCATATCCCACACATGTTTGATTGACAAGTAACGAGTCTGGGGAGCGAGAAGGCCATGGTAGCAGGGTCACGTTATTTTCCTGTAAGAACCATGTAGTAAACCTTGCTATATGAGGACATGCGTTGTTTTGTTGGAAAAGGGTGTTACGTGTTCGCAGCGGCATAATTATTTTTCTCAAATTAGGGTTCTTTCTTTACAATTTTGTTTTATTAATTTTGATAACTCCCCGTAGGTATCATTTTGTTCTTACGCTGTCTTTGCCCCTCTGATTGGCGACCGCGTTTGTCGTTGATATCGAAGGCCGGCACCGGCATATATTCATCGTTAATTCCTTGACTGAATTCTCTGTCGCTCACCACGTGGTTAGTTGAATATTAAGGGCTTTATTATCGCTTTTAAGAAGTATCGATATTGTTATAGTGCCCACCTGTATCTGGGAATTTGTTCAAAGTTCCACGAACTTTATTGGAATTACCAATTTTACCTGCTAAGAGATTTAAGGTGGCGAGAAGGCTTTCTTTGTTCCAAATTAACTGAGTGTAGTTTTTTGTGTCTTCCAAACCACTAGTTACACACTGGTGTTTTTTTCCTTTCCATATGCTATACTGAAATATCTCCAATTATTTTTTACGGCCTGCCGAAGAGGTACCACAATCAATTCTCAGACCACACAAAAATTAAAAGAAAAAACAAAATCCGGCAGGAACCGTTCTGGCTAACTCACACTCAATGAGTTCGGATTATAGAGCCAAGAATTTTATATAATTTTTTTCTTTCTTTTTCTCTTGTTTATCTGAATCATTAATTACTATTGCTAAGTTAGTCAATTTCATAAACGCTACGTAATATAATTTGTAAGATTCGTTTCATAATTTGAGTTAATAATCACTATTTCATCTATTTATAAGTTATATAGGTATTTATATTTAACACGTTATTCAATTGTTTTTTTTTAATACTACGTAATTCAATTTATAATATTAGTTCTAATTAATTTAAGAACATTCTTAATTATTTCTTTTTGCTATACATAATGTTTGAATTAATTCAATATTAACAACAAGATGTCATTTCCATTCATGTATGCTTTAAAAAGCGGCATTTCTCATAAGAAACGGTTTTCTTTGCAGTTTTTTTCTCGCTATTCGGAAACTCTCCTACTCGTGTAAACTTTAAAGACTGGGGATTCTAAAGCAACTGCTAAACCCGCTAATTGGCGATTCTTTAGTCTTGCATGTTCCAGTACCAGCTACTCGCAAAATAGTTGACTTGGAAGGACAATCATTCCCGTATACAGTCAACATGTCTTCAAGAATAATATTTGTAGCCTTTCCCTGAATGAAAGGAACTTTCAACAAGGAACGTCTTTGTATTCAATTTTTTTCATTTTTATATAAAACCAATGCACGACAACACAAACTGCCAGCTAATCAAATTAATAATTTTGCAAATGTTTTGTAAATTGGCACACCAAGACATATGTGATTTTAAAAAACATAATCGGAAACTGCAGAAAAATTAAAGCTGCCTAGTTCGGAAAGATAAAAACGCCCCCTCGTGTGTTGCTTATAATTGTGCTTCTAAATTTTTCTTGTTAACATGCTTCTATGTTGAGGTTACATTTAATATCCTTTTATAATATTTTAATTTCAAACATTTTTTATTGTTAAATATATAAATAAAATCTAAGATATGGAATTCAACATTCAACATTTAGAATTTTATAAATATTTAACGTGCATTTTCTAGTTTAAACCACTGCATAACATAATTTTATTATCCTATTCAAATTATAATTTTATTTCTCTAAATGCTAAGAAGCACGGCATCTTTTATATTTACAAATTTATTTATTGCTTAATACATTAGACCACTCGTTTTATTACCTAGAGTTATAATGAACAAAGGATTTAATCTGTATATTCATTATTAAGAGCACGTTTACTGAATATATTCTAATAAATTTTATTATTTTAACAAGGAACGATCCGGAACTATGTACTTAAGTTTATAACACCAATACTTATTTAGTAATTATATTTTATTATTTATCAATTAAGATTAGAATTCGTAAACTTTGGGTATTGTTGCCGTTTGTACAATTTCCACGAATTAATAAAACAGAAAAATTCCCGGTTGTGACGTCAAACAATACAATATACAACAATACGCGCTTTTAATTATGTAATAGTTTTTAGAGATCGTGGTATATTCTTATCTACTTTTAACATAACAGTCTCACATATCACTATCGTTTTCCTGTGGTTTTGTGAATTATTTTGTTCGCATTATTTTTATATTTTCTGTTTTTACCGACATAAATTTTAAACACAGTTTTGTGTTATTACTTATATACTGGTGCTATTTGGATGAGAGAGTAAATATTCCATCAGAACCTGATGCATATGCATGTACGAATTAAGTAAAGTAAATGGTAACAGTTATTGTAATTTAATATATCGCAGTAAGCATACATCTATATTTGTACTGTTTCCAAATTGCTATTCCTACTAAATGTGCCGAAAACAATATTAACTAAAAGGTCTCGCATTCTGTTTTACCCCCATCTTTCGCTTATCTTTGAAAAGTAATTACAATTTCAAATACCAAATTTAAGCGTTGGTATAATCTACCTCACGTGTTTCCTTTTTAAACTTAAGTACGACCCCGAAATTTATAGTAAAAGCAGAAATTATCTCGAATTTCTCTTTCATATTTCCATTAGTTCCTCTTAAATTACAGAAAGATATTCTTCCTTACGTAGACATTCTATATGTTTATCAATACTACATCTACATAATGTTAATACCACGTTATTCAATACATAGAAATCTTCGGTTATAACGAGTTTTATGTAGAATCCAAATAATAGGAAGAGTTGTATTTGTATAAAACGTTGAAAACGAATATAATAACATTTTCCGATAGTACTCTATTATTGAACTACTGAAACTTTATATTTCTTTCTTAGTATTTTAGTTTGAATGATTAAAATACATAGAAAGAAATTTGAGTACATCAATACGTTAAGCACGCATTACGCATTTGAAAAATTACGCAAAAAAATACATACAGTTAGAACGTTGCAAGTGTATTTTTGTAACGCATTTTATCGAAAGTAGTTTGCAGTACATATGAGTTTTTATGCTTAATTTAAGTTCAAATCCTGTATATTTAATAATTATATCTACGAGTCTTTTCGAGACTTTGTAGGACGGAGTTGTAACATATGAAACAACCAGACGAATCAGGTAATTTATGTAATTTAATAAGGGAATATAATTTTGAGGGTTGAGGATTCATAATAATTAATCTATTTTGTTCTTTTTTGCTAAAAAGGTTAGCAGAATTTCTTATACATGTTTTTAGAGTTTGTTGAAATTTTACTGTAGGATCTCTCTTTATTAAATTCAAATCTATTCCGTACTTAGTTGATATTCAGACATTATTTTATTTGATATTCAGACAGACATATATTTTATTTTTCCATAACGCTGCTGTACCTCTCTTTAACATAATTGTAGACCCTTAGTTTTATCACTTTACAAACAGTATTGTATAAACCGTAATGCAATATTTTTGTGAAAGTTTTTGTTCATAGACATTTAAGTAATAAAAACTACCCATTCCTTCAACTATTCAAAACATATATTTGTTAGGGTATATTTATACAAAGATATGTCCATAAGTTAGTTATATATATATATATATATATATATATATATATATATATATATATAAATATCTGATAAAGTTCCTGTGGAGCGAAACGACCGCTACTGTGTAAAGTAAAAAGTCGTGAAATTCATTAAAATTTGCATTATTTCATCCCGATAATACAAAATCATAGAAAACAACCAAAAAACGGTATCAATACGTAGGAAGAGGGAATGCCCATCTGTGGAAATATACCGCCAACCCTCTACATACTATACACAAATGACCTACAACTCCTAAGAGGACAGATACATTTTAAACGCTGATGATATATGTATATTGTATACGTCACAAAATATAAAAGATGTACAGAGAATGATACTGGAAGACGCGAACGTACTAGAGGAATGGTGCCTCGAACCTTCTTACATTCAATGAAACAAAAACAAGCTATATCATATTTACAAATACAAAAGCAAAGTCGAAACTAAATATTACTCTAAAGAACAAGCAACTGCAAGAAGTAAAAGTAACAACATATGTAGGTTTAACTATACAAAACAATATGAAATGGGATTCGCATGTCGAGAAGATAATAAAACAAAATAGGAAAGTAATAGCAGCGTTGAATAAAATAAAATGTGTAGTACCGATACACTAGAGGAAGGCTATCAACCACGCACTATTCTTATCACATAATATGTACCTAATAAATATTTGAGGAAATACGTCAAGGAACAACCTGACAAAAATACAACGGCAACAAAACAAAATTATAAAGATCCTTTATAAAATGGACTATAGAACACCAACAGAAACAGTATATCAAGAAATTCAAAAACTAAATATCAAACAACTAATTACATTTAGCAATTTGTTACTACTATATAAAATAAACAAGAACAAAATAAAAATTAATATACATTTACACAGAAGCAGAGAAATACACAGATACAGAACTCGCAGGATATCCCACATCAGAACGGAAAGATTTATCCACCAAAAACATACACAACTACTAACTACAACAACACTAAACATTTACAACAACCTTCCTAAAATAATAAAAGATCTTCAATATACAAACTTTAGAGCAAAAATAAAAGAAATGTTAAAATCTAGTGAAATAATTTGACAAAAGGCACGGGCTCTGCCGTCCACTTCTTATTTCACTTTAATGAAAAACATGAGGCCCTCAACTCCATTAGCCCGAGATGGTATCCCGTAGCGAAGAAGAGGGACGCAAACGTAACATTGCATATGTATATAATATATGTTATGTGTATTGGTATGTATGTTGTGTCATAAGTTTATGACTCATAACTTCAGTCATAAGTAGAGCTGGGGATGTTTGCGGTGTGCCAGGATAGTATTCAGTTAAACGCACGAATATAATGACCTTGTTTCGATCGGTGATGCATGCGTGATTTTATTGCTTTACATGCATTCGCTATTTATATCACTTAGGTATGTCAGTTATGTGTACTGTATATAAATAACACACTTACCTTATTTACGATTATTATAGCATAGCGCCAAGTGGATAAGACTTGCAGTAAGTTTGTTGCATTAGATACGTTTCCATATTTGTAGCGGTCAGCGATGTACGCCGTAATGAATAAATTTTTTTATATTTTGAGAAAGACCGCTCGACATCTACGGATGTAACACACGCACAATTAAAATAATCTTTATAGATAGAAACCGAATCTACACTTGCACCATTACTAATTTGTTTTAATCTGGTAAAATCAAAATCATTGTTTATCACACTATCGAACTTTTCTATTACATTAACATTTTTGTTGTCATTTACTGCGCATAGCTGGGCGTCTACATCGTCCAGTATTTGCAGTGACTCCGCTAACGATAATACAGTATTTTGAAATTTCTCGATTGCGTTAAACAATCCTATATGATTGTTATAAATAGTTTGTAAATCTGCATCAAGGGAAGGGTTTTGAAAGAGTCTCTGGCTTTCCTTAATGGCTACAGCTTCGGCAGGATTGAATTGTAGAACCACAGATTTTATTTGTTGGAAATACTTGGCATAATAAAATGCCGCCTTTAACCAACTTCCCCAACGTGTAAGGATTGGCTCTGGTGGTTCGGGAATACCAGGGCACCGACTGTGAAACTCTCGAATTCGTATGGGAGATTTTAGAAACACTTTTTTTGAGGTTGCTATTAATGCATCCACCTCTGGATAACATTGCCGAATAGTTTGTGCCACAAGGTGTAAAGCATGAATTTACATGTCACATGCAAAAGTCTCTCACAATCTGCTTTAAGAGAACGGCCTACAGAACGCATTGTCGCAGCACCATCGCTCATAAACATCAGGAGTTGATTAGTTGAAACTTGAAATTTTTGTAGCGTATCGAGCACTACCTTCGTAATTACTTCGCTAGTGCACTTTTCCAATCTTTTGCTGGCTAATAAAATGGGAAATGTTGATTTGACAGGATCTAGTACACGCACTATAATATTCACAATAGAATGTTTTTTTCGATCTGTCGTTTCGTCGACACATACCCATAACTGTTTATCATTTACTACTGCTTTCATTCTGTTTTCAATGTCCTCACGCACAATTGGTAAATAGGTGAGTAACGTTCTCCGTGCCGGTAGCTTTATGTTGGAATTGTATTTATTCCAAAAGTCGTGAAAGGCTTTTTTATCTAGCAGGTGAACTGGCACATCGCAGACGAGTAGCATTGTCAATAAATCGAAATTGAATTGCGTTTTAGACAGCACATTATTTTTTTTGTCTTTGTGGTGTACACTTTCAACATGTCTTTTACAGTCGTATTTGTCCCAGCAAAGTAACTGTTTATCGCATAATTTACAAACCACTTTTGCTCCATTATAATACAAATCGGGAAAGTCTCGGATAAATTTCTTCACGTCGTTATACAATGGGCGCTTTCTTGGCTTGGGCACGTCCGTCATACTTATTAAATAGAGCTCAAGACAACACACGATCACGTTGCCAGTTCAC
This sequence comes from Melolontha melolontha, assembly GCA_935421215.2. Classification (NCBI taxonomy): domain Eukaryota; kingdom Metazoa; phylum Arthropoda; class Insecta; order Coleoptera; family Scarabaeidae; genus Melolontha; species Melolontha melolontha. The sequence goes on along the minus strand of OW285240.1, from coordinate 103,961,832 downwards.
GACTAACTAAAGTGTTTCGCTGCATCGTGTTTATACGCTGGTGGGGATGCACTACATACGGTCCTGCCGTACCGCAAACATCCTCAGCTCTAGTCATAAGTGAAAAATAAACGTATTATTATCTTCTCCTTTTCCTCCTCGTCTTCCTTGTCCTCCTCTCGCCCCCTCCTCTTCCTCCTTTGCTCCTCCTCCTTCCCCCTTCCTACTCCTTCTATTCCTCCTCCTTGTGCTTCTCCTCATTTGCCGAAATTTGTTTGCCTGTATGTATTGCGATATCCTAATAAAGAGTATTATTATTTATAGTTGGGTGTAGGTGTATCATTAATGAGGTTGTATTTTTGTGTTATTGCTTGGTGGAATATTGTAACTGTATTAATAAGTCTACTAGTATTTGATATTCCTGCTAGTATTTTACATCCTGCAATAATGTGGTCTAAGACTTCTGAATCTTTATCTTTAATGATGTATTTTCTATAATTTATTATAAGTATTATTTGAGCTTGTATTGCTTCTTCGAAAAGTTATGCACTTTCTAGCCATTTGTAACTATCAGAATCACTTATGCTTTTCCTTGTCATATGGGAGTAATATTTTCATGAATTTTTTTTTCTCTCCATATCTGTTTTCATCTGGATATACGTTAAATTGTTATATAAATCGTGTGTATGCTTTTTTAATGCTAAGTTTAAAGGTATGTAGTTTTAGTGTGCTACTGTTATTGTGATGTGTAGGTTATCGTGCTTGTTATTAAAGTATTATCGAAGCTTACTTGTATTTGTACCGCAACATCAAATATTTCTCTTCCTCCTAATTTTCTACTTAGTTTTATTCTTTCAACGCTTTTAAGTGCAGTTTTCTGTATTTTTGCACAAATTCGCATGTAGTGGAATTAATATTATTAAGGAACATCTATGTACATCTAATTATTCCAAGTTATTATTGTTATTATTATTTATTATAATTATTGTTAATAAGAAAATTAGTGTATTAAAAAATTCCATTCATTCATTAATTAAACGATTATATAAGCTTATGTATATCGATTTTATGAAATTTGAGATTTATGTCATTTGTGAAAAAGTTTATTGTTATTTTAACCATTTTAATGATCAGTGCTAATTTGTGCTCGAAAATAAAAGCATTAGAATTGCGTTAGATTTAGATTGGGGTCATTTAGTCTTTTACTGCTCGTTTAACCAATTTATATAAAATTGCGGACACAACATTTACTCCAACACAACCCACGATCTTCTGAAATGTCTATTTTATTACGATAATTATTCGGTAATTTTATCAGTTAAGTATTTTCGAAAGGGTTCACTGCTATATCTTGTCAAATTTTATTAGCTTTTTATGTTCGTGGTTTATATTACGAGAATTGTTTTATTTCTTAATAATATGTAGAATACATTTCTAAAATTTTTGTATAACCTATACAATCAAGTGAAAATCACTCATTCATGAATTTTAGATTTGCAACTGATTGTAGTTTGCATAAGATTCTTTTATTAGCTGGGTAAAGTTTGGCTTTGCATCAGTTGTATTGTCAATTATGCAGTATCAAAGATATACAAATTGGTGTTTAATACCGCATAATTGACTATACAATTCATACAAAGTCAAACTTTACCTACCTAATAAAAAAGTCTTGAGCAAACTGCAATCTAAAATTTATGAATATATTTATGAACATATTGGTGTGTTCTTTGATTTCCAAAATGGGCTCCAATTATCAAGCGTGAATTGTCACACTCACATATTTATTGTTTCGACTCTTATAAAATGTTCCCAGGTTTTTTGTTTTCAAAAGGGGTTTTCTGCAACTAGGCCTAGCATCCAATGTAATAAGGATAGAAATAATACGATAAGATATCAGATTCAATACATTTATTATTAACAACTTGCAAAAATATACATGAAATTTTAACGTGATAAAACATTATCAATTATATTTTTATTTCAAAATGAAACATAGCATGTAAACTTGATGTATAATCAAAATATACACATATCTAAATATCAAAAAATATAACTTTGAAGATCTTTGATTGATTTTAATAAATCTTGTAAACCCACCTGTGTATCACCAGTGAGTATAATACTCTACAAAATACCAAGATATGACAGTGTTTTTATTTTATAATTTTAAATTAATAGAGCAACGAAGCTTATGGATTTGTTAATAGTTCTTCCAAAATAGCAATATTTTTAGAGAGAAGTGTGCTATTTCATATTCATGCGACGGCAATATACCCTACCACATGAGATACTTAATGAATATTTTTAAATATGAGTCCGAAACCCAGATATCTTTAAATGCTCGTGAGACCTTTCCCTACTTGCGATTTAAAAGATGTCGGTGTTATTTCTTCTGACTTTTAAAACAGAAATTAATATTAATTCGGAATCAATCAATAATCCATATAAAATTAGTAATCTTAAAATTTTTAATTTACGAGCGTCAAAGTTTTGAACACATTTAATACATTATACCTACCTGTCAAACTCATCATTATAAAAATTATCGAATTCTGCATGGTAAAAACATTAGTGTGTTTTATAATATACTAGCTGAACCTGGCAATCCTTTGCTATTGTTAGATTTGAGTATGCATATATAGATTAAATGAACACAATTGAAAGTTTGATCCATAAATTGTAATTACTGTTGTATTCAACTTTAAGTTCACTGCAATGCTCTTGGATATACAATATTTAACCTGTACTTGAAAGTAAGAATTTAAATAAATTCAATTGTCAAAACAACAGCACTCGAGCTTACTTCTACGCATGTACGACAGCATTTTTTACCTCGTCGACTTCAATGTGAGTAGTACTGCCTCGTCGCGAAATCTACATTTAAATAATAGTGCTGCACTATTAATATTATATTATTAGGCCTCTAACTTTCTTTCTACTGATCAGATCGAGGATTTCAATAGCTTTAAACTTTCTCCGGACAATGCAGATCATTTTGCAAAAAACGCGTGTAAATCGGTATAGTAGTTTTTTAATCTATAACGGACACACATACGAACATTGTCTAGGCGTATTTTTATGCCCAAATTTAAAAATTATAATAAAGAAACTCATGGATTCCATATATACTTCTTTCTGGTTTCATTATTCACAATCCTTTTTCTACAGGATTAATTTACGTTTTTAATATAAAAGAAATCCTTTCCAGATTTAGTAACGATAAGCTTTGAAGGACGTCACTTTCAGTTGTAATATAAGAAAAGAAAGGAAAAGAAAATACCTAAAGAATTCCATTTCTTGCGTAATACTTTAAGTCTCAGGATTTTCTTCGTCTGAGAGAATTAATTTAGTTTTAATTTCTATCAAAATTAATTCTTATAATAGATATATTGTAGCTTTACGTAATTACCATTTAAAGCAAGTTTTAATTTAGGAAATACTTATGCTTCTCCAAAGTAAGAGAATAAGTAAATGCAAAATTGCGAAAGCGAACGAATTCGATTTTTTACGTAATCCTTTTAGTCTGATGTCGTTTTGGAAAATTATTTTATTTTTAATTACTGTCAGTTGCTTTTTTCTTTTTTGACCGTTTGATTAATAAATAGCTATTCTAGTGTTATTTGTTTCTTAGTACGATTCGACCTTATTTTTTTTTTAATTTATTGATTTAAAAAAACAAAAATATTTATATTAACAACATTTTATAGTTTGTTTACTACATTTTCAAGTTGTTCCCGTATTTTTTGTTTTGTTGATTCTTAACAAATTATAGTTGTAGTTTAAAATTTCAATGGTTTTGTTGAGCCGGTTACGCGGGGGGCCTGGATGCAATAACGTACCTACGCAAATCAATTAGACCGAAAAAGGAAGCTGTAATACAATACAAAATAAAAAGAAACCCAACAACCAACTAACAAGTAACAAGATTTATTGTGAACGCTGGTCGATTAACAGAGAAATGCCAACTTATAAAATTGTATTACGTATCAAAGTATAAAAATCGGTGAAGCCCGGTATATATATATTTAAATTATTGCAACAATAAATGAATATACCAAATGTTAATCAGAGATAATGTATACTTAAAAACAAATATAATAAATGTACTAAAACTTTTGAGCGCTGGTATATTTAACCAGACGGTATATTACATGAAAACAAAGAAGGTACATATACTAGAGATCTCGGGTATGCGTTCATAAGCAAAATACAACTTTATGTACGAAATTTACGACTAAATAAAATGCGGAGTTAAATATTTATACAACTAAGGACAACGACCCATAGATTCAATACACAATAATGAATGTAAAATGGCGTAAACAATAATACAATATTAAACGTTCAAAAAGATTATAAATACTAGGGTAAATGCAACAAATTAATAATTTTGAGGTGGCGTTAAATATGCTACTACGAATATATGTGACACAAATGAAAATTTTAGCAATCTATTAATTAAACAGTGTAATCAAACGAAAATTTAACCTTCGGATTGTAGATGTAGGTCGATACCAGCTCCATTTCAATGGCGACTCTTCCGCCCCTTTCGATATTACATTGGGTAATTTATTCCTTCAAAACGGTATTACGTTCCGCTGGGTGTTAAAATTATCGGCAATTACCAACGACAGCTAACAATAGAAGCCGGTAACAAGAGCAAGTAACAGTAGCCCTAAGATAATGTCGTACAGAAAATGACGTCATAGCATTACTCACTTTTAGTTGGTCAAGGGCACAATAAACATCAGCGTAGATGATGGCGCAAATTCAATTATATATTGGTGTTAATTAAACAAACGTGCGTAGTCACTAATTCACCTATGTCGGTGTATATTCGAAAACTTATGGTACATTACCCATTAACAAGAAGGGCAACACATAAGCACATACATCCTGGCCGATATACTAAACGGAAGTCCCGTACGGTGCCACACAACATTCCCATGCATGCCGAGGCCGCGTCGATTCTCAACCAATCATCTCGCTGTAAGTTAATTGCGTGACCGGCCGGCGACGTGCATAGTACAACAGGGTACACTCGAAGGAAAAAGGCAAGTTAAATACAGCGCAAAACACACAACTAATATTTAAAACGGATATTTTTAAACGTAAAGAACACGACGATTCTCAGATTTTATTTGCACAGTGTGTATCTTCAAATTAAACTAGGTTAGAGCTGAAACATAAACTCCTTAAGCAGTGTTTTATAATCAAGTATATACGAGAATTTATTGAAAAATTCTTAGCCTACTATAGAAGCAAACAAAATTTGAAAGTCAACATATTTTATTATTCAACATACTCTCCTCTTCAATTAATACACTTAATACAGCGATCCTGCAACGCCTCTAGACCTTTCAAAAAGAAGTTTTTATCTTGCTCTGCAAACCAGGCCTCCACAGCTTCTATCACCTCTTCGTTGGAAGAAAATTTACGACTTTTATATTTTTTTTCAGTTGAGGAAAGACATGATGGTCGGACGGAGCCAGATCTGGTGAATAAGGCGGGTGTTCGTGTAATTCGAACCTTAAATCACGAATTGTTTGCATGGCAACATGCGATTTGTGTGCGGGGACATTGTCCTGCAAAAACAAAACACCCTTGGATAACTTTCCGCGTCTTCTCTCCATAATTTTTTCTCGTAGAGTGGTCAGTAACGTCGAATAATAATTCCCAGTTATTTTTCTACCCTTATCCAGAAAATCAATCATCAATCCCAAGAAACTGAAGCAAGAACTTTTCCAGCAGATTTTTGAACGCGAAACTTCTTAGGCCTTGGAGAACCAGAGTGTCTCCATTCTACCGATTGTTGCTTTGTTTCTGGGTCGTCGAAATGTACCAAAGTTTCATCCATAGTAACAATACGGCTTAAAAGTCTACATCGCTTTCAAACCGAGCACAAATTGAAAGCGATGCTTCCACCCTTGCACGCTTCTGGTAAACATTTGGGGATTCATTTTGCAAAAATTTTTCTTATGTCCAAATCGACGTGAACTATATGACGGAGGCGTTCATATGAAATACTGAGTGCCTCAGATATTCGTTTTAACCCAATTCGATGATCTGTCAAAATCATGTCACGAACTGCAACATTTTCGGAGCGAACACAGAAACTTGCCTTCCCGATCGGTGTTCATCTTTAATGGAAAATTTACCCCTTTTAAAGCTTGCAATCCAATTTTTCACGGTCGCATACGAAAGACATTGACCGCCAAGGGTATTAAGCATGTCTTCGTAAATCTGCTTACCTCTTAACCCCTTCAAAATACAGGTACTTAATGATGGCTCCCTACTCCAATTCTTCGATTTTCACAATTTCGGTCGACATACTTTTTTTCAAATTTTATTGCTTGACTTTGGTTTGACTTTTTGACGTCATACTTTACACTGACACTTCTAATATGTTATTTTTTGTTGCTATGTTATCGCAATAATTTTTTTATCCAAGGGTTTATCCACCGCTCTAGGCTAACTATATATCAATACCCCCTCGTATAAAATAATTACTCTTATTTTAAATATAAGAACCCAAACCATCAAGGAAGAAAATCCAAAACATATTGTTAAGAGTATATTGAAAGCAGATATACTAAACTATTTACATCAAAACATAATTAAAGTGCATATTAAAAGCTCACGCGGTAAGATTGTTTGATCTAAAGCGAAGCCTAAAAAGAAAGTCTTTACTGCTTTAATAATAGTGTTCAACAACGTTTAATACTCTCAGACTTTAATATAGTTTGAAAGTTTCAAGTTTCTTTTGTTATGTATATGTGTTTTCAACAGATTATAATATATCTCTTTTTAATAATAACTTTATTGTCTTATATTTAATAAATTGTGTGTATTTTAATAAGTATTTTTACATTGAAATAGTATATTGAAAAACAAGTTTCATAAGGCACCATTTTGCCGCACGAGATCAGTGCGGGAGCGAGTGCGGCAAAAGGCCTTATGAAACGAGTTTTTTATACTATTTTTTCTATTTTGCGTTTTTTACATTAATAAATTGCTTAAATTGGAATTATTTAATTTGAAAGTTCAGAGTTTAATTTTTATATAAAGCATGGCAGTTGGTCACATTGATACTTGACATTTTCAAATTTAAATCTTGCTATCCGCGAAGAATATTATATTACATATTATTTACTACTTTTCGTTAACATTACTTGATACTTCATTTAAAAATATAAACATGAGGGACATAGAAACATAAATATGTTGTTGTCAATTGTATACAACATACGGTGTTTGTGTAAAATACGGACATATATCATATATGTCAAATGTACATAAATTCTTAAAATCAAATGACAGCAATGATATTTATTTCTGTATTCGAACAACGCCAGCATTGAAAAATGAAAAAAAGCGATCGAAATGAAGCTCATTTCGATACTGTTTTGGGTTCCATAATGAGTTCATTTCGAACGCAAAATTGAAAATAGAAGTTTAAAGTACTAGTAATCCGCGTCTTCCAATTTTGATTCAATTTAGTATCATCGTAGAGGAGATTTTCGATATCTATTTTTTTTATTTCGATCCAATCGCTTTTTATGAGGCTAAACCCACCCAATAACAAATTGTTAGCCATCTGATGAATTGTCATTCATTAGCCGTAAACTAGAGATAGTGACTGAATAACTGGTAAACACAGCAGATGTTTATTATTAAAAATATTATTAAAAATCTGGTGTGAAGAACACAAATACATGTATGGCGATGTGGTTCTTTTTTGTGAATGTGTCTGAAGATATCCTTTCTCCAGCAGGGGCGTACCGATGAGCCTGTAGAAAGGCGAAATACGTATCTACGTCTCTGGGGAGGGATGTGTTCGGACACGTTCACAAAAATATTAATCGTGAACCTGTATTTGTGTTCTTCACACCAGATTTTTAATAATATTTTATATTATTAAAAATACCTTTGTAAAATACTTTTGTGGTATGCTGCAAGTAAAATTTATATAGATAACCTAAACCTATATCCAAAAAAGAACCCAAGAAATATGTAAAAAAGCAAAAGAATGTAAGACCAAAATTATTGGTAAAATATTAATTACACAGCTAAATGTCACAAGTAAAGTTAGATTTATTAAATTATATTAACTATTTTAACACATGTACGAGTATAATTTGGCGAGAGAATAATGTTTCAAAAGTTGAAACAGACAGAAACAAGAAAAATCCCTAACCACAATATAAAGTAATAAACTCTAAATGCATATTTCAGCAACTAAGTTGCAATCTTGAGTAGATCGATCTGAAAAAGAAAACTAGTGTTAAACGTAGGAACTTTGTTTAAGGTACAACATTTGAAGATATGCTCTTCGCCAAATCACCGTCCGAGAAGATCATACGCCTTATTAATTTTCATTTTTTATAACAATTACCCAAACTATACTTGTGTTAAGTCTGTAATTTACTGTACTTATTCCCACACAAAAACGTTTATTTTCTCAGAATATTAATAAATAGATCAAATGAAACTAAACGCAATGCTTATTTTTGCCTATACTTAGTTAAATGAGTCATTTAAGAAGTATTCTTGTCATTAAAACGCTATTTATTTTAATATTTACAAGCCTTTTTAATGAAAATAATAAATATCCGCTAATTCTTTTGGGCAGTATATATTATATATCGTAATTATTCAATTTAGTTCAATATTTTCAAATCTAGCCGTAACTTGCTTCCGATATACTATCTACGTTAATTTTACATAATGTTGAGAGAGAAAGAAATACTTTTGGATATACAAATTAGCGTTTAATGCACTGTTAGAGTCTTATCTTAATATCAAAGACACACAGTCTCATCATAGTATGAGAGACACCAGTTTCATTTTAACACTAACTATTAATATTTGCGAGATTTACCTTAATAAAATAGGTTTAAATGTTTAACACTAGGTTTAACACTAAATTCGTAAATTTAAATTAAACCCTTATAATACTGCTTAAACCAAGTGTAAAAATTAAGGAGACATAAACCCTGAAAAAAACTGAAACGCTTCAAGATTTTCTCACGGTTCACGGTTCTTTAATTTCGACTGAAGATAGCAACTTAGTTGCCGAAATGCGTATTTGAGGTTTATTAATTTACAAATTTCCATTTTTTATATTTGTCATACTGTTCAATAAGATTTTGAATTCCGCTGTCAAAGAAATCTGCTACCTGTGAAAAAGCCCAATCCATGACTGCAATTTTCACTTCTTCGTCACCATCAAACCGTAGACCGCCAAGGAACTTCTTTGAGAACTAACACAAGTGAAAATCACCAGGTGCAAGGTCTGGTCTGTGGGGCGGATGTTCCAGTTGTTCCAAATCGAAAGACCTGATTAGACTTTGTGTTTGTCAACGTCTCCCAATACGCATTAGAATCGATTCTTGGGCCTCTTGGCACAAAATCCCTTTTCTATCCCAAAATACAGTTGCCATGATCTTTCGTGCTAAAAGTGTCTCTTTAGGTTACACTCTGGTTGGCTATTATATATGTCGCCATTCCATTAACTATTGCTTGGACTCAGGAGTGATACATCTAAGTCTTATCTTCTGTAACGATGTGCTTCAAAAATTCATCTGCTTCCTGATCGTGTGATAACTAAAGTAGGATACCTATTTTCACATATTCAATGTAATACTTATTTAACACAACACATCCTTCTTAGTTACTACTTCTTTCGACATTCTAGTTAATGTATCTAGGTTAGTATGTCATTAAGTAAACAAGTATGTAAAACAGGTCACATTAACTAGGTTAATAGAAGTTGAGATGATATATAAACTAAAGACTGAGAAGTCTTGTCAGTTAGTCTTGTGAATCAAATCGTAATGTTGTTATACAAGTGACTATTACAACTTGTAATGATATTGTTATTTATTTAAATTAAACGTTATTATATTGTTCCCGAATCAGTTATTTATTCTACTGATAAACCCGGCCTCTAATAAGTCCGCCTCGGAAACAAAGCTACGACCAGGACCATGGGACATCGCAATCGTATCAAATCAAAGACGATAAAGCTCCGTCTAATCATTTGTTTTGTGATCGTCAGTCGACAACACAATTTTCGATACTTGAGTTTCTCCAAAGCAATAGTATACAAAACTGATCTTGAAACCTTGTGGAAAATTAATTGATAACTTTTAAATCATGAATCATCGCTCCTCTGGAATTTTGTTGTCCACTTCACAAACCAAATCTCCAGAAATCTGAGAAGATCGACCAGGGCGTGGCTTATCCCGTCCGTCGTTGAACATTCTTACCCACTTTCGAACTTTACTGTTACAGATAGCATTATCACCGTAAACTTCACAAATATGTCGGTGAATTTCCCCTTCTGTCAAATTTGTTGCACTGAAGAATCTAATTACAGATCGTATCTTTCAATTGGCCGGCGACTCAATTTTCTTAAACATTACAAACTTCTACAGCTCACCACACAGACAGACAATACTGCTGCATTTGCAGCAGTATCGCCTAAACGTGGGCAAAGCATGTTGGGAGCAGACAGGCATGCACACTGCGGCGATCACGCGTCATTATCACTCTGCAATTGAAATGTTTACCGTATTAGTAATCTTTTTAATCTTCACCAGGCTGTCTGCTTAAACTTTATTAATCATAAGCAGGCTGTCTGCTTAAACTTTATTAATCATATCATCCGTAGTCACCTCAATCGAACTACCTTGACACTCCTCGATGGTTCTTCAGCCACGCTTAAATTCATTAAACCAGTATCTGATGGTTGTCATTGAAGGTGCATCGTCCTTATAAACTGCATCTAATTTTTATTGACGTTTTCTCAGCCAAAAAAGAAGTCCAGTCACTGACCGGTATTGTTCTTTTTCCATGATTCCACATATACATAAATTTTCACACTTTTGCTCACTTTCAACAGCTTTCAAATAGTATATTACGTACCCAGGGGAAGTGGTTCATTACCGTCGAGAGATTAGAAAGTTCACCGAGACACGAACCGTCGAGGTGAACTTATTCTCGAGACGGGAATGAATCTTTCCGCCGAGGTTTGTATACTATTTTATTCGCGAACAATTAACGCGAACTACTAAATTTCAAAAATATAATAGTATTAAATATCATGGCATTGTTGCTACTGTTGTTAACGTAACAATTAATTAAGGTAATTAAGGTAACGTAACAATTAATAGTGATATTATCTGACAGATTACTAAATTATTACCCTACGATTTTGAACATGGTCTTTCACTATCAGTAAGCACTCATGGAAATTCTAATGTAACAATTATTATTAATTCCAAAAGCGAATAAATTTTGTATTAAAACGTTGTCTTGTTATTTACTTAATAAAGATTTGCGAATAGTTTTATTATAATTTGATTTACTTTATTTAAATGACACTGACGTTACATAAATACCGAAATGACATTACCTAGCCGGGAAGGTGACATAAGCTAAGCCGGTAAAGTGACATAAGTTAACCGGTAAAGTGCTAGTACCTACATTGGTATGTAATAGCGCGTTTTCTAACCGATTTGAAGGTTAGAAATGTTCAGTTTACTAACTGATCGTGAGTAAACAATATTACTATAGATCGTTCCAACCTCCGTATTCAGTATACGTCTTATGGGAATTTGTTTCATGGTTGCCAAATCATCCAATCAGCTGTACATTACCATTTCCGGTTAATTATTTGACATTTCACGCGATCAAATCATAACCTTTATTTACGTTTTTTGACGTTGAAGGTGCAAAATTATTGAGATTCATATGACATGGTGCTTATTATTTTATTAAAGTAACTAAATTTTAACAGAGTGCATAGCGAATTCGCTGCACGTAAAATTATAGGAAATAATACTACAAGGAAAATAGCTGTATTTCAATATTTATTAACAATACTACACACATTTCTAAACAAATATACATATGAACGATATCTATGCAACGTACAGTGAATATTTACTTCGATATTGGGGTGTTATGCAATTTATTAAATTAAAAACGATAATGATCCTTTAACAAATAATAGTTTCCACTTTTGTAACAAAAAGAACTGGAATCATACAAATACGTATATTTTTCCTATTATATTTATATTTATATCTTTTTATATTATATTTCGTCCTACTTTTTTAAATTCGAAACCCATATCGTGTAACAATCTATGTAAAGTTGTTCGACTGAAGTTCATCATCAGCATTGACAGCAGCAAGAATTGTATTTAATGTAGGTGGCATATTCTGTATAAAAAAGCCATGCACTTTACGTCGAAATAGCTACTTGCGTGTTCTCATCATATGTATGTAGTCGATCATTTAGTTGTATGCCTTTCCTTTTTTTAGGTTTCCTTGGACTTGATAATAAACCAGTTCGTTGCTCCTGTTTTACATGATATATTGCACGGTCTGAGATACCCAAAGCTTTACTTGCTTCTTGAACGGCAGCACTCACATTCATTGATTTATTGAAATAATTGAAAACATTTGCAATCATACACTTCTCTTTACGGCTAAATTTGTCTCCTTTGCGCCGTTTTCTTCCTACAGGCTCCATTAATGCAGTGAAAACTGTAATTACATTTATATTATGTTATAACGTTTATAAAAATCAATAAAAATACCTATATTACTCTGTGCACGCTTGAAAAAGATAGAAGTGTTCTGTAATGAACAATTTGTACAACTATATAAACAAATTAACAATTTAACGAAATATTTTAAAAGTAGGACGATGACAGTTGATATTAATAGACAGATAGATACTGTTGTCGATGCCGACAGCATATGTCTATAAGTTGCAACATAGCAACCGGAAGTGAAGATAGCGTTAATGACAGCAATTAAGGATAGTAAGAGAAAAAGTTACTATTATATCTCATACTGAATACGGAGGTTGGAACGATCTATAGATGAATCTCTCCGAAATTTTGACAGAAGTCAACTAAAGAATATTACTTACAGTTGATAATACAGATTTTGACACAAAGTGCCATCTGTCTCCAAACACGGGCACTTCACAAGCTCTCCTCGTATGCACAGTATTCAGTTAAGAAATTGAAATTAATATGAATTTCGCTCTTTATTTAAATCTAAGTACCTTTTCACGATATCTTACATACATTACATACCCAAATCTTTTTACGTTTTATCTTTTTAGTAATCACATCGAACAGAGTATTTACATAATGAAATTTTATTCTGAAATTGTTTCAGAATTCGCGATTCCATTTTCCTGCGTAATATGCCCGCATGCCCCGGAGTATTACATCGTGGTTCTTTCCTAATGGAGTTTTGCAACTTCGGCAATTACTTTCTGGGAACATTTCAATTTTGACTAAATACTGGGATTTCGTATTTTATTTCTCTGCAGTGCAAATAACAGTGTTCAGAGACTCAGTACAATTAATAAATAATTAATTATGTCATTAAAGAAATGAATACTATTATAAAAGACACTGGCAGGTGTATAAAATTTAAATTCACACAATCAAAATATTGTATACACAAAAGCGCTTTTCATTAATAAGTAATTGTATGTGCACTCGAATTCAAATTAATTCCTCGCATTAAATTTCGCATTAAAATTTAGTCTCTTTATTATATCATCATTTAATTAATTTATGTCAATTTTCAATTAATTTTGAAACCAAATATAATTAAAACGGTCATGAAAGCAAGCACAGTTCAACGATTACATAAATAAAATATTAAATTACTACTGCTGCTACTACAATGATATATTGATTTGTAACATACATTCTTGTCTACTGCGGTTTATTAATTCATGGAAATTCCTTTTAGAAATGTTTTAATCAGCGTTAATACGTAGTAATTAAAACAGTTAATTCGAATACAAGCAATGCTAATCACACAAGTTTACGAATTTAAATTTGTTTTAAGTGCAAGATGTAAAATCATCTGTATTTAATGTATTTATGCTTAATTCAAATCTGCCGCTAGAAAAAGCGCATCTAGTCTTATAGTTATAGCAAGGTGGCGCAACTAAGGTTTAGTTATGATTCAGCGTTTACGATTATTGTTTATCTATGAAAGTATCGTGCAGACGTGTTGATTTCATTCATAATATCGCATAAAAATGTCGAGCCGAATGTGTAAAACTCGTCCGGACAATATTTGTTATGTATGTGGGCAATATACTTAGGGCCACTGCTTTTTATTATTTTCATTAACGATCTCTCAGACCAACTCGAGTCTAATAACCTTTTCTTTGCCGATGACTTGAAGTTGTTTTCTCCAACTCATGAGACTGTCTTCGACATCAGGCCGATCTGGTTAACATACAAACTTGATGCAAAAATAACAATTTACCTTTGAACTCCGTTAAGTGAAAGATTTTATCTTTCACCAAAAGACTTAATGTTCTTCTTCTTCTTCTTTCGATAGGCGTATCGCCTGTTTAGTTCCGGTTTCTTTGTGGCGGCAGTTCTTGTGAATTTGATTGCCAGCTGTCTCGCCAGCGTTTTGGTGGTCGTCCTATAGGTCTTCTTCCGTGAGGTATGTTGTTTCGTACTATTCTGGCCATTTTGTCGGGAGTCATTCGGCTGACATGGTGGTTCCATTCTCTTCTTCTTTTCCGTATCCATCTGACTACGTCATCCGTTTGACACTTCTCCCTTATATCTATATTTCTTTACCTATCATGTAATGTGTATCCTGTTATCGTTCTTTAGAGTCTTCATTTCGGTTGTTCTTAGTATCCTCTTTGTTATCGTCGTTTCCGCTCTCGTCTCCGCACCATATGTCATCACTGGTCGTACGCATGTTTTGTATATCCTTGATTTGCATTCCGTACTTAGGTGTTTGTTTCTCCAGATTGGATACCTAAGATGTCCCGATATTGCTGCTGCTTTGTTTACTTGTTTCCTCACCTCATCACCCAAAAACCCTGCGCTTGTAATTTTGCACCCAAGGTATTCGATTGGCATGGTTTGGTCGACGGTCTTATTTTCTATTACCAATTTGCAGCGTACAGGTTCTTTTGCTATGGTCATGCATTTGGTCTTGTCTATGGAAATTTCCATGTTGTGTTTTCCTGCCTGTTTGTTGTTATTGAAAGACTTAATGTTATGCACTTTAATTACCAACTTGGGGATATAAGTATATCCCGTCTTAAATCAATTAAAGACTTGGGCATTACCTTCGATATGAAACTGACTTTCAATGAGCATATCAGCAATGTGTCTAAGCAGGCCACACAAACTCTTGCCACACAACTGTGGCGAATCTTCTAACGCGAGCGTATTGACTTCCTTATTTAACTCATTAATGAGATCACGTTTGGAATATGCCAGCTTGATATGGTATCCAATTATCAAGCACAAAAACGTCTACCTGAGCAAGTTCAGCGGCGATTTTTGAAATACATGTGTTCAAGATGGACGGCGTTTATTCCGACAGGAGCTTTGATCACACTCAACTCCTTTCTCGCTTCAACGTGCCTTTTCTCTCCTTTAGACGTTTTCTAGCCAGCCTCAACTTCCTTCACAGCGATGTTGACTGCACAACGCTATTATCCTACTTTAATTTTCTTGTCCCACTATTCTTCACACGTCTTTCCCGAATCTTCTATCTTCCTTTTCCTCGAACCAATGTGTTGGTCAGGTCTCCTGTCTACGTTATGAATCAAGTTTCTTCTGAAATGGATATACATTTCTATGGTTTGTTGACCTTCAAACGGCTTCTCTATAACATCTGCGATATATATTCGTTGTAGTATGTATGTAGCTTGACAACTAATTTCTGGATGTTCTTGTTTGTATTAGTTTTAATCACGTGTGCAGACTTATTTATATTCATATAACGGGTGTTCATTTGAAAAGTCAATCTAGTAGCATGTGATTTACTGAGAACATTTTGAAGTATGTCGTAAATTAAAATTTACTACTTAACCTACGAAGTCGTGTATTTTGACAGTTTCATACATACAAATAAATAACAAATGTGATTGACATTATCAAATATCATTTGGATTTACGTTTACGGAAAAACAAACACATACTAATATATATGCGTCTTATTCTATCAAAATTTCAAAGTAACCTATATTGACTTTTCAAATGAACACACGTTATATTATTAGCTTGAATATTGTGTATTGTTTTAGGCTTCTTTATATTCTTTATATTTAGGAAGTTAAGTCTTTATAATATTTTTTAATAGTTCTTGTTGCTATGTGTATGATTTACAATTTTGTTTTGATTTTATCCTGTAAATGAATTTATACTTCTGTTGGGTAATAAATAGAGAACGGGCGCAATTTCCATAAAACGCAATCGGCAATTGGAATTGTGTATAACGTCGCTCAGTACATCCCGGCGTAATTCAATGAAGTATTTGTTTGATTTACTCGGACACCTGGTCTCGCCGCGATAACAATGGACAAGCCAGCTATTGTATTCCGAGAATATAGTGCTTTTTAAAGTGTTTTCATGAGCGTAGATAGAAGCGGGGTTTTTATAATGTATTTTCTTTATTAGTTTATATTTCGTAAGATAAATAAAGTGCTGTGAGTAAGTTTCTTGTTTTCATAGTTTTAACAGTTAATTACATCGTAATTTTTGTGATAGATCCTGTTTAATATCGTTTGATTGAATCTATTTCTACCAATTATTTCGACGTAAGAGTGTGCATTGAATTTTGTTTAGTTTCAATAACTTACGCACACATTTTTAGTTTTCATTTATTTAGATCTAGAGCATTGTTTAAGTTACTTTTTCAGACATGATATGGATGAATGTTGAGAACGGCATTGTAAAACAATGGCGAGTTGGATTGACGGTTATACTGATTGTATGTCCATTGTCAGTGATTCCGAAATTTATTACAAAATCCGTAAAATATCGTCAAAAATTCGTCAATTAGGATCGCAAACACATCTGAACTCTGTAAAACTTTATGGCGGCTAATATTCCATTAAATAAACTTAGCATAGCAATCCCACTTTAAAAATATTTCTTCAAAAATATACTGGTCGAAATGTTCCTGATGAATCAACTTTACGCAAATATTATGTTTCTAGGTGCTATACGAGAACAGTAGAACGCATTAGAAGCCATCTTTTAAATCAATACATATGGATAAGCGCCGACGAAACGGTGGATATGTTAGGACGCTGTGTGGTAAATATCGTAGCTGGTGTACTACATCCAACTATTCCCTATAACTCATATGTAATAGCAACAAGTGTTATAAATAAAGTTGATGCGGAAACAGTTGCTGAAACCATTAAGGAGAATATGCAAAAAATGCTTCATTCGGACGCCACGTACAAAGAAAAAATACTTTTATTTGTCAGTGATAGTGCTGCGTATATGTTAAAAACAGGCAGACTATTGAAGAAAACATATCCTAATATGCTGCATATTACTTGTGTAGCACATGCTCTCCACAGAATCTGTGAATATATCAGAGACACTTTTCCGGAAGTTGATAGACTTGTATCAGCTTTTAAAAAAGTTTTCAGAAAAGCACCATTGAGAGTAGCTCTTTTCAGGGAAAAATTTCCATCTCTGTCACTGCCTCCCACTCCAGTAATAACTAGATGGAGAACATGGCTGGAAGCTACTAGTTATTATGCTGAGAATTTCGATAGTCTAAAACATTTCGTAACACTGCTAAAGGAGGATGCTAGAAGTATTGGTGAGTGCAAGGAGCTCACACAAATCCCAAATTTGAAAAATCAGTTGTACTTTCTTCACGAACACTTTGGAAAATTGCCAAAACTAATCACTTATTTTGAAAATCGAAATCTCAAATTAAAGGACGGATTAACCGCATTAGATGTGGCTGTTAATAATTTGAAAAGTATTCCAAGTGACTTCGGATGTGGCCTTCGGCAAAAGTTTGAAGCAATTCTTAATAGAAATCCAGATTTAATTACATTGCAGCAATTATGTATGGAGACAATTCCACAACATCTAACGGCTAAATATGAAGAAATAAAAGAATATTTCCAGTATGCACCTATAACCAGTTGCGATGTAGAAAGGACGTTTTCTATTTATAAGGATGTACTTAATTCAAAGAGAACAAAATTGACAGAAGAAAACCTTGAGAAACTATTGCTAGTCAATATTAATACTCCTTTACTCAACTTGAATGACAAAATGAACAAATAAAAATGTTCCAATTATAGAAATAAAATTAAAAACTTTAAAAATAGAACTTTTCAACAAATACATATTGCAGTGGAATGTGCTTTTGATTGCTTATTAAATCTTTTTTGTTCACACTACAACTTAATCATCCGGCTGTTCAGTCTGGTAGACCTCCTTGAGCTCACGTCCCTCGGGTCGATCCTTACGGATGTAGGTTATATCATAAAATAAAACACGAGGTGTCAGATAAATTATACACACATTTTCCCTTTACATTATATAATAAAAAAAAAATTTTAAAAAATCAACTTTACAAAGTGCAACGTTGAACTGCTAAAGACACAGCAATAGAGGGCAAAAAAGATTTGGATATCATATGAAGATACAAATCATTAGAAAACCTCACTATGACAACTCACGAGCAAAGATAACAAAATTACTAATATCCAAAAAATTTATCAGATGTCAACAATAATTTTAACCCAACTATTTAAACGTCAAAGTAAAGAATTGTTTACTCTGCGCGCGAAATCAAAATCTGAACTGTCATGAATGTATGCACATGACATCACACAAACTCGTCCCCACCTTCCTGCGTATTGAAATATTCAAAGTGACTAAAAACAACCAACCTCCACAAAAAAAAATCTTCTAATAAATTTTCTAGATATTATTCTGAATATATATAATAAATTCACAAAAGTTTTACAAGTTAATTATAGCGCTTTCATTAATATATATTAATAATTATAAAGATACCTACATTAATTAAAGTAAGTCACAATTAAACACGAGAGATTCCTTTTTTCCAGATAGGTGTATCATTTAAATAAAATTACAAATATAAAAGATTTGTAAATTCACGAAAAATTACGTTTAACTCACATACGACGCACTAAAACTATAAACGAATTATTCAAAATTTCAAATTTTATTAGACAAAATTAAGTCGTGTCCAATATACTCTTATACACACCTATCTTCAAGGACATTCAAATAATCTCTGAAAATGAAGTTCCAGCATCCGCACGGATATCCCCACCAACTATAAAATCAAGATATAGAGAAAAATATACATCTTATTACAATATAATATCCGGGATGGCGGCAGCTTTAAACATCTGATCAACCTAAATATACGAGGATAGATCAAAATTTCAAACATAATAAAATTCATCACTTAAAATTAAATATATATTTATAACGATCCCCGTCTGAAATAAAATAAACACCAAAATGAAATACATAAGTTTAATAAATGTACTACACAAAAATTTTAATATAGTTCTATTATTTTCCTTTCTTCTCCATGGAAAAAACCATGACAATATGTATTTCGTAATTTTATAGATCACCACCCGTTCGTTTTCCAATTATATAAATAAAATTAAATATTTTAGAAATACAGCCTTTCGCCAGTACTGCACTGGGTGGTAAGCGTGTCCGTTCTCTAGTAATAAATAAAGAAATAAATATATTTTTTGGGAAAAATTGACATGTAATTACAGAATTTCTTCTATTCGCTTATTTACATTATTTTGGTTTCCAGTTCCGTAACCAGGATAAACAATAAGCACCGCACTTGTTTTGCAATAGTTACAGAGCCATTTTACACAGATGCGCAAGTGGAGAAAAAATTGCTTTATAGCATACGAATGCTTTGAAGGGAGCCTGCAAATCACGATGACGATTGCTGTTTTTGCGTGACAAAAGTCAATGGAATTAATGCAATACGCAAACATTTCATAAAATACGCCAATGTTGATAACAAAACCAATTATTCGATCAGATACTGAACAATTGCCAACTTCTCCTGGTTACGTGGTCAGTACTTCTGAATCGAAAGTATCGACCGGCGAACGATCTGAGACCAGTGACGGTGATACAAATGGATATTTAGTAACTCTAGCAGAGTTGAGTAATTTAATCCGAGATTTGAATCTACCAAAACAACATGCAAAGCTTTTAGCGTCGCGTCTACAGCAGTAGAATTATCTAGCTAAGAGAACTAAAGTGACCAGTTATAGAGACAGGATTAAACCATAAAGACATCTTGGGTTTATTTGGTGAAATTAAAGAACCATATGACGCAAATGAGTAGCGTTTGTTCATTGGGAGTATCAAATATAACTATTAAGATAAAATTTGTTTTATTTTATCTTAATAGTTATAATTGAATTTCATCAAGTAAAGGCCGAAACAATCATATATGTATCAAATATAGTTTGAAAGCCGTTCACCTCCATATTGGAAATGAAAAGTCATCAATTTCAATTGGTCATGCTGTCAACGTAAAGTAAAAGTTAAAGATAAAATTGCCAATACATTTAAATTGGAGCGTCACTCTTTGTATTATATTTAAATCGTATCATCTCACACATTGCAATTGCTGTAATTCTTTTATAGAAAATAATTAATTAATCCCTTGAAATTTTCTTCAAATCATAGTTCTTACCACATAAACTTCCACATATTTTTTCATTTTAAAACGAAAACGCAATCCGACGTTAAGGTATAAGATTTTCATTTGATAATGCATTGAATTATATTTAACTGTTCACCTATCTGTTTTGTACGAAATATAATATTTAAAAAGTGTCAAAAGGATTCTAAAGAAAATTATTACGCCATCAACAAAAAACGACCCTCACATTTCTTCTCTTGTTAGCGCTTTTATGCGCGGCCGTTTTACAAATGATGCCCTACATTCAGTTAAATTGTAAATGTAATTGCAATAGTAAAAAAGAGATGAAACACCTGAAATAATTACATTTTTTATATTTAGAATTTATTCTTATACGTCTTTTATGCTTTACTTTTTGAGTAATTTAATTTGTACGGAATTTAGTATATCACTCATTTCTTCAATTATGTTAACTACATATGAGGTGCTACCGACAAATTTCCGGAATTTAAATGTGTCTATACTGTCATTCTGCCAAACGATATTTTGATAGTTGGTGACAAGCAGTTTTTGTGATTATATTTGTTGAGTTATCCAGCGATACCACAATGTCTGTGAAAGAGCAAAAAACGTGCAACAAATTCTGCTTCAAACTTGATAAAACGCCAACGGAAATTTTTAAAATGCTTAAACAAGCATTTGGTGAGGTTGTGTGTGGTCAGATGCAAATATATGAGTGGTACAACCGTTTTAAGAATGGGCATGTATTAGTTGACGATAATGAGCATTCCGGTCGTTCATCGACGGAAAACACGCCACAAAATGTAGTAAAAGTGCATGATGCTATCTTGCAAAATCAAAGAAGAACAATCCATGACATTTCTAACATTGTCAGCTTGGCATACGGCGTTTGTCATCGTATTATGTCCGGCTAACTCAACATGCGGCATATTGCTGCGAAGTTTATGCCAAGGTTACTCAGCATTCGACAAAAATGACACCGTGTTCATGTGTGCAACAAGAATCTACCGAAAGGGATGCGAACTTCAGTACCAGAATTATTAATAGCGATGAATCATGGATGTACGGGTATGATTCCGAAACAAAGCAGCAGTCATTGCAGTGGAAGACGCCATCGGTACCACGACCGAAGAAAGCATGGCAAGTTCGAAGCAACGTCAAATCGATGTTGATTTACTTCTTTGACACTGATGGCATTGTGCAGAAGGAGTTTCTCTCTCCAAGTAGTAAATGGAGAATTGATTTATTGTGATGTCCTGCGACGAATGTTTTCGACGCAAACGACCTGCCAAGTAACACAACAATTCGTGGGTCGTATACCACAACAATGTACCAACCCACATGTCACTTGTTGTGCGTCAGTTTCTAGACGGTAATATTACCTCACCCTACCTACTCCCCAGATCTTGTCCCTTGTGATTTCTTCCTGTTTCCGAAGTTGAAATTGAGGCACTAACATACGAAGACTTCCAGCACCGCTTCCAGTCATGGACAAGTCACTGGAGTCAGTGTATTTATGCAGAAGGAGGATACTTTGGAGGGGATGGTGGTGAATAAGTTGTAAGAACAATCTATTTCATCTTTTTTCACATTTCGGGAATTTCTGGAATTTCACCTCGTATTTGGTAGTTAAATTTGTTTTTTATCTATAACTAGCTGCCTGTAGCCCGGCGTTGCTCGGCCACATTCTATTAAAAAAATTAAAACTTCCTTTGTGTTAACTGCCATTAACCGATACAAAATTTTTGTTTATTCTTTAGTTAAACAAAGAATCAATTATATTTTATTATAATCAAGCTGTCACTCCAATACCTTTGGATACACAATATTCTTCGTTATTCCATCTGGTGCATAAACAAACAGAGCAGATAGTTTCCCAATTTGCAAACATGCTACATATGCACATGAGGATTGATAATTTCCAGCTGTTGTAATCACACATAACAATTCGATAACTGTGCTCGCAGACAAAAATGCATTGCTCACCGTAATGTCGAGGTAGTTGCTATTATGTTAAGACAATTGCTAAGAGACAACAGTATACATGTGCGCAGTTACGGCCCTTGAAAACCCAGACACTTAAATACAAAAACATTTTAAGCGGTGTAGACTTTTTTAAATGCTACTCAAACCAATTATTGGCGTATAATGCAAAATGTATTGCAAAAATAATAAATTTTAAAAAAATTATTAATAAAACTGCAGATAGTGTCCTGCTTTACTTAAATTCCAAAAGTATCATTTCGAATATCAGAATTCAAAACTTTACTTCAAAATTAGTTTTTAGTTCTGCTAATAGGTATATTTTTGTAATTCTGATAATTGCGTCATTTTAAAAAATAAACTGACTATGGATTTGTCAAATGTGACATTGTCATCAAAATAACATATAAAATTTGATTTACACAAATTACAAAATTTAAAATTTTTGAAATTAACGGCAAAATTGAGTTTTCAAGGACCGCAACTGTACAGTGAAGCTTACATAAATCTAGTATAAACCATTTTTGAATTTTTGTTTTGTTGTAATTCATTCTTTTAACGTCAAAATGACATTTGTCAGTTTTTGATATCCAAAATCGCAAGAAAACTGACGGCAGACAAAGTACAAATTTTGTTAAATTTGGGAAGTTGCACCATTAAACAAGCCGCAGAAGAATTTTATTTGAACAAGTCTACAGTACTACTAGTTTAAAAAGTTGGGAAAATGAAGGCAGTATATATCGCAAACGAGGAACTGGTCTTAAAAGAATATCAACTGATGTAGATCACAATTTGTTTAAATGTTTGAGAGAAAATTTTAAAAATGACAAAGCAAATTCATAGATCTCGTATAAGATTTACTAATAGGGGACAATTATGGGAATCTATTGAAAATATCTAGGAAAACATTATTGAAAAACCTAATTTTTTTTAAGAAGTGTCATTGATTCTGTACCTAGAAGGTTAAGGGCAGTAATTAATGCGAATGGTGGATTAGTTTATTTGTGTTTTCTAAATTGTATTAAAAAATTACTTGACATTTGACTTGTCTTTCAAAAAAAGTTTAATACGCATTAAGCAATATTAGAAAATTTTGGCAATTTTGAAAAGTTAGGTTATACTAGATTTATGTGAGCTTAACTGTACATAACGGGTGTTCAGAAACATTCGAAGTCAAAGTAGTCCTTGAAAATATGAAGTCATGTCTGAGATAGATTGATACATTTACTTAATACAATTTTATAGGTTATCAAATTAGTATCAGATACTTAAGTAAAGGTATACGATTTTTTGTTCAGAGCCTACTTGACTTCGAATGTTTCTGAACACCCGTTATATGCATAGGAGATTTTCTTTATTTGGCGATTTAAGGTCCGTTTTAATTGAATATTTATTTATTTAAGATACTGTAACTTTTAATTAGGGGAGAATGGGATAAGATGACGAAGTAGGTAAGATGACGAACTTGCAATATATCCAAAAGAACTACAGATTTCTGCCACAGTACAATTATCTATTATACAAAACTTAAGCTTTATTACGGTAGATATCGCTATTGTAAGCAAACTAAAATTTGTTAGATTTATACACTAACATGAGCGTTATGTTTAACTTCGTACATTTTCTAGATAATAAACATTATGCTAGTTAAGTTCTTATTATTTTATGCAAATCTGAAACTTCTATAAGCAAGTATGGCAGTATTATAAACCTTTTCCCTTAACTTCGTCATCTTACCCCACTCTCCCCTACATGTTTCAGCACTTATGGCATTTTTCAAAAAGTTTTTTTTAAATATGTAAAGTGCGCGAGGTAGCAGACATTGTACCGTGATATCATAAAGTTTCTAGGACGAAGATGGCTTTGTAATATAAATTGTATGTCTGAACTTAAGTTAGGAACTATAACTCTGTTTTGTAAATTATTTTGACAGTGACATTATGTGTCAGCCATTAATGTGTTAGAATTGCTGAAAGCAAGTTTGAACGTCGAGTTTGAAACATAGCACATTCGAGTAAATTCAAATATGGATTACAATATAGTGCAAAAAGCGTACATGATTGAAGCCTATTTTCGGAGTGGAGTGCGAATTGATGGAATTTGGGTGTACAGTCAACTTGCATGTTTGGATGATTTTAGCGAGCACTTTCCAGAGTTAGCTGTAATTCCCAAAGATTTTTATAATTGCCTTTCCAATTGTGTTGGTGTGTTTCGTGAGACTGGTTGTGTGGGTCATAAATCACGTACTGGTAGACCAACTGTTCGTTCGGAACAAGTTATAAATGATGTTCGTCAACGTATGGTAAATGAACCCACAAAACCTTTGAAACGCCTTTCTCAAGAGATTGGACTTTCTTATGGAACATGTCAGAAAATTGTAAAGAAAAACTTACACATGCATCCGTATAAGATGCAATCACATCAGGCTATTTTGCCGGTAGACTAGACGTCGTGCGTACTGCCAGTGGTTTGCAAATAACTTAATAGAAGATGATGACCTGCTAAATTTGTCATTTTTCTCTGATGAAGCATGGTTTCATCTTTCGGGGTATGTCAATTCCCAAAATACTCGAATGTGGAGTAGTGAAAATCCTCATATTTTTATTGAATCGTTTCTCCATGATGCGAAACTTGGTGTTTGGCTAGCAGTTTCTCGCCGCAGAGTTGTTGGCCCTATTTTTTTAAATTTCACAATTAATGCTGAGAGGTATAGAAACATTCTGAATGAATTTATTGAACAGTTGCATGATGATGAATTGCAATATGGATACTTTCAACAAGATGGTGCAACGGCACACACAACACGAGAAAATATTGCTTTTCTTCGTGAGTTTTTTGACGATCGGATCATAAGTTTACATACGGAAGTTGAGTTTCCACCACGATCACCTTGTTTGACAATTATGGACTTTTTCGTGTTTCCTCACCTAAAGAATAGAATATTTAAAACTCCTGTTGCTAATTTGCAAGATATGCAACAAAGAATTATTGACGAATGTGCATTAATAACCCGCAATGCTGCAAAATGCCTTTAACAGCATGAAAAGGCGTGTCACATTGGGAATTGAAAATAACGGACAACAATTTCAACATTTGCTTTAATTTTGCCTTTTTTTATTAATAAAATTTTGAATACAAGCTGAGCTTGTTGTTTTATTGTATCTTTATTAAATCAAATGACATATTTATTGATGTCACGATGACACTATCAAAATAATTTTCAAAAATTAAGGTTAAGTTACCAATATGATAATATGGATCAAGTTCAGACATATATTTTCTATTTCAATGCCATCTTGGACCCAGAAACTTTATGATATCGCGGTAGGTATCTCAAATGACAGTGTGCACAAAATCTTAACTGAAGAATTGGAAGTGAAACAATATTCAGCGCGTTCTACTCATACTGGAGCAAAAACTGAATCGTTTGAGTGTTTCTCGCGAACTTTTGACTCGTTTTCGCCGCAATCAGAAGGACTTTGTACGCCGTTTCATTACCGTCGATGAAACCTGGGTCCACCATTGCATTCCCGAAACCAAACAACAATTCAAACAATTGACAAGAAAAGGTTTTCCGCTACCAAAGAAGGCTGAAACGATTTTATTAGCAGGAAAGGTTATGGCAAGTGTTTTTTAGGATTCTCATGGAATTATCTTGGTCGATTACATAGAAAATGGGAAAACAATGAATGGGTAGTATTATGCCAATTTGTTGCAACAATTAAGCGATAAAATTAAAGAGAAACGGCCTCATTTGACAAAGAAGAAAGTGGTTTTCCATCAGGATAACGCACCTACCCATAAGTCTACGATTGCAATGGCAAAAATTCATGAATTGGGATTTGAACTAGTCTCATTCGCGTTGTTCCCCATATTTGGCTCCCAGCGATTATCGTCTCTTTCCTAACCTGAAAATATGGCTCGGCGGTAAGAGATTTTCGTCTAATTCCGAGGTAATCGCTGCTGTGAATAACTATTTCGAGGACTTGTATTCGTCGACCTACAATGAAGACTAATTTGGAATATCGTTGGAATAAGTGTGTTGAGCGAGCAAAAAACTATTTTGAAAAATGAAATGTTTTTGTCAAAAAAATTTGCGTTTTCTTTGTTAGGCGAAACCAGTTTCCAAACCACCCGTAATAGAATAAGTCTAATATCGGAAGACACCAAATTGCGCTAACAATATGGCGACCGATGTAAAGATCGTCGCGAAAATTTGTAATCTAAAAACACATGTTCTCTGTCAACAATGAGAGCATAACCTACATTATACGAAATATTTTTCAAAACACTTTTATGCTAAATTATAAGTAAGAGGAAAATTGAGTATTGTTTAAAGCATTTGGAAATACATGCTTAGAATTATGAACAAGTAGAAAAGTATCATCAACTCTATTAAAAAATAAACTTGAAAAATTGAAATAGGAAATATTGCAGATTTACTTGGCCTAGAAATTGTGATTCTAATACAATACGATGTAAACAATAAACGTCAATCTAAAAACTACTATGGAATAAAACAAAATATATGTAATTTATTTGTATCTATTGACAGGCAGAAGTAAATAAAGTGATAAAAATTTAAGAAACAATTGAACTAGAATAATGTAACATATTTTTATAAATCTGAGGCTTCTTCATATGATTAAAATTTCCAAATTTCATGATCGCTTTCTTCTTGTAAGTTTATTATAAATTCAAAGTGGGTATCTATAATACAAACTGTTTTTAAGGGGAAGTTAATACAAAGCACGTAGAATTTCAAAACAATCTGTTAAAAATATTTTAGAATATACTGAAAATCAACTTATTTAAGACTCATAGCGGGTGTTCATTTGAAAAGTCAATGCATGTGATTTACTGAGAACATTTTGAAGAATGTCGCAAATAAAAATTTACTACTTAACCTACGAAGTCGTATATTTTGACAGTTTCATACATACAAATAAATAACAAATGTGATGGACATTATCAAATGTCATTTCGATTTACCTTTACGGAACAACAAACACATACTAATACATATGCGTCTTATTCTATCAAAAGTTCAAAGTAACCTAGATTGACTTTTCAAATGAACACACGTTATAGGTAAATAATGAAATATATTTGTATTCATAGATTGTTTACACATACAATTTAAAATCAGATCCACCAAAATTCTTTATTCCTCGTTAGAGAAATTCGATAAACATATTCATTATCAAATTTATTAAAATTGTTTTCTGTTTGATTACATGTTTGACAAGGTGTTCTCTCTCTATTACTAAATTAATAATATTGACAAAATCATTTTCTAAAATATCGTCGATGTCTTCAAATAAATCCGTTTTACTTGTCAAGAATTTTCTATTACATGACAGTTCACAAACAACGCGATTTTAGGCTTACTTGATACTTTATAGGGTAGATGAGCAACAAGTAAATTTTCTGAGAAGTAAGTAATTTTACTGGGCGGTTAAATTTTACTTGACGGTGAATAAACATTTAATTTATCAAGTAAGGCTTTATCTTACAAGTAGCGCTACTCGATACTTTACTGGAAGGTGAATAAACCTTCCCTAAGGGGTGAATGTTGGCTCGTCTATATTGGAAACAGCTTGTATAGTGCTCTAGTTTACAAAGTTTTATTTTTCAATTAGTTATGAACGTTTATAAAAGTTTGCAAAAAAAGCTTACGTACGCTCTCGTATAACTTTGAATTTATAAAAAATATCGTACTTAAGTATTTAACAATTGTCACTTATATACTAAATACTGCTTGAATCATTATCTAATAACACAGATGCATCCAGATTGACATATTACTATTTAGTTTATCTTCAACCAAATTGCTGTTAATTAATCGCTAATCAAAATACTCCACACTGAATAACACATTTAAATTGTAATTAGATTTGGCACGCGATATCTCCTGACCCTGTAACGTCATGAGCGAGGATTGCCAGTAATGACTTTAAGAGCTGATTCGAAATTATGCCCACAACGCAAACTCGCTGGGTATTAGTTTCTCTGCAGCATTAACTAACATAATTTATGAAGTTTACACGGTTTCACTATGAGCACGTTCCTGTAACATGGGGGCATAATTCAAACATAAACGTTTCGAGAGAGGTATCTATATTAATTAGTGGTGACAAAGCTATGAAGCTCTGTTTCCATGACTAGCACCATTATTGGAAATATGTCATAATAGAGGTAGTTTTGCTTCATAAAGGTACTATCGCATAAATTCTATCTCGCTGTAAATAAATATACGGGGGTGATTCGACGAGAGAATGACGTCAATGAAATACTTATTTTAGGGTGAAAATATACGAAGGTGGATTCCTTTGCTCCAGCCCTGACCCACTCGCAATAAAGAATCGGCAAATATCTGTTATTTTTCTCTCTCCATTAAGGTTTTCCCATCTATATTCAAGCATTTCTAATGCTTCTTCAAAAAAAAAGTTTTTTCAACTTTCAACATCATTATCTGAAGGAAATCGTTTACCACTCTAGTTTTGTAGACATTCGGTAAATGCTGGGAGCTACATCTGGTGAATATGGCGGAAGCTCAATACATTCGAAGTATGCTTGAGCTATTGTAGCTGTTGCAATGGCGGACCTGTGAGTGGGTGCGTGATACTGGTTGACACCTTTGCGCAACTTCTCGCAACGTTTTTCTTTTATCAAATCAAGTAATTTAGGAATTAATTTGGCATAATAAGCACCTGTAATTGTGGTCCCCTTCCGCAAGAAATCTATTAAAATTACCCCTTCAGCATCCCAAAATACGGATAGCATAACCTTCCCTGCCGAAGGTTGCATCTTGAATTTTTTCAGCGGTGGTAAACCTCGATGTGTCCACTCCTTACTCTGTATTTTGGTCTCTACATAATAATTATGGATCCCGGTCCCGTCGATTGTCACTAATCTTGCAAGAAAATTTTCTTTGTTGTGTCTATACCGCGTTAAAAGACAACTGCAAATGTCTTTTCCAATTTCCTTGTGAACATCTGTTAACATTCGTGGTACCCATCTTGCAGACAATTTTTTCATGTTCAATTCGGCTGTAATTATATTATCTATCACATGGTATGAGAGACTAGTATCTTCAACTATTTGTCTAATAGTCACCTTCATAACAATCTCTTGGGTAGTGACGGTTGCGGGCGTTCCACCTGCATGGCCGTCTGTACACGACTGTCTATGGCATTTAAGCTCACGACACCACCTTTCAACTGTGTCATATGATACTGTAGTTTCCCCTAATGTATCTACCAAATCTTGATTAATTTGGGTTGGGGTCATCTCTTTTAAACGTAAGTATTTAATGACCGCTCGTTGCTCGACACGATCCATTTTGATACTGATATATGACTCTCTCGACCTCGAGCGCCTACTGTAGGCATGCTTAGACTTGTAAGTTTCTAGCGTTAGTCTATACATAGCAGGTTACAATGTGACGTGTAAGTAAATAATCGTTTTAGTTTATAAATGGGTTAGAGACGGAGCAAAGGGATCAGCCCTCGTATTTTATTTTTCAACAAATACCCCACCAGTCACTGCTCACCAAACCACTTCAAATTTTATAACAAGAAAAAATCATTTGGAGCCAGTTCTAGTGAATATAGTGGTTGAGACAGCAATTGGTATCCCAACTCCACAAATTTAGCGATTACCACAGCAAACTAATGAGAAGGCGAATTTTCATGATGGAACAAATCTCTTTTTTTGAATAAATGCAGTCGTGTTTTCTTCAGTTCAGCATCAAAATCTGTCAATATATCAGCGTAATTTTGACTAATTTGCTTCTCTAAATAGTAAATCGAGAGTACCCTTTTGCAATCCTTAAAAATTGTGACCACAATCTTATTGACTGAAGCTTTTGCCTTCTTCGGAGCACGTTAGTAATAAATAATCAATGGAGGTTCGTGCGCAAAATCCCATGTATTTTTCTTATGGAGTGTCATTTCGCAAATCAAGGTTATACAAGCCGAGACGTCACATCTGAATAGCGCAACTAACTTCATGTATATTATTATGTAACTGCTCACCGGGGCTATTTAATCCGCCCTCCACTCCAAAAATAATGCTTTTTGAACCGATCTTCCCTCGCTGTTTAAATTTTTGAAATTCTATTTAGAAGCTGTTTATTACCAATTCAGACCTATTTAAAAGCTGTTCACTAGACGTAAAATGAATCATGAACAACGGAACGCAACAGATAATAAAGTAACGTGCCTTCAAAAACTTTCCTCGTTAGAGACGGCCATGCTAATTCAAAATTATACGTTTGTGACAGATTACTTGCACTGTCACCAACCATTATCAAAAAGCAACAGCTTCTAAAAGCAGAAAGAGGGAAGATCGGCTCAAATAGCATCTATTTACTTTAAGAATGTCTCGAAAACTTGCTGCATTACTTACTAGAGAGGAGGAAGGATTAAAGCGCCTCGGTGAGTAGTTACATAACAATATACATGAAGTTACCTGCGTCATTCAAATGTGACGTCTCGGCTCGAATGATCTTGAATTTACAAAATGAAGCTCCATAAGAAAATACATGGGATTTTGCGCTCGAATCTCCATTGACTTATCATTCGAAGAAATAAATTATTTTGATTGTGTTTTTATTTCTGGAGCATAGTAAGATATCCAAGTTTCATCTGCATGTATATATCGACCAAAAAAATATCTTGTATTTTGTTTGAACTCAGAGAGGCAGTCATTTGAAATTATAACACGTATTAGTATTTGCTCAACAGTAAGCAAACGCGACGCTCATCTATCGATTAGCTTTTTCATATTTAAATGTTGATGAAAAATATCATGTACCCGTTCGGCTGAGATATTTACGGCATTCGCTCTATTACACACTTTTATTTGTACGCTCTTTACTGTGGACTTTATCAACCATTTCAGGAGAAATTATTGTAAAATATTCCCCGGACGTTCAGCATCTTCTGTGCTTATATGACCATTTTGAAGCAAAGGGGAGGAAAAATTCACCATCATATTTATACAAATGATACAAATATCCATAAATATATATGTATATTTCCACATGAACATACGCCATGATTTTTCACCAGTGGTCACTTTAACCGCAGATGCATGTGTTTCTGTCTAACGACGTTGTCAGTACGAGTTAACGAAACGACTTCCAAATTTTCCCTATTGCCAAGTAATATAATGTCGGACAAAAAAGACTCGGCGATGAAAGCGGTTTTCTCTCGAAAGGCTAAGCCATTACAAAAAAGAAAAGAAACACGCATATTAGTGTAGTCCATTAACTCGTAGTCAACTCAATATACCAAGAAATATAGCATAGCGATGCATAACACATCAAGCGTATACAAATGATACAAATATACATAAACATATCTGTTTCTGTACACATGCATATACACCACATTTTTCGTCATGAAACGACATTTGCTATATCATATTTATTTATATATGTTTAGATATAAGTAAATCTAAGATAAGAATTAAACTATAACATTTCCAATTTTATAAATATCCATAGATTCATTTTCAAATTTAAACCACTATATAACATTATTTTGTTACCATATTCAAATTATAAAACTTTCTTTAGATTCTAAGAATTTATATTTGCAAATTTATTTATTACGTACTTTATAATTTAAACCGCTTCTTTTATTGCCTAGTATTATTAGCGAACGCATTCAAGAAGCTATATTTAATCTGACCACCCATTGTTACCTAAATATGTATAATAGGCTCACGTTTCCTAAATAGGTATATACAATAAAATTTCATTTCTAAACAATGAAATTCAGTCGAAACTGCATACTTGGATTTATAACATCTACTAATACTTAATTAATAATGATATTTTATTTAGTTATTTATTAGTAAGATTAAAGATCCTATCGTAAACCTAGTATTGTTGCCAGTAGGTATAATTTCTACGAATTGAACACAGAAAGTTTCCCGTGATAACGTCGAACAATGCAATGTACAACAATACGCGCATTTAATTACGTAGTAGTTTGTAGAGGTAGTGGTATATTTTTATATACTCGTAAAACAGTATTCATCAGAGTCTCACACTAACAACAAGAGACTCAAAAGTATCATCTTAACAAACAATATAACAATATCAACTCAAAAACAGTACAACGCAGAACAGTATCAACTCAACAACAGTACACTGTCTGCGGACCCTACGGAACACTGTCTTTTCATAACATTCATATCAAACGGTATCATATTAACAACATGAGACATACGGTCTCATATCACAGTAAAGAATTTAAGTTTTAAATTTACATTAAGTGTTAAATTTGTGAAATTACCTTAATAAATT
The DNA here is from genome assembly GCA_935421215.2 of Melolontha melolontha. NCBI lineage: Eukaryota > Metazoa > Arthropoda > Insecta > Coleoptera > Scarabaeidae > Melolontha > Melolontha melolontha. The sequence continues at coordinate 103,929,018 of OW285240.1, read as the reverse complement.
ATAGGTTTAAGTGTTTTTTTCTGTTAGATAAATAAAATATTCAGAAAATACACCAAGTTTCAATGTAACTGCCACCAACCAAAATAAATAACCAGCTTATACGGAAGTTACGCCCCGTGACCGGTGGTTCAAGACACAAAATTTGTACGTGGTGCTTCACGAGCCGAATACAACCAAAACATTTGGTCCTTCGAGAGCCGGATATAAATTTTACACCAGATATTTAAGCAGTGATCACATCAACCGCAGTAAATGCGTTTCTGCATCAGTGCGGGTAAACAAAGTGACATTCGAAGGTTCGTTATTGTTATTACTTGGCAAAAGAGAATTTTTGGACGTCATTTCGTTAAACCCAATTGATGACATCGTAATACAGAAACGCATGTGTCTGCAGTTAAATATGTAGTATATGTCCTTGTCTACAAATATGCATATTTGTATCATTTGTGTGTTAGACATCGATATGCAATTTTTTTTTTATAATATTTCTGTAACTTATCTTCAGATTCTTTAATGTTTAATTAACACCACAATATTCACACAAAAAGAACAAATAGTTTACTTAAAATGACTATAAAAAATTATCTATCTTACAGATATGGATAAAATTTTGACAATAAGCTTCTATTCTAAAACATGACTAAAGTCAGCAATATACTCATTGTGGCGAAAGTGCTGCCAACTTTTGAAAAGTCACTTTCTCGCCAAATCACTCTCGAATAAAAACGATAAGAAATAGGAAAACAACAAATTTTCATATTAGATACAAAAGAATACGTTTGTAGTTTTAAAAGAAAATAAATAATTCGTGGCATTTAGATATTGACAAAGTGGTAGTAAAATGAAACTTCTGGGAAACTTAAATTAGAAGAGAATTATTGGTGTGGTTTAGTTACAAACAAAAACGTATACTTTCTATTCGAGTTCCTGAAAGTCCTGTATTTATTTGATAAAGTTTCTCTGGATATTAGTTGGTTTACTTTGGCGCTTTTGTAAAAATCTATGTTTTTTTTATTGTTTGCAAACATTCACGCGTCTTAGTAATTAAAAGTTCGAGTTGAACAATTGCCATATTCATTTCATTTTGGTTTGAATATATGCTTTCTCAAAAATATTTAATAATAATAATAATAATGATAATAATAAGTAATAATAACAATAATAATAATAACACGGTTCATATAACGATTTAAAGTACATCCAAATGAAAAAAAGAGAAAACATAAAGTGTTTCTGATAGTTACAAACCGCTAGAAAGTGGACAACTTTACAAGAGTTTCTTTACAAGAAACTATAGGAAATATATAATTAACGACACAAGCACCCAGAAATATAGCTGCATGAGATGAAATTTACACCCTGAAACTGCTAAGGAAAATAGAAAAAAAGATTTTTTTCGTTATACGTAATTTAAAGTCTAAACTTCTTTTCAATATACTAATTTCTATCTTAATTAATGTTTCAAATGAACTGTTTTATATTGAATAATAATAACATATAACATTTTTTTTTAAACCTGTATAAAACTAATTAAACTTCCAGTGCTGATTCCTGTCACCTTCCTGTCAAAAATATAAGTTACCTATTCAATAATTTTCTCTTCCTTCACTTTAAAATATAATATATGTCTCTTCCTCCACAATATTCTTATCCTTATATTCCATTTCTTGTCCTTAAATTGTACTTTTATAATTAATATTGTTTCTGCTTTACTATTATTTCACTACAATTGTCCTTAATGGCTATTACATATTCTCTTTAACCATTCACTGTATAATACTTTATTCTTATACCAAATATTTCGTATTTTCAATTTACTCTTTTCGTAGCGGTACCTATATATTTTTACATAGATGTAAATGACTTTACTTGATGAATATCCATAATTTAAAATATGCTGGCAAAAAAACTATTTAAAAAAGCTATCTCTATGGTATATCCTGTAATAAAAGATAAGCAAAATTCAAAATTTTTTGATTACAAACGTACACTGGGAATTAGGTTTCCCAGTGTACCATATTTCAATGTATTTAAAAAAATTTAATGTAAACACGGGTTTCGAAACTAATAATTATTTATCAAAACACAAAAACAATAAAGATATAACAGACAAAAATAAGAAATCTGGAGTCTATAAGTTAATATGTGGATGCAGTAAGATATATGTTGGTCAAACAGAAAGATCGTTTGATCTTTCGCATTGCTGAACAATGTTCTTCGTTTAGAAATAAAAAACAAGATTCCACTTTTGCCAATCATCTACTAGAAGAAAACCACACATTCAATAAAGATTTTCAAATTCTACATTTAGAAAATAAGGGCATTAAATTAAATTTACTGAAAAGTTTAGAAATTAATAAATTAGAACAATCACAAATTTTACTTAACGATCAATTAGATTTAAATAACTCACCTTTCTCAAAAAAGATATAAAACCCATTACCACAATTAATAGTCGTATCCTAAATACGTATTTCGACAACTAAGTTGCCATCATCAGTAGGTAGAACCACTAATCAAAATGTCGCACATCGAGCACAGTAAAGCTAACACATATAAACGCGCCGCAACTCTACACGTTGTCCGAGTTCAACGTATTACTTTTATTTTTAACGATATGAATACTTTCGTATACGTCGAGATCTCTGGTGTTATTGATGGCTTTGACAAGTCTTAACCCTTTAACCGTCACGTTGTGATCTCTGTGTAGAGCATGATAAGCTACGCTAGATTTTTCTGGTCTATTAAGTCTGATATGTGATATGTGTTCTTTATAATGGGATATAATCGAGCGTTTCGTTTGACCTATATATTTTAAATTACAATCGTCGCAATTAATTTCGTATATACCTGATTTCGAATCCAAATTAACTTTATCTTTGGTATTACCTAGGAGGCTCTTGATGGTGTTTTCGGAGCGAAAAGCAACTTGGAGACCTCGTTCTTTAACAACTCTATTAATGTTTTTCGTGATTGGGTGGTATGGTAAACACATGTACTTTTCTTCTGGTTTCGTTGAGATATCAAACTTGTAGATTCGCGGCTGGTCTTTTTTAAATTCGTTTTTCTAATTAATTTATTAATTATTTCTATGTCAAAGTCATTATATCTCGCGATGTTTTTAATGAAATCTAGTTCTATTTCAGATATCTCTTTTGTTAACGGAAAGCTTAACCGCTTAACCGATTGACTAAGAAATTAAAAGAAGATGTCTTATGTTCAAAACTATGATTTAAATCCGCGGTGATCTATTGACATTGATTTCTTTCCGGTAAATATCGATTTATGCGTATTTCTAATTACTAATGTACCTAAAAATAATATCCTATCATTGTTTTCCTTTTCGACCGTGAATTTAATAGTCGGAAATTTCAAATTTAACTGTTTAACGAACATGTCCAATTCATTCCGTGTGTCAAAAATCGGAAAAATGTCATCTCCGTACCTGATCCAAATTCTTGTAAAGTATTTAGCGTTATTCTTAAAGTCTACTTCAAATTGACTCATGAATAAATTAGCTATGGAAAAAGAAAGGTTTCTGGAATAGGTACCGAAGGGAATAATGACGTTACATCGAATGAAACTAAAACTTCCAATCATCGTTTCCAGTCTTTCAGTTTATAATCTTTAATTAATTGAACAAATTCTAAGGAATTACTAACTGACAAAGTTTCTGGTTTCACGGGTAAATTTTTAAATTCATTCCCTAACCATTTGGAAATCATGTAAGTCGGTGAGTTGATACCTGAAACGATAGGTCTCATCGAGTTACCTGGTTTATGTATCTTCGGCAAACAATACATTCTTGGTACTAAAGGATTACTAACATACAATTTACATTTTTGGGTAGAACTTACTAAATGGACATTTTTTAACGCGTCTTTAGTGTCATTAATCATTTTAGGTTACGGATTTCTCTTAATTACTACATACGGACTTTCCGCAATTAAATTTTTAACTCTTTGAAAATAGTCGATTTTGTCCATAATTACTAACTTGTTCCCTTTATTTGCTTTTAGGTAAAAACAGTCTTTAGATCTGGAAGTTTTAATGGTATTCCATTCCTTATTAACTGACTTCTGTTCGTGCTGCTGTAAATTCTTATCGATTTGGGTTTTACAAGCTTCTCGAATGAAGTTTTCTGGCCCTTGTTCCAAATTCTTAATCGAGGTTTCGATACTTGCAATCACCTGTTCTATAGGAATCTGACGGCTTGGCAAACAGTGTTGTAAACCTTTGTTTAAAACTCACCTTTGTTAAATTCATTCATTTAAAAATCGTCTAGACGATAATACATGCACATTTAGTTTATTAAAACCAATTTTCCCACTCCCCTTGGTACATTGTTTCTATAGACGTAAGTTGGTTTTACTGAAATGACTGTGATTGTTATGACAACGGGGCGTAAGTAATTTACTTACGTCCTTTAGGGAAAAAAAGTGCATCAAAACACGTTCTATTAATTTATATTTATGGTAATATTACAGTTTGTACAATTAGTAACATTATTAACAAAATTGGGATATTTATTTATATTTCTTGATAATTCAATGTTATTATCACCTACTTTATCAGCAACACTTAATTCCGTGGTTTCATTTGACACTATTATCGCCGAAGATGCTTCAGTATAATTTGTACCCTGATTATCATATAAAACCTTATTAGCAATCGCTTTTTTGTTAGCAATAGAATCGGCTACGTAGGTTTCCGTAATACTACTAGACTTCCAACCCCCGTGCCTCTTTAGAGTGAGAACTTCTACTCCAGTATTCGCTAATAATGTTGTTGACGTTCTTCTGAATGAATGACCTGTATAGAGTTTGGGGTTGTCTAAATTCAGATATTTTGCTATCTTACAAGGCATTTCCGCGATTGTATTTTTACCGATAGGTTGATTATAACATCTCCCTCCATGATAACGCATGAAAAAACGTACGTTTGCAATTTTGGATCTAATGTTGATATATTTTTTGACAATTTTCAAATAGCAATAGTTATTTCCTTTAGAGGCTGTAATTGTAAATATACGCGGCATTCCATTTTTCGAATCTGGTATTGTAACAATAATTATTTCATTTATTTCTTTCACATCCATCAATTTCATTTCGCATAACTCCTGGCCGCAACATGCTCCAGCAATTCCCATTAACATCACTACCTGAAATGTTCAATTTAGAAGAGATTACAATTAAAAGTTTAGCATACCTTCATAAGTAAGTACATATCATCCGGAGCGCTTTCAAGAAATAAATTTATCTCTTCCCTTGTGAACACACATGACTTTTTAGGCCTGTATTTATCATTTTTTCTTTTCAAAAACGCACGTAATTTGGCATACTTTGATATGTCAATATTTTCATTTATAAATAATGTACTCTTGAGCATCGAGTATTCACACCACAAACTGGATGGAGCCTTGAATTTTTTTGGATTTCTCCAGAAAATACGCTAACAGCAGGGACTCCGAAACGATGGTGGTATCCTTAACTTGACACCATTTCTTGAACAATTTGTATGTTAACTCGTAGCGTTTCATCGACTTCTCCGGAAGCAAATCCAAACAAGCCTCTTTCGCTTCGTCTTCTACATTGGGAACACTCATTTTTAAACCACATTTAACACAACTGAATTGTCAAATTTCGTTTTATTTGTGTTTATAAACAATTGTATGTAGGAACTGCCTAGTAACGTTTCAGATGTGTCTAATTTATTAAATTCCGAGGTTGTTCACCGTTACTGTTTATCATGATTACATTTAATTTTTGAGGATTTTATTGTCTGGGGAGTGGGAAAAATGTTATAATCAATTCGGGAGGTAACATTTACCAGTCTCGAACTTTATTGCTAGTCCTCGGGCAAGCCCTCGGACGCAAACTAGTCCTCGACTAGTAAATGTTACTTACCTTCCTTATTACTTAAATAACTATTTATTCGTAAATATGTTTAGTAGCCTATAATATAACAGTAAGAGCTGACCAGATGGGCCACATATTTTCACTACAATATTTGTGTAAATTATTTGATTTTAAATACGTAAAATAATACTAACCTCGTTGAGTTTATATTTTTAATTTAGTTTGTAACGTGCCCTAGTAAGTACCTGATGGAGCCAATGTGTTGGCGAAATAATTGTCGTTTTACGAGTACATATTAATAAGTAATCGTAAAATTTATATAATGTATTGTTAATTATAAGATTGTAACTTTTTCATTTAATACTTTAAATACATTTAAATATTTAATTTTTATTCTTTACTCAATTTATTAACTCCTCAATCAAAATTTTCACGTTGTTAATAATCATAATAAATAATATCTTTTCTTAAAATCTCATCATAACATTACTTTTCACATTGCTATACACTGATTCATAAACATTTGACATATTTGCATTTATAATAATTTATATTAAAACAGTTCATTTAAATTGAAATAAATTTTATTCCCTTCTCAAAATTCTCAAGGGGTAAAATTACATTTTCGACATATCCACAGTAGTTTTCTGTATCTTATATGCAATGAATGCAAACCGCGTAAAACTATTTTTCATTTACCCTATTTAAAACGATGTTTTATGCTTGATAAAAGTCCTTGCCCTTGACAGTGAAATATATTGATTATGTGGGGAATATATTCATTATAATATCCGTATGCATAGAGGTTCAATGAGTTAATTAATTATAAGGGTCAATCACTAAATATAAATGAACCGTTACAGTTTCAATAGGAGAAACAATGATCTGAATCTCCATCGGATTTGATCCATTGGAACATGAAGTTTTAATTAATACGTTTACAAATAACCACTAATACATTAATTTTGCTTCAGTTTAATCGCATTCGAAATTCTGAAAATTAAATCATGATATGATAGCGATCCCTGTACAGATGCATATTGGTTTGCCGCTTTAACAATCAAAATCAGAGTGTGGCATGGTTTGCTACAGATTTAATTAGATTAATTCAGTCTACGAGGAAATATCAGAATATAACAAGACTGGTGTTGTGATACAAAAACGAAACATCTGCGGTCTTGCACTCCCTTTGTTCTGCCATTGTATACTTTGATACTTTAATTCAGGGTCGTAATGATAAAGCCAACTCTCGTCATATGTAACTACATTGTTTAAAAACTGTGGATTATGTTACAGTTGCCTTTTCCATTGCCGAAAAATTGTCAATCGATTGGCTTTTTGTTCATCGGTCATCACTTTTGGAATCCATTTTGCCGCGACCATTCGGTACCCTAAATCTTCATGAATAATTTTTTGAGTGGAATCATAGACAAATTAACAATTTCAGAAATTCTATATACGCCAATCCGACCATCATTTTGGATCAAGTCGTTAATTTCTGCAATTTTTGAATCAATCCGTGCAGTGCGTGTTCGCCCGCGTCGAGGTTCATCTTCCACTGATTCTCAACCGTCTCTGAATTTCTCATTCCACTCAAACACTCTACATCGTGATAAGCTATCATCTAGGTATGCAGTTTTAATCATTTTAAAAGTTTCAGTTGGAGTTTTACCCAACCGAACAAAAAATTTTATCGCATTTCTTTGCTCCACTCACATTTTTTCGATGGGTACGTCAAACACTGACAATTCAGTAATTAATTAGTAATGAACGTCGAATAAAAGCCTAATATAAGTACATTAGAGCTAGAGTTTCATGTTCTATTCTTTGTGTTCTAAAAGCTATAGCACTAGTCTCGTTATATTTTGATATACCCTCGTATATACTATTATAAGTAGATTCGAATGGGCATTTCATGCTTTTTAGATTAGTTTTGCGTTTAAATAAAAATTTAATATATTGTGTTGTCCGCGATAATGATATTCATTTTTAGAGCCAAATATTTTTTTACTAAATACCTTAACTGAAGGATGAAACGAAATTGGAATATGGTAATAGTATTTTGAAGAATTAACCGAAAAGAAGCGAGAAAATGGAGAAAGTGGTATAAAACCAGAAACAGAAGAAAAACTCAGTTAAAGCTCTGAGACAAGATTACATTACGGTGAAGATGGTAAAAGAGGAATTTAGTTATTAAATGAGATCTTATTAGAAATACCTAAAGACTGAACGACAGGTATAATTATTTATGCCTTCAATAAACATAAAAATAAACTATACAGAAAATTACTTTGACAAGGAGACCCGGTAAAATATTTCAAATGTTAGGTTAAAAGAAAACATGAAAATAAGGGAGTCACAACATACAATTTAGATCCGAATTGGTGAAGAGTGTGACCTGAAATAGACAGGAACAAGAAAAATCCTAACTACAATATAAATTAATAAACTCTAAATACGTATTTCGTCAACTAAGTTGCCATCTTCAGTAAAACACTATGAAAACGAAAAATAGTATTAAACTTTCGAAGATATACTCTTTACCAAACCGCGAGTGGGATAACATTAAATTTCTAATATTAAGACGAACCCTTATGTACTACCTAAACTATACTACGGTCACAATAAAGCATACAAATTGAATTGAGGAATTAATCCATTATCAAAATTCAATTATTTCTATGTATGTAAATACGAGTACTTCCGTAGACATCTAACTCTCTGTAATTATTTACTGTTTCAATTAATCTAATATTATTTGTAGGCATAGAGTGGCCTGTGTGCCAAATATGTTGGTCACGCTTCATGGTCCTTTAATTTTTACTCTAACTTTAGGAAATATACAGGGTGTTTGAGGATTATATAAAGAAAATTAAAATTTGGGCTTAGGGCACCAAAATAAGAGAAAAACTTCCTATGAAGCTGTATCCGAAAACGCTTCGTTAAATAATTACAGTCCTTCAAATATAATTTATTGTAAATCCAGTTTTTATAATGTTTCTCAAATTTTGAAACAGATATAAAATTCATATTTGATAATTGTGACCAGCTAAGGAAATAACTTCTTACAAGTAATTTTTATTGTAAAGCCAGCAAACGTAAAAACAGAATACATAGTAAGAATGTATGAGATCATTAACAGTAACAAACAGTAACGATAAAATACAAAGGCATTTTTAATAATATAAAATATTATTAAAAATCTGGTGTGAAGAACACAAATGCAGGTTCACTATTAATATTTTCTGTGAACGTGTCCGAATATATCCCATCCCCAGAATTTACTTCTGCTCTCGGTCTGGATAATTACGGTGATAGGGCGATGTGGTTCTTTTCTGTGAATGTGTCTGGGAATATCCTTTCTCCAGCAGGGGCGTACCGATGAGCCTGTAGAAAGGTGAAATACGTATCTACGTCTCTGGGGATGGGATATATTCGGACACGTTCACAGAAAATATTAATAGTGAACCTGCATTTGTGTTCTTCACACCAGATTTTTAATAATATTTTATATTATTAAAAATACCTTTGTATTATACAAAACTGGTGGGGTTTACCTACTCATGTATGTTTCAATTATTCTGATAGTAACGATAAAAGTTTATAGAATTTGTTAAAAAATGTTTTTCCCAGTCCGCAGGTAAACGTTACATCTTGTAATCACTGAACGAATAGCCGATCGACATTGTTAAGGAGTCACTTCTGTACAAGCTTGAACAACTCTATTTCTTAATGTCTCTTTATTTTCACGCACTGCACGTAGATTTTCAGATGCGCAAATATGGTAATTCCGCTCATTTAAGATGCCTCTTCTTGTAAACGTAGCTTCGTCTGTCCATATAATATTTTCTGGGAAGTGTGGATTATTTTGTACTTGGTTCGAAAACCAGTGACAAAATACCTTTCGACGTGGAAAATCAAGTGGTAAGGGTAGCGCTGATCGGCTCAGCGTTCTCTAAACAAAACGGGGTTATATGTAGATGTTTGGCGACTCTTCTCACACGAGGAACCTACATCGAGTTCCTCGTCAAAGTAAATTAAAATGTTGCGTGTTCTCCTTTCGTTTTGTAGGGGTGCAAAATTTCCCTCGCCATAATTTGCTACAGTAAATGATCGTATTTCTTTCAACCGTTGAAAGTCACACTAAAAACTGAGAAACCGCAATGCATATTCAAGGCGAACAGCAAGAGCATTTCCATTACAAAAACCGTAAACGGAGACGATGTCGGCATAATCACTGTTTGAATAAGTTTACGGCATTTTTGCTTAGTGTTAATACACATAACTAAATATTTAGAATGATACAAACGACGTCGAGTTATTCAATTTGATATAAGGAGTTGTGTGATAGCAGCCTATTATGCTGTTATTATAACGGCAAATCACAGATTATGCAGCGTAATCTATTTCCATTTTTTACAACAAAACAACAAACTGAAAAAAATTAAAAGAAACAAAAAAGTTTCTAAATGAATCTCACCATTTTAATTTTTATTTTGCAAAATTGCACACCAAAAAATGTTTCAATGCAAAATACAGTAGGAGTGACTGACTTTACCACTTTGTAATAATAGGGGATGATCGACAAATTACTTGTTAGAAATTATTTCCTTAGCTGGTCACAATTGCCAACTAAGAGTTTTGTATCTGTTTCAAAATTTGGGAAATATTATAAAAACTTGATTTGGATCGTTATCTTTGAAGGACTGTAACTATTTAACGAAGCGTTTTCGGATACAGTTTCATAGGAAGTTTTTCTTTTATTTCGGTGCTCTGAATCCAAATTTTAATTTTTTCCATATAATCCTAGAACGCCTTGTATAAGGGTTTGTTTTAATGTTAGAAATTTAATGTTATCCCACTGCCGTTGGTTAAGAGCATATCTTTAGAGCCAAAGATGCTATGCTTATCACTATCTTTCTTTTTCAGATTGTTCTATTGAAGATGGATAATTAGTTGCCGAAATATTTATCTAAAGTTCATTAATTTATATTGTGGTTAGGGAATTTTCTCCTTTGTTTCTCTTTCAGATTCATAGTCAATCTCCACAAATTCGGAAGGAAGATATCGTTAAGCCTGTATACCACGGTTTCCTAGCCTGAATTATTTGCAGTCGCATCCTGTGCCGAGGAAATTCGGGAAGTAGACTACACAAACAAAAAAATTAACATAATGACTGATAGTCAGGACGCTATTAAAACTATTACGAACCCACCTCCCAGGTCTAAACTGGTAAAAAATTGTAAACAGGGCCTCAATAGATTAGGACAAGTCAACACTGTGACACTTATATGTGTGCCCAGACAAGAGGAGATTCAAGGCAATGCTCTAAGGAATGCGCTAGAAGAAACTTTATAGGACCAGAACCTGTACGTGGAATCGCCTAGAATTCCGTTAGAAGGGAGATTTGGTTATGGCTAGAAACTAGAAAAAGAACATAAAAAGAAGTGGAAGCTAACGGAAGATAAACACCATACTCAGTCACTGCTAGATGAACTGAATTCCAGTCTTTCAGTCAACCTAATTCGTAGTAAATTAAAATTATTACCGGCCTGATAACCGGACAATGTCCTTCAAGGAATAATCTGTACAGCATGGACTTGGTTAGCGAGCGCTGCTGTAGAAGATGTGAAAAACAAGAGGATTATTATTTATTTAGCGTATAGCTTACATGGATTCAGATCTAAACAACACTATATATACATATACTGGATGGTGGGGATTTTATATAAATCTGTATTATTTTTTCCCTCTTTCCTTCTATCTTCTGGAATATCCGGATGGTGGGAGTCGCAATATGGCTTCACTGCTATTGTTTCTCCGAGACATCCTCTCCTTCGGTTCTGAGAGACCCTAAGGCTTGTGGATCCATTTATAGTAGTGAGGAGATCCGAAAATATTCTCTGAGAGCTCATTTAGCGTTACCTAGGGTGCACGTGTAGCAATTTGCCACAGACGCGCGCTAGTCTACACCTCAAAGAGGAGGAAACTAGCCTTCATGTAATATGCACTTGAGCAACTGAAGGTACTCGGACAGCAATATTTCGGAAGAGATCTATCGGATCCTACAAGGGTTCTCAAATTCCCCCTGAGAAGGATGGATATGTATACTAGCATTTCATTCTCGTTAGAAATCGTCAGCACACGATATTCGGAAACAGACACGCCTTTCACCTCTATACTGCATGTATATTTACTAAACAAGTAGAACTTAATGCAAATGAGAATTAACAATCACTAAAATCTCATTCCATATACACTCTAATTCACCTTTCACTTATGTATACGCAGTAAAGAAGTAAAAGGCATGTCTGTTTCCGAATATTGTGTGCTGACGATTTTTAATGAGAACGAAATGCACATTTTGGGATGGACGTGCCTTTCGCACATTTTTTCATTTTGTCTTCATAACCAGGGAAGGTTGGCGTGGCAACATGTTGCATCTGCATTCTAGTACTAACTTAGTTTGGTGGATTCTAGAAATAAACGTTAACACATTTGGCAAAGAATAGATGTAAAACTAATAATAAAATTAATACTGGTAGCCGTAACTTTGTGGTAATTCATTTTGAAAATTAAATAAAATAAAACAATAACTTTGTTATATATACCACTTTATTCACATATAATTGTGACCGCGGTTTCGACATACAATGTCATTATCAAACTGCAAAAGTTACAGGCCTACATAGAACTTATAAATGACACAAAAATATATATGGGGGGGTGGTTTATGATATTATTTAAAATTACTACTATATACTTAACTATTATATACAACATTGGAAAAGAGGTGTATATATAAGGTCCAACTGTTCATTTAATACGATATCTATTGTGTTTTTCTGACTTTTAAAAATCTCTAGGGCCTCTAAAATATTTAATTTACGACCTTTCTCGGACAAATGTAATATTTTACTGTGACCAAATGTATGTCCTTCTGCAATACGATGGTTAGCAAATGTTGAATCTGTCTTTTTAAGTTTATATGACCTCCTGTGTTCTTTTTCCCGTATAATAAAACTTCGACCAGTCTGACCTATATATACACTGTTACAATCGTTACAGTATAGTTTGTACACTCCTGATTTATTATTAATATCTGTTTTAGTTTTTTCGTTAAAAATGAAATTACTTGTTTTTACATATGGTTTGTAAGCTATACTAACATTACTATTATTTTTTGAAATTATATTTCCAATTTGCTCGCTTATTTTACCGAAGTAAGTTAACGAGACAAATTGTTTCAAATTAGCACTATCTTTAGGATATACTAAACTAAGGGCCACTTGTAACTGTTTTTTCTTTAGTATACTGTCAATTATGCTACTTTTATAACTATTGTTTACCGCTATTTGTTTTATAGTATTGATTTCACGAACAAAAGATTCATTAGACAAAGGAATATTTAATGCTCTATGTATCATAGAATTAAAAAATGAATGTTTGTGTTTCTTAGGGTGTAGTGAATCTTTGGGAATAATGCAATCAGTGAAAGTAGGTTTACGATATATGTCAAATTCTAAGCTCTGATCTAATTTGTTTAATTTTAAATCCAAGAAGTTAATACTGTTATTCTCTTCTATTTCTACTGTAAACTTGATATTAGAATGGATTGAATTTATGTAGTTCAGAAATATTTGTAGTTGTCTATGAGTACCCATAAAGCAAGCTAGGATGTCGTCTACATACCGATACCAAAATTTAATATGTTTTTTACCTAGTTGTGATGAAAGAATTTTTTCTGTAATATGCTTCATGAAAATTTCAGCTAATAGAGGACTTAGAGGTGAGCCCATTGCCAGACCTTCTGTTTGTTTGTAGAATTTGTTGTTAAATGTAAAGTAACTTTGGTTGGTGACTAACTCCTTTAGAGATATGATTTCGTGTATAACAACCGGGTTTGTATTTTTCTTTACTAATATGTTTTCTATTAACCTTAAGCATTCCTTATGTGGTATTTTTGAAAACATGTTGGAAACATCAAATGATACCAGGATTTCGGTCTTTTGTATATTACAATCTTTTAATTTAGCTGTTAACTGTATTGCGTTTTTTATGGAAGAGCTATCTGTAAATTCGGTATATTGTCTAATTATTATGTTTAATTTTTCGGCTAATTTTTTATTGGGGCAAGAAATAAACGAAACAACTGGTCTGATGGGTGCTTCCTCTTTGTGAATTTTAACTAAACCGTATAATTTAGGGGGGGGAGGATTCATATGGAAAAGTTTGTACTTATCTGTGTTTGAGATTACTGCATTACAATTTTTGACACATTCTTTAATTTCTGCCTGATACTGTTTAGTGGGGTCCTTTTTCAATTCTATGATAGTATTGTCATCTATAAATTTCTTAACTTTATTTTCATAATCACCTTTAGTTAATATTACAGACGAATTTCCTTTATCTGCTTTTGTTATCGTGAGGTTGTTTTCTATGACTTTTTGATTAATACTTTGCAATGCTCGTCTGTCTGACTGATTATTGCGAGATGTTGGGTTGTTTTTTAACTTTGGCTTTACCTAAGATACTGCTAATTTGATTGTTGTTTGCAAATGCCAGATCTGTTTCTAAAAGAAATTCTAGTAATAGAAACAGAACTGGCATTTGCAAACAACAATCAAATTAGCAGTATCTTAGGTAAAGCCAAAGTTACAAATATTCTAAAAAACAACCCAACATCTCGCAATAATCAGTCAGACAGACGAGCATTGCAAAGTATTAATCAAAAAGTCATAGAAAACAACCTCACGATAACAAAAGCAGATAAAGGAAATTCGTCTGTAATATTAACTAAAGGTGATTATGAAAATAAAGTTAAGAAATTTATAGACGACATCATAGACGACTATCATAGAATTCATAGTATTCATCATAGTATCAGGCAGAAATTAAAGAATGTGTCAAAAATTGTAATGCAGTAATCTCAAACATAGATAAGTACAAACTTTTCCATATGAATCCTTCCCCCCCTAAATTATACGGTTTAGTTAAAATTCACAAAGAGGAAGCACCCATCAGACCAGTTGTTTCGTTTATTTCTTGCCCCAATAAAAAATTAGCCGAAAAATTAAACATAATAATTAGACAATATACCGAATTTACAGATAGCTCTTCCATAAAAAACGCAATACAGTTAACAGCTAAATTAAAAGATTGTAATATACAAAAGACCGAAATCCTGGTATCATTTGATGTTTCCAACATGTTTTCAAAAATACCACATAAGGAATGCTTAAGGTTAATAGAAAACATATTAGTAAAGAAAAATACAAACCCGGTTGTTATACACGAAATCATATCTCTAACGGAGTTAGTCACCAACCAAAGTTACTTTACATTTAACAACAAATTCTACAAACAAACAAAAGGTCTGGCAATGGGCTCACCTCTAAGTCCTCTATTAGCTGAAATTTTCATGAAGCATATTACATAAAAAATTCTTTCATCACAACTAGGAAAAAAACATATTAAATTTTGGTATCGGTATGTAGACGACATCCTAGCTTGCTTTATGGGTACTCATATACAACTACAAATATTTCTGAACTACATAAATTCAATCCATTCTAATATCAAGTTTACAGTAGAAATAGAAGAGAATAACAGTATTAACTTCTTGGATTTAAAATTAAACAAATTAGATCAGAGCTTAGAATTTGACATACATATATCGTAAACCTACTTTCACTGATTGCATTATTCCCAAAGATTCACTACACCCTAAGACACACAAACATTCATTTTTTAATTCTATGATACATAGAGCATTAAATATTCCTTTGTCTAATGAATCTTTTGTTCGTGAAATCAATACTATAAAACAAATAGCGGTAAACAATAGTTATAAAAGTAGCGTAATTGACAGTATACTAAAGAAAAAACAGTTACAAGTGGCCCTTAGTTTAGTATATCCTAAAGATAGTGCTAATTTGAAACAATTTGTCTCGTTAACTTACTTCGTTAAAATAAGCGAGCAAATTGGAAATATAATTTCAAAAAATAATAGTAATGTTAGTATAGCTTACAAACCATATGTAAAAACAAGTAATTTCATTTTTAACGCAAAAACTAAAACAGATATTAATAATAAATCAGGAGTGTACAAACTATACTGTAACGATTGTAACAGTGTATATATAGGTCAGACTGGTCGAAGTTTTATTATACGGGAAAAAGAACACAGGAGGTCATATAAACTTAAAAAGACAGATTCAACATTTGCTAACCATCTTATTGCAGAAGGACATACATTTGGTCACAGTAAAATATTACATTTGTCCGAGAAAGGTCGTAAATTAAATATTTTAGAGGCCCTAGAGATTTTTAAAAATCAGAAAAACACAATAGATATCGTATTAAATGAACAGTTGGACCTTATATATACACCTCTTTTCCAATGTTGTATATAATAGTTAAGTATATAGTAGTAATTTTAAATAACATCATAAACCCCCCCCCCCCCCCATATATATTTTTGTGTCATTTATAAGTTCTATGTAGGCCTGTAACTTTTGCAGTTTGATAATGACATTGTATGTCGAAACCGCGGTCACAATTATATGTGAATAAAGTGGTATATATAACAAAGTTATTGTTTTATTTTATTTAATTTTCTAATAATAAAATAAAATATTAATTCTCATTTGCATTAAGTTCAATATGAAAACGAATATATAAAATTAACGCAAGAATTACTGTTCGCAGTTGGTCTGGATAGTTGAATCAAAAGAAAAACTAAAACAGAGACTAATGACATCTAAAGAAAATAAAAATGATGAACATAGAAATTAACATTAACATAAACGCATGACATAGAATCCTGTTAATTACAGAAAACAGAAAATTGAAATAGAGAAAAGGAAAATATACTAGAATAACTAAATATAAGAATAGGAAAGGCAGAAATATTATACAATATCTTAAAAAATTCATGCGTAGAAAGAAAGAGATAACTAAAAATATAACATATGAGCTTATAAAAGGGTTGTAAAATCCTCGTTGATCTATTGCATCAAGTAAAGTAAAAATAATTATAAGGACTGACACAATAAAAAATGCGCCAGTAATATTTCAACTAAGGATGACACCAATAAAAAGTGATTGGACTTGGACACATCCATAGAATGAAGGAAGAAAAATTGACAAAGGAAATTTATGAATCTGGAAAATCTAAAGAAAACTCTTGATCTAGGGGTGAAGTTTGTCGAGAGCGGAATTCGTTGAAATGAATCTGAAAGACTCGAGTAAAGCAGAAAGAAAAGAACCCATAAAATACCACTAATGTTAAATATGAAAATCTACAATTTAATACTATACGGTGTACTGGACTTTTAGATTAAAATTAAAAAAAATCAACTCTGTATTCTTAAGGTAACTTAAATTAGGTAAGATTCTATTTAATATTTCTTAATCACCCACATTTCTTCTCTTCTTTAAATAAAAATTAATGAACGATAAACAAAACGTATGTTATAAATATTTGTTTTGGAACGAAGAAGGTTTTTGTTTGATGTAACGATTCCAATTAACTATTCATTATTTATTATTATCAGAGACATTATGCTATCAAGTTACATTAATTAAAACGCCAGTAGAGGATAAAAACGTGTCTATCTTCATTAATTATGAACACCGCTATTAGTCAACTAATTACGTATATTTACTCAAGTCAAGATCAAGTCACAAATGTCAACAATATTATAATTGCTTTGGGATAGTAATTTAATTATTATTATTATAAATATCATACTAAATAGATATATTGATTTATTAAATCTGATTTTATTTATCGAATTAAAAATTATTAAATTTTTCTTATCTTTATTCGTTTTTAATTCAACACAAAATATAAAAATAAATAGATTTTTCTTCTACTTTATTCGTTTTTAAGACGGAAAAGATATGCTGAAATATACTTAGTCCTGTCATAAATTCTGTTAAAGTGAATTCGAACACCTCCTAAAGGGAACCAATGGAAAAAGACAAAACAATATTTAGAACTAGTTTATTTTTTGACGTTAATTATTTGATTGGACTTCTTTGAGGTAATAGTAAGGTTGTAATTAGTGAGCCTAGACAAGTAAACAAACTTTTTGTCAAAAAAATTATTTCATTTTTCAACGTGTTCTCCATGAATGTATCTTTGAATATTTTAATTTTATCCATTACAACTACAGATATATAAGTTTGATATTGAAATACTGTAATTTATATTTTTAATTTCTTTGAAAAAGGCACTATGTGCCGAAACATGCAAGATTATTTTAAATATATACATATCGGCAGTAGCGGCCGGGTAATGAAAACAATATTTAATTTGACGTTTCGATACTATATATAGTATCTTTTTTAAAAACTGTAAAATTTATTTTGATGTTAAGGTAAGAGATAATATAATAAATCTACTTACATTAAATTTTTTTGGTGTTAATATATTACGACGTATTTGCTATGCATTTCTAAATAAATCTAAAGTTTTTTAGCAGGGAGACTGTTTTCGACCATGTGTTTATTTTGACGGGCGGAAAGAATGTTTGTCAACACTTTGCGGGGGCGGGGTTAACCGTTATTTTTGTGATGTTTATGTTGTTATTATACAGAGGATGTTTGTATAATGGGTAATATTTATATAATGATAATATTGGTGACAAATTATTTAAATCTGTTCGGTCATTAATTTGTATTTTTTGTATGTGGATGCTTTCTAGTATATTTCTTGGTTTGTTGTTTTTTCAGATATAATTATTGCGGTTTTATCGAAATTGAAAGTGTTTTGTTTGTTTGATATGTTTTTAAGGGCCATACTATTGTTTGAAAATTTGTGTCCATTTAAACGTTCCTGTAAATATCGCGTTGTTTGGCCGATGTATGTATACGCCTTTGCAGTCATTGAACGGAATTTCATAAATAACGTGGTTTCTATAATGTAGGTATTCTGTCTTTTAATTTTGAGTGTAGGTTTTTGAGATTATTGAAATTTTTGTAAGCTACTTTTATGTTATATGATGTTAAGATTTTATATATTTTTTCTGACACGTCGTTTATATAAGGTTTGTTTGTGATAAAATTTCTCGTCTGAAGTCTAGGTTTGTTAGTTTAATCGCTCTATTAATTAATCCCGTTACTACATTCTTTTTGTGTGACATTGATTGCCATGAACCGAAACTCAGAAAACGATCAGATGAAGTTGATTTATGGTATAATTTTGTTAGGATCTTTTTTTGATGCCTATTAAGGTTAAGTCTAAGAAGTTAATTTTTGAATGTACTGGAAGAATGTACTGGAAAAACTAGAACATAACATAATTTCAAAATGAAACTTTAAACCCAAATTTTTAAAAGATACGTAGATGATTGCATCGCTTGCATCCCCTCTGATAAAACAGAATACATACTAAAGAAATTTAATTCATTTAATCCAAAACTACAATTCACAATAAAAAAAAGAAAAATTTAAAAATTCTCGTGAATTTCATCATGTAAGTAAGTAGTTTTTTCACATAGAAATATCTAGAAAATTGTGTTTCAAATTCAATAAAAAAAATACAGGGTGTCATTTAAAATCTTGCAGTGAGGGTGTTGGGGGCAGCGGGTCACCCGATGGGGTAGTATGAAATATACTGTTCATTGTCCCTCTATATCCTGAACAACCACTCAAAATTTCAAGTTTTTGTATTTAAAAACACTAGAAATAATTCAATATTAAGTTTTCGTTTGGACGCCTAGTAAGTTTCGGTGCGCTTAGGTTTTTAACAGTAATATTTTTTTTACTTTAAACGAACGAAGTGCACTCAACGTTGACCGGTGGCGACTGACAAAATATATATATACACGCGAGGACGAGCCGCCGCACAGTGCGAAATTTCTCGAGTTTACCGGAACTTAATTATTCAAAACAGTAAAACAGTTCTATTTGTTGGTTTTTAAAATTTTTAATAAAAATTAATATGTTTTATTTAAAGTTTTTGAGTTTATTTGTGTTTTTTATTATAGAACAATTAAAAAAACATACATTTTATAACAACATTTTGAACACCTATTCAGAACTAGACTCATTGCAATCGTCTGAAGACTCGCAATCATTACACGGGCCTGCAAATCTTTCTAACAACACTAAAACTTCTGGCGTAACTTCACTATGCTTAGTTTTGGGTGCTTTACGAAGACTAGCGATGTACGGATCCGACGATATAAGCAGTCGATAAAATAAATCCGTATTTGTGTCAATCCTTGACGTTGTTCTAGTAAAAAGTTCGCGATATTTTTTGCAGTCTTTGTTTCTTGCCTCCTGAGCTTCTTCAGAAAATTGTCCGATCGGAAGAATGCAAGAGGCTATAATATCCTTTCCATGACAAAGGACTTTATGCACACTTACGGGCATTAAGTACCAGAAATTTTCTTTCAAATACAATTCCAAAGTTTCTCTTGCATATTCGTCGAACTTTTCTGAATAAATTTTAAGACCACAATTTAGGCACTCTAACAGCACATGAAAACGTTTGACCAATTCTAAGTTAACGCCAGTTATTTCGGCAGACTTTTCGGCATTTCTAAAGAATTTCCTCGCGGTATTACCATCGTTTGTGTTTACGGTCTGCTGTTTTGGCATATCTATAAGCAAGCCAAGTTCCTCTTTGAATTTTTGTTGAATGTATTTTTTCTTCTCTGCAACTTTTTTTTAATTTTCTGCTCCACGAGCTTGCCATGCTTTAATATCAAGTTTGTACGATATAAGTAAAATACATTCCAAAAACCTATCCATGCATAGAGGGGCGATAGTCCAAGGGATAAAAAGGATTCGTTTATATTTTTTTGAGGTATATCGCAGATGTTGTTCATTTCACTAGGTTTAGCCCCACATAAGTAGCATGTTTGTGATGATGCACAGGATGATACTGCATTGCATACTTTACCATCAATCATACAAAAGATCATATTTGCTGTAAAATGAATTTGCTTGCCATCTACAAGTATAGTGGTTGGAGTAAGTTGAGATATTTGTTCTTTCACTTTGTTTACTTCTGAGGTAATTACACTGACTGTTTCTTTGGTAAAAACGAACTTAATGGGGCGACAGTACCGTGTGGAAGAAGAAGCAGGGTTTTTCCAAATTAGTGACTGATTATCACAACCCCACTTTACGATAATATTTAGTGCTTTAACGTTTGACAAAGTTCTAAGAGTCTCTTCTAGCCCTGTACAGAGTCTTGCTATGGTATGATTTATAAGCGACTGAACTGATACTTCAGCTGAAACTTCAGTTATTATTATGTCCTTTGGATAGCATAACCTCTTTGCCTCCTTTACAACATAATAAGGTTGATACAAAGTGCAACCGTGATGTTTTGCTTGATCCCGAACAATGTTGTATTGATTTGACGATAAGTTTGCATCAATAAGTAGCGCCAGAGCCTGGTCCGGAGTTAATTTTCGTGGGCTGTTTGAAGAAGACATGCGGGCCATTTTGATTTTGCTTCCCCTTTCTGGAGAAGCAGATGCCAGTTCCTTTACAATCGCTGCAGAGTTTCGTTTTCCAGATTGGTATAGCTTTGTTACGGTTGCTTTGGCTAACTCGTCTTGACTACAGGACTTCAAAAGATGATGCACTTTTCTGTTTTGCACTTTAGGATGACAATACCTAAATTCTTTTTTAGGTCTGCCTGCATTGGTCCTCGATCCACTGGGCACTGCATTCCTTACAGCATTTGAAAACTTTACATTATTTTCAAGCCAGACAGCATTTTTATTCAGAAATGATGCAAAATTTCGACTGGATTCCCTCCACCTTTTTCGTATTTTACAAACCAGTGCGCGAAGAGTTGCCTTTAAACTGCAAAGAGCATCAGATCTTTGGAAGAACAAGAACATTGGTGAGCCTATTTTTTCCAAAACAAAACCAATGATGGCATCCGATGTCGGTTCTTCCTTCCACTTTTGGAATATACACTTATATGAAACTTGCAAAGTCATTCTGGAAAATGTTTCATTTAAAAGAAGATCGCAAATATCGCAGAAGATCTTTTGAGTTTTCAACAGAGGGAAAAAAACTTTAAAATGTTGTGCGTTTCAAGCTGGTATTATGTGGTATCACTTTTTAAAATCTCCACTAAAGTTAAAAACGTAAATTTAACTTACTTCTTAAAAATCACTTTTTCCACGAAAAAATCACACACGAGCAAGGAAAGATTTTGCAATTAATTAAATGCCAATAATTGACAATTTTCTAATAAAATACATGAAGAAAAAATCATGGCCTACTGATTAGCCATTTCTATGTACCACTCTATTAACTTTAACAAATCGAATAGCTTTCTATAGGCAAAAAGTATGATTGAATAAGTAATGCGAATTTCAGGTGCATTTTGCGGTTCTTTCGCAGGGTAAATCCCCAAACTGAGTATGAAGTTTTAGAGGCGGGGTATTTACCTAACAAAATAATAAATAATCTTATGCATTTTACGTATTTCAAACATTGAATAAAGTTCCGCTAAACTTCCTAAATTTCGCACTGTGCGCCGGCGCGATGTTACTCGTTTGAATCTCTCTATTAATAATGGCCCACATTCCTCAGTTATCGGAGCATTATCATGGTAAATAAATTTTAATACATCAATACGTTAAGCACGCATTACGCATTTGTTACAAATGAAACAGATACGCATTACACGCGTCTGTATCTGAACACATGGACATACGCCTTGTATTTTCCAACATTAACTTCTGCCAAAAACACGTGTTTCTGTCACAACTATAAGACTTCGTCAGTTTAGCTAGTTAAGTAAAGTTTGATGGAATGCCTCATAGGTATTACAAAATCTGTTTCATTTGTAATTATCATGGTAGTTTAACATACTCGTTAACGAGTATTTTCAGTGGAAGTTATTCTTTCGAGTATTTTCTATGTATATTTCACTATTTATTGTCCGTTGTCACCTAACCGATTGCAGTTATCTATTAAAAGAAAAAATTTAAGAAAAAACAGTTAAAATTCTAGGTAAGCGTAAATCGTTTCTGTTTAGCTTTAATAATCCATAAAATAACTTAATTAAGAATTACTGAAAAAAAAACAAGTCAATCAACGGGAAACGTACAGACGCGCGTTTCGTTCTGGTTGGAACTTTTCAATTGACGGCATTCCTCGAAGACGGACATTGCTTTTCATTTCTATACTTTCTGTATATATAGTTAACATTTGGAGCTTACTGCAAGTGAGAATTAATGAATATTAAATCTCATTCTTACATGTAAATGTCGACTTATGTGATGCGTTCATAGCTACAATCCGACAAACTAAGTTTGTACCAGTATGCAGAACACACTCTTTCGCGACAACGAACTTCCTGGTAATTAGGTTAATTAAGAATTACTGAAAAAAACCAAGTCAATCAACGGGAAACGTACAGACGCGCGTTTCGTTCTGGTTGGAACTTTTCAATGCATGGCATTCCTCGAAGACGGACATTGCTTTTCATTTCTATACTTTCTGTATATATAGTTAACATTTGGAGCTTACTGCAAGTGAGAATTAATGAATATTAAATCTCATTCTTGCATGTAAATGTCGACTTAGGTGATGCGTTCATAACTACAATCCGACAAACTAAGTTTGTACCAGTATGCAGAACACACCCTTTCGCGACAACGAACTTCCTGGTAATTAGCTTAATTAAGAATTACTGGTACAAACTTAGTTTGTCGGATTGTAGTTATGAACGCATCACATAAGTCGACATTTACATGTAAGAATGAGATTTAATATTCATTAATTCTCACTTGCAGTAAGCTCCAAATGTTAACTATATATACAGAAAGTATAGAAATGAAAAGCAATGTCCGTCTTCGAGGAATGCCGTGCATTGAAAAGTTCCAACCAGAACGAAACGCGCGTCTGTACGTTTCCCGTTGATTGACTTGTTTTTTTTCAGTAATTCTTAATTAAGCTAATTACCAGGAAGTTCGTTGTCGCGAAAGGGTGTGTTCTGCATACTGGTACAAACTTAGTTTGTCGGATTGTAGTTATGAACGCATCACATAAGTCGACATTTACATGTAAGAATGAGATTTAATATTCATTAATTCTCACTTGCAGTAAGCTCCAAATCCATAAAATAAGTCAAATTAAATTATTTTATTAAAATTGAAATTCTCCCAAAATACCAGCGAATATTATTTTATACAAATAAGTATATATTTGACCAACAAATGGATAATTAAAATTTGAATTAATTCAGAATTCAATTCACATCAGAAAACAAAACGTAAAATTTAAAATACAAAGGTCAAATCTGGACCGAAGCTTCTGTTTCTATACGTTGCTCCCGCATCGAAAAATATCGTTCATCATACCCAATTTGACTGGAATCAATAATTTCAACACTCCAAACGAACCGCCCACAATTCAAACTAAATACCGAATTACCTAACAAAATATTCATTATTGTTTCCCCAGACGCAAAATTGAAAATTTCTCTACGTACATAAGTATTCATTTGTTTTTAAAATATTTACGTATTATATACGAATCGGCATATGCCTCGCGTATAATTATCTAATTGAGATGGTAAATTTGCTAGGAAATTAAACGGTATTTATATTTTCGTATGAAGTACCTTCACGTAAATTAAAATAAAATTACAATTTATAATCATGTATTAAGTTGTTTTAATCCTGAAACGTATAGGGATTTCCGCCAATGCGAATAGACTTAGAATATACCACTGTGAAACGAATATGTAACCAACTAAATTGGCTTCGGGTATTACATATAGTCGCTTGAACGGAAAGGTAACCACCAACCAATTTAGCCCGGCACCTTCAACAAACAACAAACTAAACTACACGAGCCAAATTAAATATCTTAGGGGCAAACGTGGAATTGTATTAGTTTCGGTAATGGACAATCTTGAAATTGTATTAGAAATTTAAACACATAACTTATCCAAAGAATAAAGTAAAATGTCGATGTACGATACCTAAACTATGTATGCGAGAAAACGACAATAATTACCCTAGACAACAAATTTGCAATTCTTTATTTTTCTTTATTAAGTACAAGATTATCTCTATATATACGTATGTATAAATTGGCGCAAAAGCTACACGCAGCAACATTTTTCATTCGGTTCTGAATATAAAATCTTAATGTTAAAATGTCGTATCATGCTTTGTTTGTTTTCACGGAGTTCTTCAAATTCAAGCTTTTAGTGCGTAACTACTAAGCCTTACTCTTCGATATCTGTTAATAGAGACAGCTGCAATTTAGTTTAAAGAACAATTTTTACTATGTGGCATTCCAAATGAGTATAAACCGTTGGGAAAGGTAAGGCTTAAAATAAGAGCTTGTGATTGACTAAAATAAAGGGCGCTTTTATGCAGGCAAAATTAAGATTATTTTGTTCTCAAATGAAACAGACTGTACACATGGACAATATACCTCGTATTTTCAGCATTTACTTCTGCTTAAGACACGTGTTTCTACCATCTATAGGCGTCATCAGTCAAGCTAGTGAAGCAATGTATACAAAATAATACAAATCTATTTAAAAAACAGATTTGTATCTGTATATACATTTAAGCTGAAATCGCCTACAAGACATAGCAAATTTCGTCTTATCAGGTTGCACTATATAATAAGTGACATCTGACGGACGAAAGAGAGTATGCCGAAAAAAGGCAACCTTTTCCTCGACCAGCTAAGCTGGTACATAAGGGAAAAAATACGTATAGGTGTAGTCCATTAACACGAGCCAGATGGCGGTAAATATACAAAAATGTTTAAGTATATCATATTTGTATATTTAAGTATATCAGTATTGATCTACTTAAACTTTTTGTATATTTACCGCCATCTGGCTCGTGTTAATGGACTACACCTATACGTATTTTTTCCCTTATATACCAGCTTAGCTGGTCGAGAAAAAGGTTGCCTTTTTTCGGCATAGTCTCTTTCGTCCGTCAGATGTCACTTATTATATAGTGCCACCTGATAAGACGAAATTTGCTATGTCTTGTAGGCGATTTCAGCTTAAATGTATATACAGATACAAATCTGTTTTTTAAATAGATTTGTATTATTTTGTATACATTGCTTCACTAGCTTGACTGATGACGCCTATAGATGGCAGAAACACGTGTCTTAAGCAGAAGTAAATGCTGAAAATACGAGGTGTATTGTCTATGTGTACAGTTACAGATATGTATATTGCATGTCTGTTTCATTTGTAACAAATGCGTAATACGTGCGTAACGTATTGATATACTTAAACCTTTTTGTTTATTTTGTTCTGTCAAATTTTATTTTTGCTATCAGTACTGATCAGTATTTCTGTCAGTGCTAATCAATCGCGTGTTTTAGTAGTTGTTTATTGTGCTATTTATTATTAATATTCGTTAAAAATAGTTCTTTATATAGATTATAAAGTGAAAAACTCATTTTCTAAAGATATTTTATCACTTTCATTAATTTCCTTAATTTATACAATCCCAAACGTTTTAGAGCATTGATGACACAGCCTTATCAGGTCCATAAAAAGAAATCGTAAAGGAAAATATATAAAAATTGGACAGAGGCAGATGGCTTATAATGTGTATTTTAAGAACAAAGCTAATATGTCCAAAACAGCTGCTGTTCGTCAAACTTCAAGGTTGGTTCGTATTTTTTCAATGGTTCTCAAATAACATTTTGGTAAGTGGTATGTACGTAAAGTAGATTCATCTGGTATATGACGATCGGTATATTTTGTAAGAAACCTCTTCACGACTAAATTGTTAAGCTTTTTGAATGGGATATTGCCTGCCATAAAAGCTTCACATAGTTCTTCGTTAAAAGTGTCAGGTGCAATGAACATATGTTATCTAAATGAGTTTTCGAAGAAACATGTCTCTGCACATTACACTTTTGTAGACGCCTTAAACTTAATAAACAGGCACTGCAATATATCTCGGTATCATTACTAATATGCAACCAATTTGTATGGCCTCTAATCCATCCTACCATGGTTGCCCTACAAGAATTCTCCATAGTTAATGAAAATAAAGTGAAATACTAAGAACAGAAAGAAATGGACTAAAAAGAAGAAACGAAAACTACTCCAAAAATAAGGTAGTTAAATTAAACTTAATATTTATAAAAAATTATAGGATAAATATACTATATAACAATATAAAACGGATTTTTTAAATACTAAAAGTTATAACCAAATAACACTGAAAGAAAAGAAACCTGAAACACGCCACTGTAAAATAGAATTTTATGAATGAATAGACACAGTAACGAAAATAACAACAACTGCTCGACGAATGCAATCGCGCAAGCAAATAGTGAGCTGTTATAACATGCATGCTATACATGGTACTGCCACAACGTTTTATCGGGGCAATTGGTCATTCAATCGCTTCAGTCCGCTCTCTGATGATTATTAAACGTTAATTTTATAATTGCAGTAAATAAATACTTTTCTTGCATAAATCTCCTATTTTTCATTTTTTTAAAAATTCATAATATACAGGGCAATCCAAATTAAGTGTTCACCATTGGTAATTTTGTTATTATTAAAGATACAAGATTGTTTAAATTAGCAAACTAGTAGTACTTTTAACGCTCTTTAAGATGGAAGAATTAAAAAGAAAAGAGCAGCGCGTTTTCGAGTTTTCCCGAAAAATATGTTTTTTTCAAATGGAAATCCCTCTATATTATATCATTTTCTGTTAGAAATTCAATTTTTAAACAAAAAATCTTATAAGAAATTTTTTACTGGGATTAAAAATACTTGAGTTATAGTGAATAAACAAAAACAGCTAAGTCAAGTACAGTTTTATTAGTCTTTCACTCATAAATTTCATTTTGCTAGTTATTAATTTGACAAAAAAATGATTTTTACCCATGCAGAAAAGTGTGATATGTTAGAATCTTATTTAGTGTGCAGAAAATCCTCTAGGAGGGCAAAAGAACACTACGCTGAATTATATCCACTCCGAACACAACCAAATGAGCAATTTTTTCTGAGACTGTACCGAAAATTTAGAGGCAATGAGAGTGTTTTTGCCAAAACAAGAACAAGAAGGACTTTTATAATAAGCGAGGCCACGGAAATTCTAGTTCTTGCATATTTTGAGGCCAACCGTGAGAATTCCATACTAGATATTATCAAGGAATCTGATTTGAGTCACGGTACTGTACATAGGATTCTGAGGAAACACAAATTCATTCCTTATAAGTACAAACCAGTTCAAGTTTTCTTGCCAGGGGATCCAGAGAGAAGAATGTTTTTTTGCCACTGGTATCTTAACTTTTGTCGCCAAAATGTAAACAACTTTCGTTATATTTTATGGACCGATGAATCAAATTTCTCAAATTCTGGAATGTACAATACAAAAAATCATCATTACTGGTCAAAGGAAAATCTTCTTTTAGTACATCCAAGACGCCCGCAAGTCCGTTACAGTTTTAATGTTTGGTGCGGTTTAATTGTTCAAGGATTGTTGGTCCTTTCTTTTATGAGGGCACTCTAACTGGTGAAAGGTACATAGAATTTTTGACTGAAATTTTGAATAATTTCTTAGACGATATTGATCTCATAAGTAGACAGAATCTGCATTTTCAGCAGGATGGCGCACCTGCGCACAACTACAGAGGTACTCATCAAATTTTAAATACTATTTTTAACAATTCATGAATAGGAACAAATGGTCCTATTCAGTGGCCTCCCCGATCGCCAGATTTAACACCGCTTGATTTTTTTTATGGGGTTATTTAAAGACAGAGATTTATAAGCAAAGGTACGAAAACGTAAACGCCCTAAAAATTGCAGTTAGTGAAAAGATATACCAAATAGATGGTAGGACCATACTAAAAGCAGTTCGACCAAGTTCAGAAACGTGTTCAAGAATGTATTGAACAACAAGGTGGTATTTTTGAACATCTTCTATGAAAAAATCAGTGATTTTTATTTTCTTTTAATGATATGTTTATGTATAAAATAAAGTTTATAAAAATTATTTAGCTGTTTTTGTTTATACATTATAACTCAAGTGTTTTTAATCCCAGTAAAAAAGTTCTTATAAGATTTTTTGTTTAAAAATTGAATTTCTAACAGAAAATGATATAATATACAGGGGTTTCTATTTGAAAAAAACATATTTTTCGGGAAAACTAGAAAACGCGCTGCTCATTTGTTTTTTTTAATTCTTCCATCTTAAAGAGCGTTAAAAGTACTACCAGTTTGCTAATTTAAACAATCTTGTGTCTTTAATAATAATAAAGTTACCAATGGTGAACACTTAATTTGGATTGCCCTGTATAATACGTTACTTGTGTTTAAATCTCTCAGTAATTTTACGATAAGTTCAGACAAAAGCAAGCTTAACCGTTTTTATGCCTATTATTTCAAGAAAAGACGTAATTTTTCTATTTGTAGAAGATGCGAGTTTATCTCCATTCGTCGCAAAGCAACGTAATTACAAAAAAAAAAAATGAAAATTAAATTTCTGTTCTGCCATCACAAAAACAACTCCGATAACGCATTTTCTTTTTGTCATATTTTATCTCTCTTATTCCTCTCCTGTTTTCTCATTAGATATAAGCGAATTATGAAAGAAGGCAACTAAATGAAAAGTAATTTCTGAAAGTAGTACGTTTTCAGTTTCCTCTTATCCAATCAACTTATTGAAATTATCTTATTTTTGTAGAAATGTGATCGCCAATTTTAATACCGATCAATTATAATATTTTATCCCTTTAAACAACTTTTTTGCTTTCCTTGACAAAGGAACCTGACCAAGCGTTAAATTCTGATCTTATCGTATATTAAAGAATGAAAAAGATCAAATCGGAACCTTGTAAGAGCTTTGATCTCATGTTATATGCTTTAGAATTTAATATACGAACGCAATTTTGGTAATTCTTATGATGTATCTCAATAGGGATGTGTGAATGTAGTACTTTTATTAAAGTAATGAAATATTTGTTTACTACAGCCACGAATGGAGAAATACTTTGCCGCTTGTTACTCAACAAACATTAATTTTACATTGTTGAGCGCGAGTATGGAATTTAACATTCTATAGAAGTAGAAAAATCAATTTACGTCTCAACAATGGCTTAGAACGGAATCACAGAGAAATATAATACAAAGCTCGGATTCAAGTACTTGCTCCGTACTCTGAACGTGAAGAGAGATCAGCGAATAAGAAGACAAATGAAAATCATTTATTTGTTAAATATACCTTAAGCATGTAGAATAAAATTATTTGAAAATGTATTTATGACTAAGATGGATTCATGGATTAAAGCGATAAAAATGGCTACAATAGAAACATACGAACGGCATAGAAGACAAATTTTCATAATAACAAAATATACCGGGTGTTCCTCATTTTAGTTTACAGACTGCAAGTCCTCACCTCGTATGAAGTATGCAGTTTTTGAAATAATTATTGAAAAAGAGCATTGAGAACACTTGCTTAGTAGCAGAAGGCTTTGAAAAATTAACAAGTTTTATGTTAGACAAGTAGAATTTATACCGTGAGTTTTTTATATCACTGAACACCTATGTTCAGTTTTAAAATAAATGCTTCAATGCATGGGAACGTTATGCAACCAACAATGCGAGTATCATCACTTATCGTAATAAGGCATTTTAGTTGTCAGTGTCAACAAAGTGTGAAAATAATTTATTTAATATTTAACTTACACAATCAATATTAAAATGAATTTTATGATAAATTGAAAAAAAATTTGTTTTTATTTATAATTCTTTAACTTTTTCATAAATGTTCGAAATATCCACCTTCACATTCCATACAATATGCGAGTCGATTATGCAATTCTTACAGAGTGTGTAAAGTAGTTGTTGCGTAAGCGGTTTCTAGCTTTACTGTGCCCCATGTGCGACTTTTACTTAGTAGTTTTACCTACTGATGATGACAACTTAGTTGTCGAAATACGTATTTAGGATACGATTCATAATTGTGGTAAGGGGTTATATACCTTTTTTAAGTTTTTACTTAACCACAGCCTCCAAAGAAAGTATTTTCAAGTATTAACGCCGAACGATTTCCAAAGAAGGCTTGACCTCTTTGCACGTTTACATGTTTTAACAGAAAAAATCTAAATATATTTAAGTACATATTCTGGAGCAATGAATGTCGTTTCCACACTAATGGCATTGTTAATGAGCATAATGCTCATTACTGGTCAAACCGAAATCCACATTGGATGCAAGAAGCGCGCTTCCAGACAGCGTGGGGATCCAACGTTTGGTGTGGCCTATTCAATGGTTATTTAATTGGCCTTTATTTTTATGAAGAAATCCTCACCAAACAGCGTTATTTAAATTTTCTACAAGATGTGTTGCTAGGTGTAATAGAAAATATTCCTCTCGAATAAATATGAATAGTGCTTTGGCAACATGATGGTGCTCCATCTCACAATGCACGTATTGTCAACGATTATTTAAATATGATTTACCCTAATGGTTGGATTGGCAATAGAGGTTCTATTCCTTGGTCTGCGCGTTCTCTGGACTTGTCGCCTTTATTTCTTCCTTTGGGGCTATTTAAAGGAAATTGTATATTCTGCGCGTTCTGTCAACTTTAAAGAATAAAATTTGTCAAGGTTGCCAAACAATAACCCGAGAAATGATCATTTCTGCATGTAACAGAGCGTTAATGACGTGCGTGCAGACAGGTGGCGCACAATTTAAGCAGATGTTCTAAAATTTTTCTTGTTTATCTACCATTTTTATCTATCATTCTATCATTTATTAGCAAATAATGATTAAAACACCTTCCGTTCAAATAACGTTTCTCTATAGTGTTCATGAAAATTTCTCAATAATTATTTCAAAAACGAAAGTTATTTACGCCTTCTTGATTAATATTATGCTGCATTAAAAAATATAGGGTTCCATTAAAAAAAAAGTTGACGTTCAAATGACGTACAAGGCGATAATTAAATGCAAAACTGACTACGTCATTCTATAGACTTTGAGAGGTACAACTTTAATTTCAAACATTTATTCGTAAATATACCGGGTGAGGAGTTGCAGTCTGTAAACTAAAATCAGGGACAGCCGATATAGGTATATTGGAAGAGTTTACATATCAAATTATAAAAACTAATCCACATATTGCTGTTTGGTATATTTACAATATGATATGCTTTTGTTTATTACCTCTTACTACACTAGTATATAAAGTAAAAACATGTAGAGAATAGCACATACGTCATCACAAAGCTGGGCGAACAGAAAGTGCCAGGGGCGTAGGTGATTTCGAGACCAAAGGTATCAGAGGTGATTTTTGAAAAACTTTTTAATTGTGAAAATTATTTTTTTTTATAAAACTACAATATTTCTAATGGATTTAATTGATATTGGGGAAGAAAATTATTATTTAGAGAAGTAGTATTAATGTGAATCTTTAAATCTATCTCGTTATGAATATTGCTGCTATTATTATTTCAATTATACGAAATAAAATTAGCTCAATAAATTTTTCGCTTCATAAACGTTCTTATTTTGGAGAATTATTTTGAACTCAGCGTAGCAGTTAAAGTTTATTTTACATTTATCAAATCAGAATTACAGTACAGTCTCGATTATCCGAAATAATGTGGGCCAAAGTGATTTCGGATAATCATAATTTCTGTTAATCCGATTTTTTTTTTTGGAAAATAGGAGTTTAGGATGCGTATATCATTAGATCGACTTAAAGACATTTATGAAATATTTTACTTGAATTTATGTATTAATTTAAAAATAAACATCAACAAATAATTTGTTTAATTTTTATTACTTAATTTTTTTTAACATAGTATGTACATAAATGCCTAAATATGTATGTACATACATATGTACATTCATAAAAGACATGTTAAATGCAACGTAAAATATAAGATATATAGCCCATTCTACACTTTACTGTTTAAAAATGAGGTAATTTTTAACTGCACTCGTTTAGCACTACTTCTGTTTTTGGCCCGCAATGTCTCTCCAACGTTTTATAAAAAGAACATCCGCGGCAGTTGCATTTTCTTGTTGTTCTACATAAGTTAACGCTTTCTCCAAGGCTTCTAGTCCTTCTGAATGTGACATTTTTACTGGAATATTGTCAGTGCATTCTACTTCGTCATCGTCATCACTGCTTATTTCATTAGCATTTTTGCAAACACTTTCAATTAATTCTTGGTCAGTCATTTCATCTTCTACATTATCACTGTTTAACCATTCATTAACTTCTGTTTCCGTAACATTTTCACATCCTGGTATTTTCGTGAAAATTTGCTGTAAACTTTCTTCATGGTCGGACTCTGCTTCTGTGATACGTCCCTCCTCGTGTTGAATCAATTTTGACCAAGATTTTTCCAGGGTTCTACCTTTTACTTGATTACAAGCTGAAGCTATCCAATATACACCATTTTTCAAGTTTAACTTCTTTAGACATTCAGTGAGATTGGCACCCTCATCTACTTCTTCCAAAATATGCTCCAATAGCAAATGCCTGTAATTACGTTTTAAATTTTCCGGCATACCCTGATCCATGGGCTCAATGAGAGAAGTTACAGCAGGAGGCAAAAACATTGCTTTCATTTCCCCACTTTCAAGTTGCTCCGCACTTGGGTGAGTGGGAGCATTGTCTAGTAACAAAACACATTTTCTGTGGTATTCGTGCTCTTTTAAAAAAGACTACTTTTGGTACGAAATCTTCAAAAAGCCAATTTTTGAATAGATTTGCATTCATCCAGCCTTTTTTAAAATTTTTATACAAAACAGGAAAAGCATTGGGACGAATATTCTTGAAGGCTCGTGGTTTTGCTGACTTACCGATACATAATAATGGAAGTTTGTGTCTCCCAGAAGCATTAGCATGCAAGAACAGTGATACGTTCTTTGCTACGTTTATAACCAGGTGCTCCAGCTTCCGTTTTTGAAGCTAAGGTACTTGAGGGCAACATTTTGTAATTCAAGCCGGTTTCGTCACAATTGTAGATCTGGTCTGGTTGTAAATCATTTTCTTTCATAAGCTCCATAAAATTCTCTGCAAATTTTTTCGCGGCAGATACATCGGCAGACAACTTTTCCCCACAAACTTTCAGTTGACGTACACCATGTCTTTTTTTCCATCGGTCTAGCCATCCATCACTTGCAGAAAAACTTTCAGGCGCTTCAATGACCGGCAATTCTTCGCTTAAACTCACTGCTTTTTGTTTTAAAATGGTCCCCGAAATTGGTATTCCACGTTCTCGATTTTGTGTAAACCATAAAAATAAAGAATCATCCACTTTTTCGTATTCACCTCTTTTCATACTTTTTCGTGCCGGGGTCGGCGATGACAAAACACTACACCATTTTTCAAGTTTTTCGCGATTTTTTCTCGATTCTGCAACCGTACTTACGCCTACGCCTAAATCCTTTGCTATATTTTTAAACAATTCACCATTATCTAATCGTCGAACCGCTTTAAGTTTTTCCTGCAAGCTGATAACAACGCGTTTACGTTTATTGCTCTGACACTGCATTTTGTAAAATATTTGAGAATAAAACTACTCTTTTTGCGATAATAACAGACGTTAATACATATGTATAGCAAACGCCAATTAAGTTGGCGCGAGGAGGGGTAAGTTCGCGCAGGATTAGAAGTAGTGGGGATATTTGTATTTGGTTTTACATCAAATGTCAGATAATTCGTAACCTCTGAGCGTGTGTCACTTTATGATCCCCTAGCAAAGACATTATGTTCCGTTAAACGTCAATGACAAATGTATTCTGACAATTACTTGAGTAGTGGGGGTCGACGTTTCTAAACACGGCTTCTGCGCACCCCCTCCTCACGCCAACTTAATTGGCGCTTGCTATACTTGTAACACTCTGTCGGCTAACCAAAACAATTCGCATTTTAGACCGTCGTATTGCCGTGAAACCCCGAGGGGAACCACCTAGCAGTGGTGAATCCCAGACGCGTTTCGTATAATGCGAATTTTTTCGGTTAATCGGGATTTTTGTTTTTAAATAGTTTGTTTCGGTTAAACCGGATTTCGGAAAATCGCGATTCGGATAATCGGGATTGTACTGTATTATAATTTGAAATAGTTATTTGCTTATTCCAAGCTATAATGAAGATACATATACAAGCAATACTTCTGTATGACATATCAGAAATTCCAACCTCTCTTCTTAACCTCTCTCTGTAATTTGTTAAAAGAATTATCGGATGCTTATTTTCTACTTCTTCAATTTTAAAACGTTGGCAATAATTTCTCTTCTTTGGCTATGTATAACTTTGACTTTTACTCCAACTTTCTTCAATGACGAAGCCATCACTGTATAAATAATATCTAATTATTTACTTAAAAATAAAATTTATACTCTTTAAACTTACTGATCGAATAATATAGAAATGTTTTCAAGTGTCTTGATAAAGACAATTATTTAAATAACGATAATTTACTAAATTCAAAGAAACAACAATCAAACCTAAACCCAAATATAACTTAATCGTAATCGGCACGCAACTGTTAAACAAACACCCCTAAACTGGATCAGATGGGATATAATGAACTCGTCCAACCCTAATATGTTCATAGCGCATTATGACGTATGTGCTATTCTCTAAATGTTTTGACTCTATCTAGCTAGACTCTTTCTTAAATTGCTTATGTATCTTAGCGTTAATTATCAAGAGTTGATTTCTTTTTTATTGGGCCTAGCATTAAAATAATAAAAACTTCAAAATAAATAATACAAGCTTTTATAGTTTATTTGTAATTTATTTATTCAAAATTTGATCTTGTTTATTAACAATTCTTTTCGTGAGCTAACTATTTTGTCTTAATTTTACTCAACATTTTACCTTGAATTTCAAATTATATTGAACTTGGATTATGTTAAAATGATTTAGCGATTGTGAAAATAAATAAAAACTTTTAACTATTATCGGGATATAATAAAACAAATTTTAATGAATATAGTTGCCCCATGACGTATCTTGGACAGACAGACGTTTGAAATACCCATTAAAGAATATTTTTCTTCCTTTAGAAATAATAAAAGTGACTCTCCATATGCGTCTCATATTGATTTAGCAAACCACGACTTTAACAAAGAATTTAAAATACTGCACATAGAAAATAAGGGCAAAAAGCTTAATTTATTAATCACTTGAACTTAATAAATTAAAGAAAACTGATAATATCCACAATGATCAATTTGAAATTAATAATTCACCGTTATTTAATTTATTTATCTCATTATTCAGAGTGACATATATTGTATTTTTCCAACGTGCTGCTCTACCTCTCTTTAACATAATGTAGACCCTTAGTTTTACCACTTTATGAACTGTATTGTATAAACCGCAGTTCAATATTTTTGTGAAAGTATTTGTTCGTAGACATTTAAGTAATAAAGGCTACCCATTCCTTCAACTATCTGAAACATGTGTTTGTTACGGTATATTTATGTAAACATATGTGTTAGTCCATGTGTCTGATAAAGCTTTGAAACGATCATAACTTTGTAAAGTAAAAAGTAGTGAAATTCATTAAAATTTGTTTTATTTTATCCCGATAATAGTCATAATGGAATTTTGTCAATTAGAAGCTGAAACAATCCTTTAAAAACTTTCTGCGTTTTCTCCGCTTTTTATTTTATTAAACTTATTAGTCGTCATATAATTTTTGGTGAATTATCTCAAGAATTTCTTACTTAATCTTGGCAATATTTAACCCTCCAGGATTATGTAATCGTTCCAATAATAAAATTCTGATTGTTGTTATACAATAGTTTGTAAATAGACATATACTTGAATTTAAATATAGTTATTGGTACGACGGTAAGGTGAAAAATTATCGGCCTGACAGAGAGATGGCGTTCCAATCAGCGAAAGTTTATGATTCCTGCCTGGGTGCACGTGTCATTAGTTCGTATGACAAGTTTCAACTTGTTCTGTCAACTAGTTTGTTTACACAAGTTTTCGCAGTAGACGTCTTGCATGCTTTTCGTTAAAATGGATAAACTTGAATATCGTGCGGTCATCAAATTCTTCATTTTGGATGGATTAACTCCTAAGGAAATTCATCCGAAGTTGACAAAAGTTTACGGGGTCAACGCTCCTTCAACCGTTAAAAAGTGAGTAGCTGATTTTAAACGTGGGCGCACGTCCCTCGAAGATGACCTACACGAAGGACGGCCAAAAACCGCAACCATACCGGAAAACATCGAAAAGGTGCACGATATCATGTTGGACGATAGGCGTGTGAAGGTGAATGAAATAGCTGAGGCCGTGGGGATATCGGAAGAAAGGGTGCGAAACATCTTGCACGAAGAATTAGGGATGCGAAAACTCTGCGCAAGGTGGATGCCGCATTTGCTGAATGCCAATCGAAAGCAAATGCACAAACGACATTCGCAGAAATGTTTGGACCGATTCAATAGGGATTCGACCGATTTTGTGCGGCGATTTATTACCATGGATCCACCACTACGCGCCAGAAACGAAACAGCAGTCGAAGCAGTGGGTGGAAGCCCGTGGTTGAGCGCCAGAGAAAGCTAAGTCGATCGCATCTGCCGGGAAGGTCATGGCCAGTGTGTTTTGGGATGCGAAAGGGATCCTGTTAATTGATTAGCTTGAAAAGGAAGGACAATTACAAGCAAAAATTACTCCAACCTTCTTGACCAGCTGGATGCCAAAATTCGCGAGAAGAGGTCTGGCTTGAAGAAGAAAAAGATCATGTTTCACCAGGACAACGCATCTGCTCACAAAAGTGCGTTGGCAATGAGAAAACTGCAAGATTTGGGTTATTATTTGCTCGGCCATCTCCCCTATTCTCCTGATTTGGCATTCGCAGACTTCCATCTGTTCCCGCACTTGAAGAAATTTGTTTCTAGGAAGCGCTTCGCATCCAATGAAGAAATTTAGAGGTCCGTATATGGATATTTTCACAGCCTTCCAGACTCTCACTTCCGGGAAGGAATACTGATGTTGGAGAAACGCTGGACCAAGTGTGTTGAAGTCAAGGAGGATTATGTAGAAAAATAAAATCATTTTTTAACTGAAAATCGCAGTCTTTCATGATCAGACCGAGAATTTTTTACCTTACCCTCATATACAGTATGAGTTTTTTTCGGAAACTAGCGGAGATAGAGAGACGATTAAATGGGAAAGGAATTGCAGTTTTACGAGCTCAGTTTAATGAGCTTTTTGTTTTTTGGAAAAAATGTTAAGTAGATATACCGCAAAAATGATTTTTTTGCTATTTTGTCCGGCGCCTATATCTCTGTTATTACTGACTTTAGCAAAAATGTGTAAAGGATAAAATTATAAGTAATTATGTGTTTAATAATACTATGTAACCGAACTTTCATTTAAGCTATAATTTTTTAGTTAT
Source organism: Melolontha melolontha (assembly GCA_935421215.2). Taxonomy (NCBI): domain Eukaryota; kingdom Metazoa; phylum Arthropoda; class Insecta; order Coleoptera; family Scarabaeidae; genus Melolontha; species Melolontha melolontha. The sequence continues at coordinate 103,890,772 of OW285240.1, read as the reverse complement.
GACACAAACTTGTGTTTTTTCTAATGGAAACCATAGTCGGCCATGACTTTATAAAAAAGGCCTTCTTTCGACGATTCAAATGATGAGTTATTTTTATAAATAAACAAATTATGGCCGTTTCTTTCTTTTAATTTTCGAACTGCTCTAGTAGTATGCTCTGAAAACAATGATTAGATACATATCGCATTTAATAATAATGCAAATGACAATTATTGACATTCAATTTCTAATTATTGCCAATTGAGGTTTCGTCAAATATCAATATGAATTTTTCTAATCAAGAAAAGCCTGATATGATTGAGTGTTACATTTTGTGCCATAAAAATGTCGTACAAGCTGCGCAACAGTATCTCGTATCTTGATCGTCGCGAGCCTTCTCTATCTACCTTTAAGAGACTCTATGATAATTTTGGAGAGTATGGTTCCTTCTGTAAACCAGTAAGGATGGCAAGAGGTATTAATGAAGAGGCAGAAGTTAACGTATTGGCATGTGTAATGCAAAATCCATGGATTTCAACCCGAGAAATTGAAACGGCTGCAGTCACGTCACAACGTACTGTTTTACCAACACTGAAAAAGCATAAGTTTCATCCCTATCACATATCAGTTGTACAAACACTGCACCCTGATGATTACAATAAGAGCATTGTGCTCCTAAAACTGCAATTCTTTCCCCTTTTATTTGTCTCTCTATCTTCGCAGTTTCCGAGATCCCCATACTAAACACCGGAAAAAATTCACCCTGTATAAAAAGTTAATAATGTGTTATTCTTGAATACCTTGTGGATATAGATCCTACGCAGTGTCCACATATCTTTCATAAATGAACTTTCAAAATGTGTATTTACAATAAAATTTAAATTACAAGGCAAATGGTCTATATACAGACTGTCCCGTAAAAAACCCCAACATTCATAATTGCGTTATTTATTGTCCGGTTTTATTTAAACAAAAAGTAAATTTAATAGCATCAAAAACACTATAAGATAGCAGTGTTTTATTTGTTTTCAATTGTTTTCATTAATGTCAAACGACAGTCAAGTTTTTTATTTTAAATGGCAACATATATATTTTTGGCTATATTCGGATTGTATTTTTTTTTTCTGAATTCAACGATGTATAACATATTTATTTTTGATAAACGTTTATTGCAAAAAAAAAACTTTATAAATTTCATCTTTGTCTTCCATTATTTATAAATATTCGAATGTGCCATGAAACATTTGAAATGTAAGTATTATAAATATTATTATAAGAAACAAAACACTTTACAATAAATGTTGAAATTGGCCGCCACCTTGTTTAACACATATCGCACATCTCCTAATAATAAAAAATAAAAAAAAACTTTATAAATTTCATCTTTCATTTTAGTAGACTTGGCCCAGTCCACTAGCATTATGTCAATGTGCCTTAAGTGTCAGTTTGACTTTATTAAGTTTTCTGTATTATCCTGTTTGAACGTTTTGCCGCAACAAAAAGCGTATTTCCTTTAAAAATGAATATCAATGAATTAACGGACATGTTACAAGTGTTCTTTGAATGTAATAAAAATCGCCTTCAAGCAGTTCGTCGGTATAGTGCTCGTTTTCCGGACAGAGAAGTTCCAGGTTCGAAAATATTTCAGAGAATTGAAAAGAATTTAAGAAATTATGGATCATTTACCAAACCAAAAACACAAAAACGGAAATTCTCCGAAGATACGGAATTAGATGTTCTTCTTGCAGTACAGCAAAATTCACGAACTTCGATTCGCGAAATTGCACATAATATTGGGGTATCAAAAACTACAGTTCATGGTATTTTAAGAAAACACAAACTTAAACCGTACATAGCTCGAAAAGTTCATCCATTAGAACAAAATGATCCTGGCCGAAGAATCCAGTTTTGTCGTTTTTATTTAAATGCATTAGAACAAGACCCGAATTTTTACAGAAGGATAATTTGGTCTGATGAATGCACTTTTAGCAACAACAGCATTTTTAATAGAAACATACATCGACAGTGGAGTGCAGACAATCCGAGATTTGTAATTGAAAATAATTTTCAAAGACGTTTCAACGTAAATGTTTGGTGTGGCATTTTAGGTGATCAATTAATTGGGCCATTTTTCATAGATTGTTGCTTAAATCAAGAAAAATACTACACTTTATTACACGAAAATCTCCAAAACTTTTTAGATGAATTACCTTTGGCAAATTTAAATAGAATATTTTTTCAACAAGATGGGGCTCCCGCGCACAACGCCAGAGTAAATACTGATTTGTTGAACACCCAATTTGGAAATAGGTGGATAGGGACATCCGGTCCTATCGAGTGGCCTGCGCGTTCACCGGATCTTACGCCCCTCGATTTTTGGTTGTGGGTTTATCTACAAGATCGAGTTTATTTAACAACTCCAGAAAATGTTGACATTTTAAGACAAAGAATTATTAACACTTGTCAAGAAGTACCTGCCGCTTGTCTTTTAAATGCGACCTTTGGAGTAATTAGGAGATGTGCGATATGTGTTGAACAAGGTGGCGGGCAATTTCAACATTTATTGTAAAGTGTTTTGTTTCTTATAATAATATTTATAATACTTACATTTCCAATGTTTCATGACACATTCGAATATTTATAAATAATGGAAGACAAAGATAAAATTTATAGTTTTTTTTTTTTGCAATAAACGTTTATCAAAAATATACATGTTATACATCGTTGAATTCAGAAAAAAAAAACCAATCCGAATATAGCCAAAAATATATATGTTGCCATTTAAAATAAAAAACTTGACTGTCGTTTGACATTAATGAAAACAATTGAAAACAAATAAAACACTTGCTATCTTATAGTGTTTTTGATGCTATTAAATTTACTTTTTGTTTAAATAAAACCGGACAATAAATAACGGAATTATGAATGTTGGCGTTTTTTACGGGACAGTCTGTATGTACTCGTAAAAATATTTAAATTTTATAATTTCAAAAAATTTACAAGTTTAAATATTTCACTAACCTTGACTCATGTTTTGTAATTCATTCTGTTCTAGAAACAAAGTCATATTTTCATGTGTTTCTTTTGTGAATAGTGAAGCAGAAGTGAATAGCGTGGCTAATGGGGACGGATAAACGTTACCCACGTGATGAAGGACAACTTTCAAACTCAATTTCGAAGCATTGAAAAAAACGCCCTTCTTCGAGATTAGTGCTGATGACCTAATGCCATCATCAAGTTGTCGACATTATTGTAGTATGAAACACCTTCGTCGGTTGAAAAATACTGTCATAGTTCTTTCTGACGATTACGATACACAGAAATACGCGCGCCTGGAGCTAACAGTTTCCATCCTTGACTCTAGATCCTTGTATTTCTGGTTTAGTTTTTGACAAATCCAAGTCACGAATAAGGTTATTTAAATCTAACTGATTTATTAATTGTGGTCGGTCCTCGTCAGATGGCAAATACTCATCATCGCTGGTCAATAACTTGACACCTGCTTCTTCTGGTTGTGTAACATCATATTCTTCACTCGAAACAAAACTCGAAACTTTTCGTGCAGTAAAAGTAGCAGTTGATGTACATTTACCAATACTGGGACAGTCGGTTTTTTGTTCCAAATAAAATTTAATTTTTTTAAGGGTCGATAATTCACCGACACAAGGTCACATTTTGAGGCTACCCTAATAAAAATATAATCAAACTATATTTGTAGCAAACTAATATTGAGTTATGATAAGGGTGGACTCCAGGGCCACCCTATTTAAAATTATGTATGATAAAATAGTATAGGTAGAGGTGAAACACCCTTTCCTAGTTTGTGCAATATATATATATATATATATATATATATATATATATATATATATATATATATATATGGTTGCAATATGGTGCAATATGGTTAGTAAAGTTAAATAATTTTTTTTTTCATTTATCCACTGTATTTATTATAAAGCACTCTAAATGTGCTAAATATGAATAAATATGTAGAAGGTAACGCAAAACGTAAACGTGAGCATTGAACGTAACATAAAACGTAATAATTCTTTAATATAAGTGTGTATTAATAATCAAATTTTTTTGATAAAAAATATTCAACAATAAAAAATTAATTGGCTAAAGATAAGATCCTTCCAACAGACCATAAAATTTATAAAACTTTAGAAATCATTAAAGGACCTCAAAGGAACTAATTTACCATATAAACTAAGGGTTGGAAACGTACCCTTAGGTCAAATAAAAAATTTAAAAAAAAACTAACCTTACATTTTCTATATTTTTAATACGTCCAGAACACGTTAAATACAGGATAATCGTGTAAATTGTGTGTGCTACTGTTCAAATAAAATATCGCTTTAAACTATTTATGCTATACCAATCTTCGTTTTGTTTAAATAATCTCGTAAAACGATGTTAAATATTGTTATTTTTAGGGTCCATTTTCGCATAAAAATTGACATTATTATAAACGTTTGCACTTCCAGACTGCCAACTTAAACACATAAAGTTTTACTATTAATATTTTTATGTATCCATTTCAAGTAAATTTTTCCAAACGTCAATGATTGGATATATGTGAATTATTTTAAATTAAGAAAAAAATTAAAATAATAGCGATCGCAAGTCACTGCCCCCCCCCCCCTCTGTTTGGGCGTTCTGGAAGCAGGTTTACTGTTTATGGCGTCGCTTTGGTTAACTCGTGGCCTCTGGCCCTAGGTTTTTTTTTACAATTGACGTAGAGAAAAAATTAATTGATTAGATAGATATCATAACAATAACAGTAATATTTATTAGTAAATGTTTAATTTGGCGGTCTGAAATAGCTAACGTTTATGTTAATGTCAATTTTTAAGCGAAAATGGACCCTAAAAATAACAATTTTTAACATCGTTTTACGAGATTATTTAAACAAAAGGAAGATTGGTATAGCATAAATAGTTTAAAGCGATATTTTATTTGAACAGTAGCACACACAATTTACACGATTATCCTGTATTTAACGTGTTCTGGACGTACTAAAAATATTGAAAATGTAAGGTTAGTTTTTTTTTTTTTTTTTGACCTAAGGGTACGTTTGCAACCCTTAGTTTATATGGTAAATTAGTTCCTTTGAGGTCCTTTAATGATTTCTAAAGTTTTATAAATTTTACGGTCTGTTGGAAGGATCCTAAATTTAGCCAATTAATTAATTACATAATTATTTTAAATATAAATAAATTGGAATGGATTATGATCAATCTATGATTTGGCAGCGAACGCTGACAAAAGTTATTTGAAGGAAATTATTAAGTACTGGTGCTAGTCTGATAAAGCAAAGTTTTCTGCGTTCACAAAACTAATATGTTTGCTGCTTTTTTATCTGTACAAATACACTGAGAAAAAAATATTTATTTGAATTCATTTTATAATACCAAAAACATACTTAATATTTTTATAGAACAAAATTTTTAGTTAATACCAGATCGTAGTAGTTTTAAATGTTTATTCATCTACAAATTAAACAAAATAAATACAAAGGATAATCAACTAATAATACATATGGTTGATTTTAGCTTCTTCAACGTCCTTTTGTATGTCAGTTATCATGTCTTTTCTTATTATTATTTCTTCTTCCTTGTCTTCTATTTCTTCTCTCTTTTTAGTTGCAGTTCATTTTTTTAAAATTCTTTTTCATTTTATTCTATTTCTTTTTTATCTTGTTTTAGTTGTTCTTCATATTTCACAATTTTTTAAGAGATTTGTGGTAATATCGTCTGTAGTGGTACAATACTTTTTTCTTTACAATATATACATACACTGCTTGGCAAAGAAAACGAGGATGATGCTGCAAAAACAAAAATATACAATATATTAGAAATAACGAATATATTTTCATAGTTTAAACGTTTCTTTTAAAATAAAATGAATTTATAAATTATTAGCATTAGAATTCAATTTACCTTCACCTTCCATAATAATAGTTGTCACACTATTCACACCAATTCACACGAACAAATAAAACGACGAACGAAACGACACAAACTAACAAAGATTGACAAGCAAGTCACGTCCATAGATAAGTTCAACATGAAACCGTGTAGAGGCGCCATCTGGCGGATGGGGACAATTACATTCGCACTATTAATACAATTTATTTTATGTTTGTTAAAAAATACCAAATAAAACTTGTAGATTAAAGCAACTATTGTAAAATAAGCTTTAAGCAAGTTTTATTTATGTATTTTAGCAACGACCATATTTATTATTATTTTTAAATTATCTAGCAGTCGGACATAGGAAGATGTAAGAAAATTAGATATAATGTCGCGAAATTCGTTTATTTTTTTCGCTTTTTACAATGATTGTAAGCTTGCTTGCTTAAATCAGAAACATTACTGGGTAAAGCTCGCTGTTCTTTACCAATAAGTATTTTATTTATACCAGTGACGCGCCGTCCATATGGGCAAGGTCGTACAGCGCACAACGGCGCCAAGGCCTTAAAGGCGCCAAGGCCACTTGTGATAAGTTAAATTTTAAAAATTGACTGACTTTTTAAAGCAACTGAATATTGAAAATCTTATTAATAATTTGCCAAAAGTAAAGCTAGAAAAGTCCAATTTCTATAAGATATTTCCGTTGTTTTCCTTCACGTTTATCTATTTAAAAACACGGGCACTCTAAAAATATTTTATTTGACCTTTTGTTTTTTAATAATTTGGAATACTGTTTTTTATTTTGTTACTGTTGTTTCAGTTTGCAATAAAAATTTTAATAATATTTGTTTGTATGTGAACCTATTGTTTACCTCAAATAAAAAATACCTACCAGTACTAACAAGTCTAAAGAGTTCGTCATAAATTTCAATGTTGAACTGTGGGAGAGTGGCTGGTAATTTTGGCTCAATACATATAGGGTAAAGGCGCCTATCAGTATTTCGCACGACGGCGTTGAAGATACTTGGCGCGTTACTGATTTATACCGTTGCAAAAATATATATAACTAATTTCGTAAAATGAATAATAATGTTTATCTTATGTTTAGCAGATTGCTCACAGTTTGCAAAATTAAAGTTGATTTCAGACTCTAACACATTATAAATGTTCTGAAATAAATATTTCTTGCTGGCATAGTTTTGTATAAGATATGTAGCAATATTATAAATCTTTATATAATTTTTAAATATATCCTCATTAGAATATTTCAGACGATGTATCACAGCACCTACAAATTCCTTTTCTTCAATGAAAATTATAACTTCTTTTCCGGTTTAAAATGTTGTATTTGCAGGCAACGCGCTTTCCTACTTTCAATTTGCTTTTACATATAGCCTGCCACATATGCAAGAGCATTTTATTGTAGTGGCTTTAATGGTAGAAAATTCACGGGTATGGAAAATGTCTCTGGTGGCTGACCTATTACGATCTCATTCAGAACTTCTTGCAGAAGAATATAAATAATTAAATGCATACATGTTGAAGAAATACGAAATACCTTTACAACAGTGAGGAACAAAAGCGTATGAAATGTTTCTTTTTTTAGCGTATGTTAAAACACAATATTAGACATGCACAAAATACTCCAGTGCATACCCTGTTTAAATGACAATTCGTGGTGATCTCAACAGTTATTCTAAGTGATCTCTGTCATGTAAATCTCTTAGTTTTAAGAGCCTATTTATTTATATGAAATAACTAGATTTTTCCATAGGAGCAATACGCATTTTTTTAATAATTTTATATATATTTTTCAAAATCACTACTAAGTTTTTGATATAATTCTTTTTTCTGAAGCACAATATCCAAAAAAGGACAAATGCAACACTATGAAGTTATAATAAATTCATTTTCAATCAACGCAATAAGCATTTACAAAATTTCGTATGTTACCTATACAATGCAAACATCAAACATGTCCATTCTCATTTTGTCTCCTACACATTACATTACATTACATTTTATGGTCTACTGTGTGCGAAATATTACACTTTTATTATATATAAGTTATACAACAGTTACATAGAATACGACATATACATACATATATAGTAAACTGAACCGATTTACGTAACATAATGCATACATTAAAGTAAGATTAGTTTGTACAAATTTACATAACGAGGGATCTGAAATTGTTTATGCAGGATTTAATAATTTAGTGTACCTCCTTTAGGCATAATTACCTTAACCGTAATTTTTAATACCAAGATAATTTCACTATGCATTAATTTCTAAAATAATCAATCGAACTGAAAAGAACAAATACAGCATCTGCAGTAAGACTATTTTTCCCGAAGTAAATAAATAATAAAATATTTACCGTTGACATCACTACAATCTATATATATTTATATAACCGTAGACTTGGGTTTAACTCCCAACGTAGACAAAATTTTTTAATTAAAAATTTTGTATGATTTGCGTTGTAATTTCTAGACAGCAATGTTTACATTCATATTTACTTCGCAATTACATACTAATTTGATAATATTTGTAAATATTTCATATAAAAGCCGAAAGACTCCAAGAAATTATAAATTGATATATTAAACGAACGGCTAAGAAATGATCTAAATATCATTATATACAGTGTGTTTCACTTTTCATGGAGACACCTAAATAACTTTTTTATTTTGAAAGCAATTAATATAAAATTTTTATCGGTTGTGTAGGCCACGACAATGCACCTTTTTGTGTGGATAGAGTTTTTATAAAGTCAATATTTAGCCAACTATAATTAAAATAAAAAGTACTGTTTCAAGTACAGTCATGCTAGCGATTAAGATAGAGCAAAAAAGTACTAGGAAAAGTTTTTACAAATCACTCATGAACCCCTAATACCAAATTTTGCCGAAAATTTTTTATTTTTAAATTCTTCTACATTTTTATGCAATCTGCAGATAATAGTTTCTTATTGCAATAATAAGAGTGCCATGAAGCAAGAAAATAATTTGTTAGTTCAAATGTCAATTCACTAAACAGTTTACTTCAGTTGTAGCTATTGAACTTTGTTTGCTGAGCAATGGCTGATAGACATTTAAGTATTGCTCAAAAAGTCGAAATTATTCAAATTGTTGGTGATAATGTACGTTCTACCCAAGAGGCTGGTAGCCACATCTCGTAAACTCGTGTGAGGATTATTACGATACGTTGCCAATATTACTGCATCGACATGGTGTTCTCGATTGTTCATTCTCGTTGACGTGGTTTAGCAACATTTCCAGTAGTGAAAATGTTATTCATGTATGCAATAGTTCGATGACGGACGGGTGGACGTTCAGGATGTCTCGCGTTAAACTCTTTAGCAGCCTCTCGGGTAGAACGTACATTATCACCAACAATTCTAATAATTTCTACTTTTGGAGCAATAGTTATATGTCTATCGATAGTTACAACTGAAGTAAACTGTTGTGAATTGACGTTTGAACTGACAAATTATTTTTTTTGCTTATTATTTTGCTTCATGACACTCTTATTATTGCAATAACAAACTTTATCTACAGATAGCATAAAAATGTAGAAGAATTTAAAAAAAAAAATTTCAGCAAAATTTGGTATTAGGGGTTCTTGAGTGATTTGCAAAAACTTTTCCTAATACTTTTTTGCTCTATCGTAATCGCTAGTATAACATTACTAGAAACACTGTTTTTATTTTCATTGTAGTTGGCTAGATATTTACTTTACAAAAACTCTATTCATACAAAAAGGTGCATTGTCGTGGCCTACAGAGCTGATAAAAATTTTATATTGATTGCTTTTAAAATAAAAAAGTTATTTAGGTGTCCCCATGAAAAGTGAAACACACTGTATATAATATCTATATATAGTAATATAAAACTGTGGGTATCATTATAAAACATGGCAAATGGTCTCCGAGATGAAAAGTTTGGGGACCAAACAATCCAGGATCAAGTGGACAAAGGAAGAAATAATTCTAGATTTTACAGAATTTGATAATTTCAGAAATGTGGTAATAGGAAAACAACATTGAAGAAAAATTTGTTGTTTTTTTTTACATTTTGGGAATTCCTGGGTGGCACCTCGTATAAGCTTTTAACAAATTCATGTTTGATTTCATTGTCACCGAATTCGACGACAAAATTATTGACAATTAAGTCAAACATGAATTTGTTAAAAGCTTATACGAGGTGCTACCCAGGAATTCCCAAAATTTACATTTTGGGAATTCCTGGGTGGCACCTCGTATAAGCTTTTAACAAATTCATGTTTGATTTCATTGTCACCGAATTCGACGACAAAATTATTGACAATTAAGTCAAACATGAATTTGTTAAAAGCTTATACGAGGTGCTACCCAGGAATTCCCAAAATGTAAAAAAAAAACAAATTTTTCTTACAACTTATTCACTACCATTCCCTTCAATGTACTCCTCTTTCGCATAAAGACACCAATACCAGCAACTTGTCCATGACTGGAAGCAGAAGTCTTTGCGTGTTAACGTGTTCAAAACATTTTACGACGCTAATTATTTGAAATTTTTAATTGAAAAAATTCGTCCTTAAGCAGTATTCAAACCCTCGTCCATGGTTTGCCGGACCATTGCTCTGCCACTAAGCTATTAAGGACTGTGGTTCCAATTAGATCGGGAAACAAATGGATGGGACTCCGGCACATTCTACTAACACGGCCAGGAATTTTTTTAATAACGCATTTCAAAGACGGTGGATTGATAGATTTGGCTCCATACCATGGCCCCCAAGATCAGCCGATTTATCTCCAAATGATTACTTCCTTTGAAAATACATGCCTTGAAAGACAAAGAGGACACTTCGAAAACTATGAAATTAGACTTTACCTTTGTTATGTTTTTGTAATTAATCGTTAGAATAAAATAATTTCTTCATTCGCACCTGAGATTTTGCACTTTCTTTTATAAAAACATAACCGTATTTTTTCGTGGCTTTATTTTGCTATGTATTATCCACTATTGCCAATACAAGCATTATTGCCGAGCCAAATTCTACTATACTTTCGCGATAAATTTTAACAGTTTCCTAACAGATTTAAAAAGTTTCATGTATGCTGGGAAGTTTAATGTTCAATAAAAGAAAATAATAATAGATCCCTTGAACTAAGAGTAGCGGATTTTCAGAATAATTATTTTATTTGCATTAAAATAGATCTGTAGTAGCACTGGCAACACTGATTTTGCTAGAAGCACATGGTTCTCGCTCGTCAAATCATAAATGTATGGCTGGTTGCCTACTATGTTGCTAATGCATTGGCAATTTTCTTTTTAAAGGTACACATCAGGAAAATGTATGTGTAATAATAAAATGTGTCATAATAAAAAAACCCTCTATATTATTTACACACATTTGTTCTGAACATTGCGAAAGAGGAATTTAATTTCTTTTACTCGAATTCACTTATAACATAGATACGGTTAAATGTTCGATATTTATTTATAATGAAAATAATAAACAGCAATAATAAAAGGCCCAAAAGAAATGTTCCTTTTAACATACGGCTTTCATTTATTTTAACTCCGTTTTCCACTTTGCGATGAGCCGTGTTCTATTTATGAGATCGTCACAAATTCTTTGCCAGAACGGTGCTTTTTCGAATCAAAAGCAATATATTAAAGTGGCTATTCTTTCCACCCGACTTGACTGACATTTAATGAACTCAATCATTGGCGCTGGAACGAAGAAACCGAATTTCGCACTTTTACCACATTTCTTAATACTGTATTTTTGCTAAATGCGATATTGAAGTACTAATTTCTATGATTTATGATATATATTAGACAGTTGTGGATAATTCCAATATAGACATTTCATGTATTACATTTATTATAGATTCAGGTAAGTGTGTAAATCATACACAATGTGTTCTAAATATTTATTGAGAACTCCGCTTCGTCTTAAAACGAAATTTGTTCATTTGTATACATATATGTTAAATATAACTAAATCCAAGATATAGAATTCGAACATAATATTTACAACATTATCAATATTCAATGGTCATTTACAAGTTGAAACCATTGTATAAACAGAATTCTATTATAATATTTCAATTTTTATATTTGTGAAGTTTCATTTATTTTATTACTCATTTTCTTAAACAGTTTGTACCCTATCCTGTTTAGTGAACGTGTTCAATACACAGTTTGTTAGCTTAATATATTTTCTTAAATTCACGTTTACTAGGTATTCTACAGTAAATTCTATTATGAACAATGGGACCATTACAAACATTATAGCTACTTTTTGCAACAAGTATACAATTAATGTAGGTTATTAAACATTTACAACGCTTATCGTTGCAGTAAGCTCAATTTATCAGGAATCGGTAACATTGAAAATTTCCCGAGCTATGTCGTCATCAAGCCGTATAGCTAATACGGCCCACTCTTATTAAATATGCAATAGTCTGTTGGGGTAGCAGTAAATTTTTCTTGCTTTAATATTTTGAACACCTACAGTAGAGTCCATTAACAAAACGATATATCCATGAAGCTATCTTTGTTATGCTAGACACAAAATATATTCTTCCTGCGTTTTTAACCTATTCACAATTACACTTGCTCTAGTTTGTTTATAGGTTATGTTTACGCATCGCTTATATTTGATTAGTTTTTTTTTTATTGTATTTTGGTGTAAATATTTATGCGTTTTAATTTATTTTGTATGCTTGTTTTACATTGTGTGTAGATAATCAGCTAATGAATAAAAACATCTATACCTCAAATGAATTTATTATTTATAACAAATAAATGTGTCCGTGCTGGAAGATCATGTGTCGATAGTTTATTTGTACTACAGCAGATAATGAAGAAACGTAAAGCAAGAAATCTGTTTACTCATTTATTGAATTTCAGAAAGCTTATGACACGGTATCCTTGAAAAGGCCTTTTGAAACATCCACGCCATCTGGAATATACAGGTTGAAGAGACAACACATTATAAATTGAAAGCTGTAATTATGTAACGGGTGGGCAAATTTGAGGTTAGGAATTAATTTGGCTGTCAAATGATGAAATTTCAAGAATTGTGCTGTCATCCTTTGACATTTATTTAGTAAAAAGTTGGGAAATTTTAACCATGGAACGCTACACTCTTGAACAAAGAATTTTAATTGTGAAAATTTACTATCAAAATGGTGAAAATTTTGCTGTATCACTTCGTTAAATTCGAGCAGCTTTTCCTCGTAATCAGGCTCCTTCTGAGACCGCTGTGCGTAATTTAATCGTTAAATTCGAGGCTCACGGTACTGTTGCTGACAATAGACCAAAACAATACGCTCGTAGTGGCCGTAGTGATGTAAACATAGCCGCTGTAGAGCAAAGTGTTGAGAATGAGCCTGGAACATCAAATCGTCGACGTTCGCAACAATTGGGCATCACCAGAGGCACTTTGCGCAACATTTTGCATAAAAATCTTCATCTTCACGCTTATAAAGTTCAACTCGTTCAAGAATTAAAGCCGGCCGACCATTGTTTGCGTCGAACGTTTGTGAATTGGCTGTTTGAAGAACTGAACGAAAACAACGCATTTTTCAACAAAATCATCTTTAGTGACGAGGCCCATTTTCAATTAGGCGGTTATGTAAACAAACAAAATTGTCGCATATGGGGCTCACAAAATCCACAAACAGTCCTCGATAAACCATTACATCCAAAGAAAGTAACCGTATGGTGCGGTTTGTGGTCAGGCGGCATCATCGGCCCGTATTTTTTCGAGAATGAGCTAGGAAACGCCGTCACCGTGAATTCTCTGCGCTACCAAACCATGATAACCGATTTTTTGTGGCCACAATTGGCTAATGTTGACATCAATGACCTTTGGTTTCAGCAAGACGGCGCCACAAGCCACACAGCCGGCCAAACAATTCAGTTATTGCATGAGAAATTTCCCGGTGGCGTAATTTCTCGATTTGGCGATGTCAATTGGCCGCCTCGTTCTTGTGATTTAACGCCGTTTGATTATTTTCTCTGGGGCCATTTGAAAGACCGGGTTTACGTGAACAAACCACAAACAACTGACGCTCTGAAAGATGAAATTCGGTTCTGCATTGCCGAGATAAGCGAAGCTTTGTTGCAAAATGTGGTTCAAAATTTTGTGAAAAGAGCGGACGTCTGTCGACGTGCTAGAGGTGGACATTTGCCCGACATCATATTCCATTATTAATTCCCATATTTCTACTTTACATTGGTACCAATAAAACTGAATTCGTCAAAAAAAGTGTGCTTTTAAGCCAATTTACTTCCTAACCTCAAATTTGCCCATAGAATATAAATTCAAAAGATTGTGACTGAATTCCGACGCAAACACCGAAATTAAAAACATCCTAAAAATTGTATTACGTGACGCCTATGAATTCAAAATACTCAGAATGTGTATAAATAATAAATACCTCACACACACAAACGCTATAGCGTATGTTTACATACGTAACAGGTGGATGAGATGGACAATAACAAAACTATTATTTTTGTTATTATCGGTCAACTTTAAGATATCATGTCTGATACTTTTTGTAATCGCACACTGCCGCGACAAAATTTTTTTAAATATTTTGTCATCTTTTTCACGCTTATGAGAGGGAATTTTGGGAAAATATTTTTCATGCGTTGTCTTTTTATTTCAAGAATGCCCTATATATGCAAATTCAACGAGTGTAGTTAAATTGGTAAACAATATTTCACATCCACAGCGACAAAAGTACTTAGGCAATTATGTAGTTTTTCACCTATCTTGTTTAAAATATATATTCAACGAACGCTAGATAATCGGAGAAGAAAACTGCGGGAATGGGGATTCAGATAGAAAACCAATGCTTGACAACCATTTTATTTGCTGACGATTAAGTAATTATAATTCCTCCAATTACTTCGAGAATGTTTCTTTCTTGGAGATTCGAAGATGTCTTTGGAGGAGATAGGCTCATAAAAGGGGTATGTGGTGTTATCTTCGTATCATCAATTGCTACATCTTGCTGTGGCAAATCTATCAATGTTTCAATATTTGTTTATTTGGGGATTTAAAGTAGCAAAAACAAGCACATACCTGCTAAGTATAAAGTAGTAACAGTATTATACTTTAATCTATTTGTCAATAGTCTTCGGAAAAATGGCGGCTGCAAACTTTTAATTTTGGATGAATTTCACTTGGATCTAAATTAGTAGTAGTAGTAAATTAGTAGCCAACTGCATGTGCCTATCAAGATCTTTTCTAGGATTGGGAAACGCCAAAATTGGGTGCCCATGTTCTTCTATAAGGCAGACCGAAATTGTACATACAAAATAAATCACAACCAAATACACCCGAATAGGACCAACAACATTACTGTAGATAACCAACGTATTACGAACGATGTTAGGCTTAAATATGTTACCAACTATAAATATATATAAATATAAACCTAAGGATAATAAAAATTTACAGCGCTATCTTTTACCATAGGGAATCCTAAAAAATGTAAAGCTTAAATCTATGTTGCTTTGGCCCCCGTAATTAGCATTTAATACGCTGTTATAGTCTTATCTTAGCATCATCATTAGACAACGGACACGCTTACCACATGACGCAAAGCCCAGTGTAGTACTGGCGAAAGCCTGTATTTCTAAAATATTTAATTTTATTTATATAATTGGAAAACGAACGGATGGTGATCTATAAAATTACGAAATACATATTTATTTGTTGAAAAGTTGTATTTATAAAGTTTTTAATTTTATTTATATAATTGGAAAACATACGGGTGGTGATCTATCTATCTAAAATTACGAAATACATATTTATTAATTAATTTTATTTATATAATTGGAAAACAAACGGGTGGTGATCTATAAAATTACGAAATACATATGTATTTGTTGAAAAGTTGTATTTTTAAAGTTTTTAATTTTATTTCTATAATTGGAACATTTTTATTTGTTCATTTTGTCGTTCAACGTTCAAGTTGAGTAAAGGAGTATTAATATTGACTAGCAATAGTTTCTCAAGGTTTTCTTCTGTAAATTTAGTTCTCTTTGAATTAAGTACATCCTCATAAATAGAAAACGTCCTTTCTACATTGCAACTGGTTATAGGTGCATACTGGAAATATTCTTTTATTTCTTCATATTTAGCCGTTAGATTTTGTGGAATTGTCTCCATACATAATTGCTGCAATGTAATTAAATCTGGATTTCTATTAAGAATTGCTTCAAACTTTTGCCGAAGGCCACATCCGAAGTCACTTGGAATACTTTTCAAATTATTAACAGCCACATCTAATGTGGTTAATCCGTCATTTAATTTGAGATTTCGATTTTCAAAATAAGTGATTAGTTTTGGCAATTTTCCAAAGTGTTCGTGAAGAAAGTACAACTGATTTTTTAAATTTGGGATTTGTGTGAGCTCCTTGCACTCACCAATCCTTCTAGCATCCTTCTTTAGCAGTGTTACGAAATGTTTTAGACTATCAAAATTCTCAGCATAATAACTAGTAGCTTCCAGCCATGTTCCCCATCTAGTTATTACTGGAGTGGGAGGCAGTGACAGATGGAAATTTTTCCCTGAAAAGAGCTACTCTCAATGGTGCTTTTCTGAAAACTTTTTTAAAAGCTGATACAAGTCTATCAACTTCCGGAAAAGTGTCTCTGATATATTCACAGATTCTGTAGAGAGCATGTGCTACACAAGTAATATGCAGCATATTAGGATATGTTTTCTTCAATAGTCTGCCTGTTTTTAACATATACGCAGCACTATCACTGACAAATAAAAGTATTTTTTCTTTGTACGTGGCGTCCGAATGAAGCATTTTTTGCATATTCTCCTTAATGGTTTCAGCAACTGTTTCCGCATCAACTCTATTTATAGCACTTGTTGCTATTACATATGAGTTATAGGGAATAGTTGGATGTAGTACACCAGCTACAACATTTACCACACAGCGTCCTAACATATCCACCGTTTCGTCGGCGCTTATCCATATGTATTGATTTAAAAGATGGCTTCTAATGCGTTCTACTGTTCTCGTATAGCACCTAGAAACATAATATTTGCGTAAAGTTGATTCATCAGGAACATTTCGACCAGTATATTTTTTCAGAAATGTCTTCATAATTGGATTGTTCAATTTAAGTAATGGAATATTAGCTGCCATAAAAGTTTCACAGAGTTCTTCGTTAAAATTGTCAGATTCCAACGAGTTCAATTTTTTTTCGTGCTTTAACGATCCTACGTGACGTTTTACGGTTGATTTATTGCAATTTTTCAATAACGTTTCACACACTTCACAATAAATTTCGGAATCACTGGCAATGTACATACAATCAGTATGGCCCTCAATCCAACTCGCCATTGTTTCACGATGCCATTCTCGATGCTCTTCCATTGTCTGAAAAAGTAAGAATATTCTAGATCCAAATAAACGAAATTAAATAACGAAATTTTATGCACACTTACGTGAAAATAATTGGAAGATGTTGCTTAAATGAAAAGAAAAGGAATGTACGTGCTATTTCTCTTACGAAATACGATAAACTTATTTATTTTATCAACGTACACGACACCACTGAAAACACTATATTCTCCGAATACAATAGCTTGGTTGTCCATTGTTATCGCTGCGGGACCAGGTAGCCGAGTAAGTCAAACAAATACTTCATTGAATTACGCCGGGATGTACTGAGCGACGTTATACACAATTCCAATTGCATCCGTTCTCTAATCATCATAGTGCCATCTTAGTATCAAGAGGCACCAGCCTCATTTTAACACTAACTAATAATATTTGCGACATTTACCTTAACAAAATAGGTTTAAGTGTTTTTGTTAAATAAATAAATAAAATACTCAGAAAACACATCTAAGTTTCAATATAACCACCATCAAACAAAATAAATAAAGAAGCTACGCCCCGTGAGCGGTAGATCAAAATATAAGAATATAAACTGATTCAATAAATATCATGATCTTGGATAATAGACTTTTTTAGCATGTGCAGTGTATAAACCCCCCATTTATAAAAGTTATACGAACATGAATAAATTACTTTATCTCGTCGGAAATCAATTTCCTGAGACAAAAGGATATAAATTATACCCTACATAGAAACTCCATACCTGCCAGCGTGATGTATTGCCTTCAGAATAAATTTTAAAATTTCTTTAAGAATTTCCGTTCTTTACTTCCCTGAATATTTCTCGTGTCCATATCTATGGATTATTTTTATACGTTGTAGCTGCTCCAGAAAATTAATTTTACAAAGATAAAGTATACAACAGACACATAAATTAAAATACGAGGGATAAGCTGAATTTATTGAGAATAAGAAAATCTAATAGACTGTGTAAACAATCATACAGTGTTTATTTCGATCAACTCTTTATATCTCAATTACTCAGCTAAATATTTTTGAAAGTAAAAGGAAATTGAATTAACCAAAGAGCACTTTCGAATCATAATTTATTATGATTTGAAAAGAGGTTTAAGCGCTTATGAGTGTCAAGAGGGTTCAGATTCAGTTTTTAGTGAACAAGCACCTTTCTTGGCTACAATTTACCGATAGTATAAGGAATTTGAACACGAAAGGAATTCTGTTCAGCATCAAAAAGGATCAGTATGTCCTCCTATGGCGGTTACCGACAAAAATATAAAGAATAAAAATATTCTTAATTAGTTTAGGTAATTTGTCATATGCAATTGCCTCCCAACGATCTGTCAATTTTTCAATTCCACGATTGAAGAAATCCCATGGCTTTGAAGTAAAGAATCCAATGATTTTGAAGTACCACAAGCCGTCAAGCTAATTTCAAAACGCGACATCGTTAAAGGGGACTGTTTGATAGAGAGTGAAAGCGATGGAAATCATATGGAGTGAGGTCAGTAGTATAAGGCGGATGTGGAATGAGCTCCTAATGTAGTTCTTGTATAGCCGCTTTTGTAATGTTAACAGTATTAGGGCGAACGTTGCGGTGCCGCAATATTACTTGACGATATCTTTACGCTCCTTCTTCTTAAATTGTGGCCTCAAGCAAACGAAGTTGTCGGCAATAAATCTTACAGTGATGGTTACATTCCCCGGAAGCAATTCATAGTAGACGCCGCCTTCTTTGCCTCGTCAGATGCAGAACATCAGCTTACGAAGCTGAGTTGATATTCAGCTTCGTAAGCTGAGTATCAGTATTTGCTCTCCAAGCAAATGTTGATACATTTGCTTGGAGAGTTGTCCTGGATATTAATATGAAGGCACCAGGAGGCCGAGGAAGACTCAAAGGATAACTTTATAGGTCATAACCTGTGTGTAGAATTGCGAAGGTTTCCGCTAGAAGGAAGATCGGGTTATGGCTAGAAGGCATAAAAGGAAATGAAGGATCAACGGAGGGTCAATTCCACACTATGATACTATTAGAATAACTTGGAGCTAGGTTTTCAGCCAACTTAATTAGAAGTACTAAAAAAGAAATCAAAAGTATTACCGACTTAATAACCGGACAGGAAGCGTTCATATCTATACAGCCATGGGCTTCGTTAGCGAATCCTGGCACAGGAGATCTGAAAAATATGATAAACTAGCCTTCATGTTATATGTTCTTCTACTGAGGAGGATAGAGGCATTTATCGAGTACACAAGACAGACTCGAACTGAGAGATGTATTAGAAGATAGTTCAAAAGGCACTGTGCCCAAATTCCTCGACTTATTGGTGTCCAACACTAAGTAATTAGAATTAAAAATTAGAATTAGAAGACACAATTTTTCGTCACCAGTTACAAAGTAGGCAAAACACGGTAGATTCAGAAATTCGTTGTTGACGAGATAAATGAAAACGGGCTAGAGAAGAAACCCAAATATTAATACTCTAATTCTTGTTGTTTTCACTAAAAACATTCAGCAACCAAACACACAGATTTTTAACTATGCCCGTAGAATGCAAATGGTCGATTGGTTACAATTCATTATAATGGCCCATTCCCGACTTTATTGCCGTGGATTATCTTGAACTAAAACACCCAGACGATTGTCATCAAAGTGCAATGATCTTCATAAACACTGAGAAGCTTCAAATCGAGGAAACCACTTCCGTGCCGTAATCTCCTCAATTACATTTTTACCGTAAACGGCACAAATGATTTTAGCGGCTTTCAATGCATTAACTCATGTGCTTAACTCGAACAAAAATATGTCCGAAATACTCGTTTCTTTTTCTACTTGAGGTTCCATTTTCTTTTGGCAAAAATTACTATAATTTTTGCACCAGTTCATAACAGATTTCCAATTTTTTTTTTGCTTTTGATCCATATGAAGACGTAAATATCTCCTAATACTTTCTCTATAATCCCCACTTTTTATAATATACAAAAATTTTAATCAATACATTTATGCCATGTCATTTACTATAATTCTTCCAGGAGTATGAACGCAGGAAGCTGTTAGTGTGTTTGTTCTATTTAGATACGCCTTTACGAAATATGTATATTAAATTTCAGAAATATTCGTAACCTATTATTATAACTGAATATTATCCAAACAGAATAAATACGTTCATAAAAATATTCGAATATAAAATTCCTATTAAACTATAAAAATCCTTTCTAAATTTTCTTATCTTCTATTTCTACACGTATGCATATACGAGTATATATGAATATATACTAAAGATAGTTCTATTTTAACTGCTAAAAGGTAGAACCTGCAAAACATGTGTACTACATATTATTTCGGAAGCGTGCTTTGAACCGTAAAACTTCCACTTGACTCTCTCGCAGCTATGTTTAGCACCAATCAATAAATACTCTTATTACAACGTACATCCTTACCAGCGAATGATGTTCTGCGTGTATACGCGACCACCTGTATTTTTATATAAAACACCATATTTCTTTAAACGAACCTACAATTCCATTTTTGTCCATCGTCGTATACAGGTTTTAGTTCAGTAAATTAGAGTGTTATTGAATTTCCCGCTTGAATATTTTTATAGAGAGAAATGAACATAGTTAATTCATCATTTTCACAATAATTTAAAAATAACGAGCCATCGAAAAAATTCATAATTGGAGTAGACTGTGAAATTGGTACTTTAGCCACTTCCACATAATGACACATTACTTGATGCTTGACAGTTTCATTTGGTTTCATTGTAAAAAGAAAGGTTATGGCATTGAAATGATACTACAACAAAAAAGAAAACAAATAATTTATTTAATATCTAAATCATAATCAAAATTTACATATAGCTACAGAAGTTGTTGAAAATGTTGTCCATTTACATCTAAATAAATTTAATTTTCTTAATAAGAGTTTTGAAAAATTTGACACAAACTTATAGTTTCAATGTCAAATAATAAATGTCATTATGTGGAAGTGGCTAAAGTACCAACCCAATTTCACAGTCTACTCCAATTATGAATTTTTTCGATGGCTCGTTATAATATAACACTATATACGAGAAACGAGCTGAAATTATTGAGAATAAAAAACACGGTTAATATTTTCTAGGATTTTATTATAAAAATGCTCAAAGTAATTCCCTTCAGCAATGATGCGCTTGATCATTCTTTCTTTCTACTATTGAAAAGCTCCCTACGAATCTTCTTTCGGAACGCCTTCAAAGTAAGCGTGAATCAATCTCTTCTTCAAACGAAAACCCCGCAAATTGTGTTTAAGCCCAAAAAATAGCGAAAAGTCACACATTGCTAAATCAGATGAGTGCAGCGAATGTCCTGTTACATTTATTTTTTTTCCAGACAAAAAACTGGAGAGTTAAAGCTGCCGTATGGAACGATGCATTTCCATGGTGGAGCATAATTCCCTTGTCTGAAACTCTACAGCACACTTCAGGCAAACATTTTTTAGTGTACCACTTAGCTGTAACTGTCTTTTGTCTATCTAGCTTAATTGCATTTACTAAGCCCGTACTTCTGAAGAATACCGCATATATAACCTTTTTCATAGCTCGCTACTTCTTAGTCATTGTAGGAGTTGCCAAATCTTCGTGAATCCATACCCGACTCTCTTGACTGGTAAGAAGATCGAAAAATTGAAAAAGTTTTATGCTCTGCTTTTTGAAAGTCACAAAAAGAATACGGCACAAAACGACTTACCACTTTTTTTTTAAATGCGATATTGTAGACTAAATCAAAACGATCTTAGTTGAACTTTCTTAGTATTGCTCCAGGATACTGTGTGTTGACAAACTCCAATAAGAGCGAAATGTAGATTCCAGGATAGATGTGACTTTTCACGAATTTTTCATTATCCTAACAACCTAGAAGGTGGTGTCGCGACGTGTAGCGTTTCTGCATACTGGTACAAACTTAGTTTGTCGAAACGTAGAAGTTAACGCAGCACATTAGGCGACATTTACATGTAATTTGAGATTAAATACTCATTAGTTCTCATTTATAGTAAGTTCATTATACTAACTATATATACGCGAAGTACAGAAGTGAAAAGTCATGTCTGTCCAGGATACTGTGTGTTGACAAACTCCAATAATAGCGAAATGCATTCACACATTCCAGGATTGATATGACTTTTCACGATTTTTTCATTATTTTAATAACCAGAAAGCGGACGTCACAACGCGTAGCATTTCTGCATACTGGTGTAAACTTAGTTTGTTGAAATGTAGAAATTAACGCAGCACATTAGGCGACATTTACATGTAATTAAGATTTAATACTCATTAGTTCTCCTTTATAGTAAGTTTATTGATATGTTAATCAACAAAATAGTTTTAAAATTTAAAATAATTTTTAATACACTACAATTGTTTCACCAAACATTGGCTTCATTATGTGATTGACAAATACATACTACAAATTATACCTAAATTATAAACTTAATTCTAAGTGAATGGGGAGGGTTACAAGTAACAATGATAAATTTTAGAAGGGAATTGTGTACGTCTCATTGGTCGTTTAATATTGAGCCTAATTTTCTATATCTATTATATATATATAATTTAATTTCTAGACTCTCTAGTAAGTCACTACGAATTTCGACGTGGATTATCCCAACAACAGTGCACTTCAACTTTTGGCGGTGGAGAATCACCCAAAACCATTGTGTATTATTGATATAAGTGATTTATTTTTCTCGCGTCTGCGAGGGAATTTTGGGAAAATATTTCGCAGTTATATTCTATATAATTACATCTTTCCATTTTACATACGTTGTCTCTTTTTTCAAGGACCCTGTATATAATATTAATTTGTAGTTTGTATCAACCAGAAAGAAATAAAATGCAGGTGAAATTTGAATCACATTCATAAATTATATATTTATACCATTACTGAGATTCAATTCATTTTCAATGCCCTCACATTAATGACATATTAGACAATATATTAATTACCAGATATTGAGTAAATTGGATATAGAAAGCCATCTTAAATTTCTGAGTAATTAATCTATATTATTACTTGAAGACGTTGCTTTGAAATTCAATAGCATAACCTCTTTAACTGGGCGATGTCAAACTCGTCTCAATATTAGGCTACATACTAATCGCAGTACCTAACTCGTCTCATTATTTTATGTACCCTCAGGGCAGTGTCCATCTCGTCTCATATGGTGGTATAAGCCGTATACAATAAAACCAATATTTTGTCAAGAACTTTATTAATATATACAATTCAGTTACATATACGCTAGTTATTTACATATTAGGTGCATTTATACATACATATATATTTTGTCAAGAACGTTACACACACGCTAGTATGCATATACATTTTAATTGCATGTGTTTCCATAAAAATGTGACATTATTTTAATAAAATCCAAGCGTGATATTCTTTTGCTTTTGTAATCTCCAATTTTCTCAACTAATAATTCATGCTTCTTTTTTTATTTGGCGTTTTGAAATCTATAAGGCAAGTGAAAACTATTAAATTTGATGTATGTTTCTCTCTGTATATCTGTTAGAGTTTTAATAAAAAGAAATATCGATGGATGTGTAAAATAAAATGAATTATTTAGATGAGAGTGGTAAGATTCGCAAGCATTCGTTGTTTTATTTAATGCTGCGGAAGCTTCAGCCCATACATGCGGTGGAAACAGTGATTCGTGTGACACATAGGTATCTACTAGATAATTTGCATTAATTTGCAAATTCTCTAACTCTTTCGTCTGCAGGCATTGTTTCGGAAAGGTCAAAAACAAAACAATCACCGACTTCACTTCCATCCAAATATATATGTAAGTTCATAACAGTAATGCAACCACTGCCCTATTTCACTGCTTTTGCTCTTATACTCAGCAGTCAAGCCTAAGTTTTGAATTTTTCTCCACCATGACTGTGCAAGGTGGAAACGACAACCGGTAATTTTGGTTTCCGGCCTAACAACTTCCACTGCATTATGTATAGCTTTCTCAAAATACAGAACAACTTCACTTGGTCGTAATATAAGATTAAAATTACTACATATACTTGATACAGTTTCAAAACATTTTTTATACGTTACTTCTCTTTTATCTTTTAATAAGCAAAAGACTAGTGGTATGTAGTGACCATTAAAATATCCATGTATCGTAAATAATTGTAGAAAATACTTTGGACAGTATTCGAAAGTGCCGTCCATATATAATATTTTAGATTCTGCTGCGAATTTTAAATTATTACAGCACGAAAAAATTATTATATTTTCCTCCTGATCATTGAAAAGAAGAAAATCTTCTCCACGTTTAGTCTTTGGATGTAAATTTTCTACAACAGTATGTACTTCACTAATGTCCTTAGGTAAATTTGGTAGCGTTTTCCTTCTAGCATTATACATACTTTTTTTAATATATTTTAAGTCATCAACTTGAAGATCAGGGTGTGCATCATTAATACACGAATGAATTATTTTCGACGGTTTCTCACAAATATCTTCTACGGCTTTTCGTTTTGCTGTTGCTGCTACACTGTGTCCTTGCAAAATGTGTTCGCTAATTGCCTCATGATTGTGTTGACGATCACTAGTTGTTATTATTCGGCCCCCAGCTTCACCAACGGTTTGAAGATATGCTTTGCACTTTCTGTTTACACATCTCCACTTTATTTCACCAGACGCAAGTGTTCTATATTCATTAAATTTGTGATTATCGAGCACAATTAAAGTTTTTCCACGTTGACTTATTAACTCTGACAAACTAGACATTTTACCAAAGTATGTATTTTAAATCACTATAACTTTACGTACTACAACAATTTTGCGTGTTTATCTATTGAAACTCGCCAAAGAACTGTACTTGCATCTAAGATTTTCATGAGTCCTTGAATTTTGAATCGTGGTCGAAGATTGCCTCCATTTCCACTCCGTTGTTATGTATCTCCCAGGGTTGTGATGTGTTTGTGTCTGATTAATATCGTGCGTTGTTGTGTTTGTTTTTGTGCGGTCATGTGTTTTGTGTCTGCAGTCTGTGCGTCAGTCGCGTTTTTGCGTTTAAGTCGTGTGTGTTTGTTTGTTGGTCATCATCACATTTTTTTTTTTGCGTTTCAGTTGTGTGTGTTTAATGTGTTTTGTTGTATAGTGTTATTATTGTCTGTGTCTGTGTAACGAAGTGTTGTATTTGTTCGTTTGTTGCGTTAGTCGATTGTAGTGTTATTAGCATATTGCCTAAGGCAAGTGCTAATTCGTCAACTGTGTTAAGTTTTGTCTTGTTTTGTCTTTGTGTCCATGGATTACTTGTTGGGGGTGGTGCTGGTGCGTATTTAGGTTGAGGTGTGGTTTTATTTGTAGGATTGTTTGGGTTATTGGAGCAGTTTATGAAAGTGGATAGATGAGGACCACCGCAGTTTGCACACTTTGGCGGGGTTGTTTTTGGCTTAGTACATAGATGTGTCGAATGTCCGTCTCCGCATTTCATACATTTGTAGTTTATGTTGCAATTCCGTTGGTGATGTCCGAAAGTCTGGCACTTGTGGCATTGTATAATGTCAGTCCGTTTGTTTAGTTGTTCTATTTTGATTGCAAGTCCGCAGCAGTCGCGTAAGTTGTAGATTGACTTGTATTGTCTCGTCAGTTCGATTAATACAAGTGGTGCTGGTATTCGGTGTTTGCCGTTCATGCGTTTAATTTTTAAAGTCGGGTATCCTTGGTCCGTCAAGTCGTCTGTGATGTCAGTGTCTGTTATAAAGGTGGGAATGCCACGCATCACCACCTTTAGTGTCTTTTCACTTCTTAATTGGAAAGTGTAATATTGTATTTGTTCGTTGTCTAGTGTGTGTTTGAGTTTTCGATAGTCTTCGTCTGTTGTCGGTTCGATGTGTATTCCTGGTTTCACCATTTTGTTTTCTACTGTGTTAATGCTGTTTGATTTAAGTAATTGTCGTATGTATGTCCATTTGTCTTTTTCGGTTATAATAATTGGTGCGATTTTGTGTGTTTTTTTTATTTCAGTTTTTGTGTTTTGTGTAGTGTATGTCTTATCACTTACCCTGGGAGTGCTGTTGTATGAAGTTGACGGTTGTGGAGTAATTTCGGTTTCTTCTTCCATATTTTTCTCGGCGTTTGTTTTTTCGAGTGCGCTGAATGAGTTTTTTGTTTCAATTGGTGTATTTTCGTGTCCGGTTTTTTGTTTTTTTGACGTTTTCTTCGGATTTTTGAAACTGTTTAAGATTGAGATGGTGAATTTGTCAAACTCTTCCATGTTGATGTTGGGCGGGTTTACCGGGCTTGCTTCTTTGGGCGATTCTGTTATTTCAATTAGTACCGTCGGCTCATCGGGATCAATGATAAATATTTGCGGTTGTTTTTCTAGGATATTTTTTATATCCTCTTCCTCCGTGGTTTCGTTTATAATTGCTAACGCGTCCTCGCGTTGCTGCGGAGTACATCTTCTTTTGAAGTTCGGATTCAACGCTAGGTTGGTAATCGTTTTGGTAATATGTCGTCCGGCCATTGCTTCCGGGTTCGTATGACGTTGTATCGTCGTAAATGCTCTCAACTGCGATGTTGCGTGAACAGATATCGCAGTGAGAATGTGTATCTAAGATTAAGAATATGTATATTATATAGTACACCCAAAATTAAAAGAGCCATTAACGTTTATTACTTAGTAAAATTTAAAAATCATTAACGTTGCATACTAGGATTACCTGATAAGGGATATTTACCCCCCACGGCGGCTTAATATGAGACGAGTACCTGAGACGAGTTGGATACTAGGATTACCTGATAAGGGATATTTACCCACCACGGCGGCTTAATATGAGACGAGATGGGCATTGCCCCTTTAACTAGCAGGCTGAACCAACATGATTCAACTAACTGAATTTAATAAATTGAATAATAATTTCAGCAACGTATTCGAGACAAGGAACCATTCTGTACTAATTTATTCATTATCGTGCAAATCCTTATATTCAGCCATAAATACTGTCAGTACTTGCATGAAGTGGAAAAAATTAATAACTCATCATACAAAACAAAAAAAATACAATAAATAACTTTTCCAATGATGTTTAATTTATTTAAAGCGTTTGCCTCCTGTATCCACACAGGGTTACATACAGCTTTAGATCATATATGGATTTACGCATAGTTTGTAGCGATATTTCTATTGCGGCTTTATAATTACTTCGTTTCGAAGCTCCAAATTTGGATAACGTTTCTTAGAGGTAAACAATAATCATTAGTCGAGAAGTTTGAAGTCAGGGCTACCAGATGGCCAATCGGAGGCCTTAATATACTCAGAAACGTTGTTTGCTAACCATGTTCACATATTTATTTCTACATTCTACATACTTTCCGTTTTTATTTAAACATTTTTCATACCGTTCAACTAGGTTTTGAATTCCGATATTAAAGAAATCTGCAGCCTGTGAAGAAGCCCAATCCATAATTGCAGTTTTCACATCTTCGTCGTCGTCAAACCGTTAACCACCAAGGAACTCCTTTAAATACTTAAACAAGTGATAGCCAGTGAGTGCAAGGTCTGGACTGTAAGCTTACAGTTCAAGTTGTTTCCATTCAAAAGACCTGATTATACCTTATGTTTGGGCAGAAATATATAACCTTGCGCTGTCACGGAGAAAGATCACACCGGAAGACAGTAGTAACCCACGTCGCTTATTTTGCAGGACACACCGGAGTATTCTCAACGTCTCACAATACGCACTAGAATCGATTGTTGTGCACCTCAGTATTAAATTCACTAACGAAATCCCTTTACTGCCTCAAAACACAGCTGTCATAATCTTCCGTACTGAAAGTGCCTGTTTGGCTTTGACTCTGGTTGACGATGATGTAGGTCACCATTCCGTTGACTATTGCTTGGACTCAGGAGTCATGAGAGACACCCAAGTCTCATCTCCTGTCACGATGTGGTCCAAAAATTCATCACCTTCCTGACCGTATCGGGTCAAAAACGATGAAGCACAATCCAATCTTTTTGTTCTGTGAACATCAGAAAGATTTACTTTTGAACCCACTGACAACACAATTTTCCTTCAGTTTCTCCAAAACAACGGTGTACAAAACTTATCTTGATACTTGTGAAGAATCAATTGGTGACTGAAACCGTGAATCGTCAGTCCTCTCGAATTTTGTTGTCCACTTCACGAACCAAATTTTGAGAAATCACACAAGGTCGGCTAGGATTTGGCTCATCATCCATATTAATCCGTCCATCCTTCCATCCGTCCATCCGTCCATCCGTCCATCCTTGAACCCACTTTTGAACTTTACTGTCACCGATAACATTATCACCAGAGAGCGAACTAAAGCGATTAAACGACCAATTGTCCCGATAAAACGTTGTGGCGGTATCAGCTATAGTATGCATGTTATAACAGCCCCACTAGTTGCTTGTTCGATTGCATTCGTCGAGCAGATGTTGTTATTTCTGTCGTTATTGTGTCTATCCATTCATAAATTATATTTTACAGTAGCGTGTAAGATAGAATATACATTTATATATTATTTCGTTATATTCCCTGATTTCCAAAGTGTATTCTCGTGTTTACATGATATTATACATGCATATACATATACGTATTTATTATTCTTGAGATAGTATATTTTCTATTCTCTTCTATAAGGGATTGTTTCTGGTTTCGTTTCATTCAGTGTTATTTGGTTACAACGTTTAGTATTTAAAAAAATCCCTTTTATATTGTTATATTGTATATTTATCTTAATTTTTTTTATAAATATTAAGTTTAATTTGCGGAATTAACGGACATTTTCTATTTTTAAAGACGTTTTAACATCTAAAAGAACCACTTTAATACAGGAACACCTTGAGCAAAATTTAGTTGTTCATAGTAATGTTTTACACTTACACTTACACTTTACACTTACAAAATACATAGTTTTGAGTTTTATTTTTTGTAAATTATTTTATTCAAAATTCAATACGCAATTCGCTTATCAGCATTACTTTTGTTTCAGCAGTAGTTGCTGTCGGTTACATTCCCTCTGTTGTGCATTGACAGATACATTTTAACTGCATATTGCTATGAATAGTGGGATAGTAGTGAGATGTACCACTATTCACACCAACTCTGTCCAGCTTAGATACTCAGTCGATTACTTTCTTTAAATGGGACTGCTTTCCTCTCCGGGTTTCCAATGGAAAACGTGGCAAAATAATTTAATTAATACCACAATCAGGCGCCACACAAAGTTTATTTGTGAATATTTTTAGTTTTTCTGAAGTTACTGTTATGCACACAAGAAGAAGGTTAATCAAAAGATTCACACATCTAAACTTAATTGAATCTTTAATATAAAAAAATAAAAAAGAAAAAGAAAATTCTTTATAGAGTATAATGAATTGTGTAATACAAACTTACACTTAGAGGTAAAAGAATTTGTTGACAATGACCGCAAAACAAATCCAAACGTCCTCTGATTACACCCGAACTAAATTTAAATCTAATAAATTCCAAAGATATTTTTTTAATTTCACCCCAGATAATCAACTTCAAAAGTAAAGAAACAGAACTGACAGACCGAAGCAAATCCCTAACACATGCGCAGTCACATGTAATAAAAACTCTGCCCTTGAACTCCAAGCGAACAAAATTTAAAAGTTATAGAAAATTTTTTATATAGAAATTTTAAAAACGTTCCTTGTCATTTATATATCTCTAAGATAAAATATATCAAAATTACCACAATGGTAAAATACAAATCAATACATACAAGAAAATAATAATAATAATAAAGATAATAAGAATAATTTCTTTTACTTACGTAAATAAAATGTAATTTTTTTTATGCGAGACACCAGAGTTAGAAGAACGTACAAAATTAAACAACTACGAGTTCTGCACACTCATAAATCAATCGGTATTGAAATCAATCACCAAAACTAATTAATAAAAATCACTTTCTACTTATCTACTATCTAAGATAAAAAAACTATCTTATAACTCACGTCTTCTCAACTCTGATAACAGTTAGTGTCTGAAGCGGATATAGCAAATCCGGCGTATTACAACAACATAAGTCAAAATAAAAATGAATCAAAATAAAATCTGCACTCATCGAAAATAAAAATTATACACTGGCATCGAAAATAAATGTACAATATAAAATAATGTTTTCAAATTGTTTGCGGGGAAAAAAACCACAGCAATATGTAGGTATGTGCCACTTATGCAGTTGACCACACGTATCAAATTGTTCGAAACTCACGGATCGCTTACAGAAACAAACCTATTGCGAATACAAGGCAGACACCTACATCACTATAAAATTAAAAAATCTATGTGCGTGAAATTCCGCTGCTCTCAAATTTCTTGCGCTCAAGAATCGAATTACAGATCGTAGCTCATAGTCGGTGGGTGGCTAAATTTTCTTAAACATTATAAAATCATACCGCTGCAAATGGCGACTAAATGTGCGCAAAGCATGTTGGGAGGTTACGCGCATGAGCACTGCGGCGATCGCGCGACCTTCTCACTCTTATTCACAAACGGAACTTTTAAAAAGACCCTTGTATATTTATTTAAATTATTACATGTAGAACAAGTAATATACATAATGTCCTTTTCCCATTGCTTTGTCCAGGTTTAGAAATGAGTTAGAATTAGATTACCTTTAAAATAAAATAATTTTTTACCAAAAAGTTTGTACTTCTTGTCTAGATTCACTAATTGTAATTACTAAACCTGATACATATATACAATATTCAATGAATTCATATAAAATCAAAAAACTAAATTTATTCATTAAGAATGTAATTTATTCATTAAGTCTCCGAGTGAATTTTATATACAATAATGAATTTGAATTTCTAAAAACCTGGTTTACTTACGCATACGTTGTGAAATTCCAGGTAACTAAACGGACTCAATTTTAATTTAAAATAAACTAATTTACCCGTCTGTATTTTCGCTGTCTTCTCGAATTCCTTAATAGCTCATTTTAGCTGAAACAGAAATCCATTATACTGGCACACTCCATGGGAAAAACAACGTAATTACCTAAAAATCTTAAAATTTTCCGTGTCGAATTCTCGAGAAATTAATAAAATTTCTCTGAAAGTACATAACTTCTCTGTGTCTTAGATAGGATGTGCCGTGAACAAATTTCATAAAACTCAATCTTCAATATTATGTTTCCCTGAAACTTTTTAATCTACTTAGTTTCTACAACGGCAGGACTTAAAGTCAAAGTGAATAAATAAGACGTGACTTTGCCAGATCAAAGGTAAAAGTTAATTAATTTGAAGAAGTTTTTTTTTGTTTGAAATATAACCTTTTATAGCGTAAATGACTATAAAATTGAAACAATTTAATATTAAGCTGATGTAAAAAGCTATACATATTAATTCGTATAAGTATTATAACATTTTTATGAAAGCATAAATCGGCATATCCCTATGGGGTTTACATAATGTTCCGAGGCATGCGAAATTCACAATAATTAAGTTATCCATTTATTCGTATCTGAAAAGTGCATTCGTAGAGGTACGTGCGAAGGTGATTTGACGAGTGACTTTAATGAAATACTTAATTTAGGGTAATAAATATATAAAAAAGACATATAAATATTATTCAAAATCGAACGCACAGAATACAAGTGAAAATTACTATCCAGACATACATACTCATGTTTGTTTTACTATAGACTCGTTAGTGCATGCTGAGATTCACTATAATAACTCAATTACGACATACAATCAAAAATATAATGAATTAGAAAACAACTTTAAGAACTCAGAAAGAAAAGTGGAAAATATTGAAAAAGAGAAACGTAGAAACAATATAATTGTAACTGGAATAGAGATACAAGAGAAAAATGGAGATCTGAAGAAGCCCATAGAAGAGTGGATGAATGCGGAGCTGGGAGTAGAAAGTAAAGTTAAAAAGGTGAAAAGGATTACACAAAATAAAAACAAAAAAATATATACATTGATAGTGATCTGACACCGCAGGGGAGATATGTTCAAAAGAAGTTACGGCAAACAGCAAGGACATTGAGAGAAGAAGGAAAGATTGTTAAGATATGGAACATGAAGTTGATAGTTGATGAAAAATATATGTAAAGGTATTTTTAATAATATAAAAGATTATTAAAAATCTGGTTTGATGAAACTGGTGGGGTTTACCTACTCATGTATGTTTCAATTATTCTGATAAAAAGAGATGTTCTGGAACGAAAGGGAGAAAATAATAATAGAAATACCTACAAAAAACTAGCAAAAAAATGGATTTGATATGGCAAGGAAATGGGCATGAGCCGGTAAATCAAGAGGACTTAGAAAGAGAATAACAAATTTGATTCGAAACCCATGAGTAATTTGAAGAAGATAGTTAAAAATACAAAGCTTAGAGTTAGCACGTGGAACGTAAGAATAATGGTAACGGTAGGAAAAATGCAGGAAGTACCAAAAGAACTGGAAATATATAGAATAGACACAGCCGCAATACAAGAGATTCGATGGGAAGGACAAGGAAAACTAGACAAAGGTAGTTTTTCAGTACTATATTCGGCGATGAAAAGCAAGGCTACAATAGAGTAGCATTCATGATTCTAGGAAAACTAAGACAAAATGGAATGGAATTCAGACCAATAAATGAAAGCCTAGTTTACGTTAGAGCTTACAAAATTGTCGCTTATTTTCCAAAAAAAGAAAGTTTGTGTCTTCTTTGGAGCTCATTTATAAGAATAAATGCATTATTTTGACTGTATTTTAGTCTCTGGAGTATAGATAGTGATGTATCCAGGTTTCTTTGATAACAAGTGTTCATTTGAAAAGTCAATCTACTAGCATGTGATTTACTGGGAATATTTTGAAGTATGTCGTAAATTAAAATTTACTACTTAACCTACGAAGTCGTATATTTTGACAGTTTCATACATACAAATAAATAACAAATAATAGGTATTTATTGAAAACTATAACAAATGTTGAAAATTTTGTCCTCAAGATCAATGCACTTTAAAATCCTCCGTTCAAAATTTCTGATGATATTCTGCAACATTACTGGATTGTTATTAATTTCTATGCATTTCTGTTCGATTCACTGTAGCATATCATTCAAATTCAATATAGGTGTTCGAAATATGTTATTTTTTAGATAAGAAATTCTTGTATTTTGTGAATTTAGGTATCCCGTTTCATAAAACCATGCCTCATCAGTAAAGATGACTCTTTGCGAAAGTTCTCCATTATTGTTCATATTTACAAACCAATTACAAAACTGTTGTCAACGTGGATAATCAATTTCTAACAATTCTTGTACTGCTGTGACACGGTATGGATAAAGTTGTATATCTTTTTTTAATAACTTGTGAGTTGTACTAACAGAAAGGTTTATTTGATGACTCAAATGTCGAACAGATGTTTGTGGTTCATTTTCCATTATTTCTTCAACACGATTGACAACTTGAGGTGTACGTTTCTTAACTGCTCCGCTGCCTGATTTTGTTAAGAGACTACCAGTTTCAGAAAAAAGTTTTAAAGTTGTATCCAAAGTATTCTTAAATTGTATATAATCTATTACAAAATGTGGAAACTCAACTTGAAATTCTACCATGCAATCTTGAACTGAATAAACCCATAAACCATCAATTTTATTACCACTTCGAAAATAAGCCTGGACTAAAAAAATTTTATGTTCTAAAGTGAAAGCCATTTTAAAACTGAGAAGCAATTTATTTAAACCAGAATCGACGCACGATTATTTTAAGCACTAACTGATATTTGTGATTGACATTATCAAATGTCATTTGGATTTACGTTTACGGAACAACAAACACATACTAATATATTTGCGTCTTATTCTATCAAAATTTCAAAGTAACCTAGATTGACTTTTCAAATGAACACACGTTATATATCGATGAAAAAATTCTCTACATGCTGCATCCTCTTGTAACAATGGCAAGTTGTCATTGAGTTGTCACAAAGGTATATTGGCAATACAAAATCTAACACCTTTCTTTGTGAATTGACTATGTTATTGTACTGTTGTAAATTACGTAGGTCGTCATATTGCTCGAAGCAGTAGTTTTTCTGCAACTACTATGACTAAGACAAAAATTAGGAATACTGAAAACTCCCACTATATTTAAGAGATTAAGACATCACAGGTTTCCAAACGGAAAATTTCGACTTGGATAATAAGACCTTTACCACGACTAGAGAATACAATTTTTGTATTTTTGTACGGGTTTTGATCCCGTAAATCCCTGGACTGTACTAAGCTAATCTCGGGATTTCCGGGATTGCCAGTTTGCATTCCGTAATCCGTTGCGCCTTGACAATGACCTTACCTAGATTATATTAAGCGCACTTATTACATAAAGACAAAAAATCAAGGTACGATAAGAGAACTACACAGGTACAGCCCAAATAATATGTAACTTAGAAGGGACTTCCCCGCCCGGCATACTTCAATACAATACTGTTAAAGGGTAAAGGGATTCCCCGTCGGGGGGGGGGGGGGGGGGTACCCTGTACGAAAGTATAAATATGCTTATTAGGATTTACTTTTTCATTTATTATTCTACCAGCGACAAGGTTACGCAGGTTACGTCATTTAAATTTAAAAGTCAATTATCTGAAAAAGTTATTTTAAATGGCGGGAGACTTTGTTCATCATAAAAAAAAACAGTGAGAAAATTGCTCTTAGCGAAATACACGGATTTACCAAAATCAAGCCGTCACAATTCTAAAGCGTGTTACGAATTACAGTGAAAAAATCTGAACTGCAGAATTAAAACATTTGAAAAGTGCAGGTGAAAGATTCAGTCTATCTTTCGACGAGTGGACATCATTCCAATAAACGATCCATGACTGTCAACGTTCATTCATATAAAAAAATTCAGAGCTTAGGACTCGTTCCTATTCATGGCAGTATAACGGCTGAAAATTATCTTCGTATATTGAAAGAGCGTCTAAGTAAATTTGATATTTCCCTGGAGACTGATATCGTGGCTACTGTAATCGATGGACCGAACGTTATGATAACGGTGGGTCAGCTTGTTTGCATTGTTTGCACTGAACAACAACTGTGTCTCGCACATGGTATCAATTTGGCCGTCTGTGATGTGCTTTATAAAATAAAGAATTATTTTCAAGACAGGCAAGACAACCCTACCTCAGACTCAGATGATACTATGAATGAACCAGCTGTGACTGCTGATTATATGAACGATAGCGATGATGATGATAATTTAAAAGACTTAGACTGTCCAGAATCAGGTTTAATGTTAATGTCACAAAATGAACTTGCGCGAGAACACATACCAGAGTTAATGAAAGATGAAAACATTAATGAGCTGATAAAGAAAATCTGCATAGTTGTAGTGTATTCCAAAAGATCACCATTGAAAAATGAAACAGTACTTCAAAAATATGTGAAGATTGAACATGAAAAAGAGCTGTCACTTCTTTTGGACTGTAAAACCAGGTGGAATAGTCTTTTAACCATGCTGGAACGATTTTCTATTTTAAAAACCTGCATTCAAAAAGCTCTTGTAGATCTCAATCATCCAATACGTTTAGAAGATGCTGATTTTGACTTTGTAAATAAAATTGTTGATGTGCTGACCCCAATTAAATTAACAGTATAAGCAATCTGTCGACGATATGCTAATTTATGCACAGCTGATGCTGCTTTGAAATTTCTTATAAAACAATTGTCTAGCAAAAACTCAGCACTCGCCAATAAAATGAAAACATCCTTAGTGGAACGTATAAAGCAACGAATGAATTATTTATTATTATTTATTGAATTATTTACAAAATCCACGAAAAGATGATGAAAATCAGTTATTATCGGATTTGGAAAGGCTTGACTTATTTCCAGTTCCTTCACAGGCTTTAGTGGCGCAAATAAAGAGTATTGTTAAAAGACTAAATAGTCGAGAAGACACAGAAGAGGAAGAAAGGTCAAGATAACAAACAGATGATGAGCCAAGGCAACAAACCTCCCAACCCCAATTGACACTAAAGGAAAAGTTACAGCTGGAAATTAATAAGAGCATGGAATCCCCAGTACAAAATGAATCGGGTTGGTAAATAGTATTAGACGCGAAATGAGCCTGTTCAAAAATGGAGGAGTTCGTGGATATCACTTAGAATTAGCATATTAATATCTATTGTCTATTCCTCCAACCAGTGTAGAAACTGAGCGAGCGTTTTCAGCTGCTGCTTATGTTCGCAATAAACTTCGAAGCAGGCTTTGAAGTCAAACATTGGATGCTCTAACCACGACACAATCCGGTTAACGAAAAGTTCCGACCACATCGTGAAGAAAAATACTCCGTATATAAATTCAACTTTATTCCTAATACTATGAGCATTTTTATATGTAGTATAAACGCGAAGTATCCTCACTCTGTATATGCACAATATGAAATTAAAATATATAAGGGAACTAGCTTCTATTTTTTACAAATTGTAGTTAAAATTCAAATTTCCCTTTCTTAGTATCCCATTTTAAAATAAACCCGTATTTCAGAAAATGTAAATGTATGAATATTTACATTCTCCACCAACCGTATTTTAGGCTTATAAAAATAAATAAACGTAACAAAATTATTTATGATTTAATGAATTCAAATTTTGTTTAACTGTGCATGTAGGTAAATACAAAATTTCGTTTCATGCCTGCCTTTGAGATTGCGTTGAATTTATTTCGCAATCCAATCCCACAACGTTAAATTCGTAATTAAATTACAAACCTCTAGCACTGGTTACGCGCAGCATAAACATAAATTTATTGTGGATATAAAAATACAAACGGCAATATGGCAATACATCCGCTCAATTTATAAACTCATGTTAAAAAATAAAAAAATCATTATGTATAAAGTACCCAGATTTGTCAGGAAGAAAAAAACACTACCAAGCCGTAAAAAATAAAAACTTGAAAGCCAAGGCATGTTAAAATAATCCAAGTTTATAGCCACATAATACAAAGCGGTTTAATGTAGGTAGCGCCATCTAAATTTAATATGCAAAAGTAGCAGGACTCAATCATACACGGTAGTATTTTATTTTCATTTTCCTTGGATAATTTATGAGCTTTAATCAATTCATGTAGTACTTAAGTAAAAAACAAAACAAAATCTAACTTATGTAAAGAAATTAACGGTTAATTTTGATGAAACCATTAAATATAAACAACAATAATTTTCTTATAATAATTGTCCATGTTTTCATTTGCTAATAAAATCAGAAAATACTCGTTATACAGTTCGTGTCAGAATCAACGAATTTGATCTGTAGACACAAAAATACTAATAAAATTTTCAATATTTACAAGTTATCATTATAAAAACAAAAACAGTACGAACACGTTTTCAACTGAAAATAGTTTTTACAAGAAAATGAATTATTTTAACTATTTAATAGTTAAAATAATGAGACAAATTATGATTTTCTAATTTACTGGTGTAACACTATTAAAATATCTCAAATGATTCTTTCATCATCTATACACGTACTGTTTTAGTATAGTTCAATTTAGTTCTTCAATAGTTGTATAATTTTGTATCTTGACCCGCCGCTCACGGGGCGGGGCGTAGCTTCCGTATAAACGTTATTTATTTTGCTTGGTAGCAATTATATTGAAACTTAGGTGTGTATTCTAAATATTTTATTTATTTAACAAAAAAACCCTTAAACTTAATTTATTAAAGTAAATCTCACAAATGAAATACTTAATGTTAAACTTTAACTTAAAAAAGTAAGTGTATAGTTCCGAATAAATTCCATTGTTTAGTAATGAAATTTATTGGTAGGTACCTATTTATGAAACGTATAACGTGAGATACGGCCGTGTCCATCTGATGGAAACACTTTGTTAGTTCTACAGTTGTTATGTATACATTGCTAGTTGTTTCGGCGTTTTGTTAAAATGCAGCGCTGAGTGTTCTTGTAAGCTCGGTCCTAATAATTTTTGTGAGATAGCGAAGTGGTTCTTTTTGTGAATGGATCCTTCTCCAGCAGGGGCGTTCTGACGATTCTGTAGAAAGATAAAATACGTATTTGAGTCTCTGGAGAAGAATATCTTCACAAAAATATTAATAATGAACTTTGTATTGTGTTCTTACACCAGATTTTTAATCATATTTTATATTATTAAAAATAATTTAGTATTTTTTAAGTTTTGGTAAAGTTTTACCTACCTAGTATATTTCAAATTATTCTGTCATAGTGTATTACCAACCACCACGAAAATTACCAAAATTTTGTTGTTATTGATGTAAAAAAAGGCAGCGGATGAAGCAAATTAGAAAAAAAAATATCATAGAACTTCTGTCATAAGATATCGATCGCCTCTTAAGACCTCCCTCGCTTTGCTTGTCTTGTCCTAAAATTGCGATAAGATTCCAACTGCGATAAGATCTGTCTATAAATAATAATAGTGACTATAAATTATTGAATATTTTTTTCTTAAGCTGCAATAATTTTGCAACTTTATGTTGACATGCAAGTAACTCTAACCGTCTATTCATCTACACATGTATATATAAATAGAGATAATTATTTCGTGACCTTTGTATGTTATATAAATATAATAATAAAATTGACGTTCAAAAAATAAAAATGATATTTTATTTTTTGTACGCCAATTTTATTATTTTTCAACTCTACATTTTTTTCCCCAGAAGAAGCAACAAATTCTGTTGCGAAATATAGGGTTATTGAATAAAGGAGTTTTTTAATTGACAGACCACTTACCCGAATTTAAATTAATTTTTTATAATATATCACGGTCGATAATTTCGTTTCAATTATTTATATATATATACACTGTGTCCATAAAGTATGGACACAAGCCCGTAGTAACGTTATTGTGCATTATTTGACAAAATGCAAAGATATATCGATTAATGTTTTTTGTTAGCTATATTTAGATGCTACCATTTTGTTTTTTCCGTCGACCTTGAATAAGTTATGACGTAATTGATATTTTTTTTAAATGTCAACCCCACTTTTTCTTTGTGGATTTTGAAAGCTTTTACAATTCTTAATCGATGTTGTAAAAATTTTGGTATATTACATTAGAAAATTTTTGAGTAAACTGTGTTGTAATTCTAGGTTTTATTTTTGACATTTTCAGTATCAAATTTATAGCAAATGCTCAAAATGTTTTCCTTCATTTTGTTGACAAAATCCTAAGCGATGATAAATTCCATTTCGCACATTCTGTAATATTTCGGGAGTGATTAATCTGGTTTCGTAGATGATGCGTTGTCGTAAAACGTCCAAATTTTCCGGTTGTGTCGCATAGACTTTTCTAATGTAACACTAACACCAAAATGTTTAAATCATCGAATAAAGAATTGGAAAAACTTTCAAAATCCATAAAAAAAATGGGGTTGACGTTTAAAAAAAATTATCAATGACTTATTCAAGGTCGACGGAAAAAAAAACAAAATGGTAGCATCTAAATATAGCTAATAAAAAACATTAATCGACATATCTTTGCATTTTGTCAAATAATGCACAATAACGTTATTACGGGCTAGTGTCCATACTTTATGGACGCAAATGATTACTCAAAAATTTTCTAATGTAACATACCAAAATTTTTACATCATCGAATAAAGAATTGTAAAAGCTTTCAAAATCCACAAAAAAAAAATGGGGTTGACACTTAAAAAAATTATCAATGACGTCATAACTTATTCAAGGTCGACGGAAAAAACAAAATAGTAGCATCTAAATATAGCTAATAAAAAACATTAATCGATATATCTATGCATTTTGTCAAATAATGCACAATAACATTATTACGGGCTTGTGTCCATACTTTATGGACACAGTGTATATATATATATAACGTGTGTTCATTTGAAAAGTCAATCTAGGTTACTTTGAAATTTTGATAGAATAAGACGCAAATATATTAGTATGTGTTTGTTGTTCCGTAAACGTAAATCTAAATGACATTTGATAATGTCAATCACAAATATCAGTCAGTTGTTATTTATTAGATTGTATGAAACTGTCAAAATATACGACTTCGTAGGTTAAGTAGTAAATTTTAATTTACAACATACTTCAAAATGTTCTCAGTAAATCACATGCTACTAGATTGACTTTTCAAATGAACACTTGTTATATTAGAAGGAATTTCTTATTTCCTTAGCCGTAATTGTAATACGAGATAAAATTAATATTTTCGGGGGGGGGTAATTAAAACAATATTTAATTTGACGTTCGATACTATATATAATATCTTTTTCAAAAAACTGTATTTATTTTAGTGTTAAAAAATGTAAGAGATGATATAATAAATCTACTTACATTAAATATGTCTGGTGTTAATATATTGCGCCCTTTTTTGGATTTCTAAATAAAACTAAGCTTTGTGTGTTGGACGGGTGGAAGGAATATTGGCTTTGTCAATACTCTGTGAGGGGGAGGGGTTGATTTAACTCTTCTCGGACATGTATTTTATATAATGGGTAGGTATATTGCTGACAAATTATTTAAATCTGTACGGTCATTAATTGAATTGGTATTTATTTTGTATGTGGATGCTTTCTAGTATATTTCTTGCTTTGTTGTTTTTTTTTTCAGATGTAATTATTGCCGTTTTATCGAAATTTAAAGTATGTTTTGTTGGTTTGACATGTTTTTTAAGAGCTGTACTATTGTTTGAAAATTTGTGTCCATTTAAACGTTCTTATAGATATTCAAATTAAATTTATTTTTTGGATATTTGAGTGATTTAACATTCTATCCGAGTTACTAGGTTTCCTATACCAATTTATCATGAGGTGAATGATTCCAGTGTCAAGGAAAGGCACGCCTCCCTAATTTTCACATTCAATTGTGAATTGAATGTTGGGGTGAAATAAATTAAATATCTCTAAAATGCCATCTATTTCAGATACGGGTAAAGCACATATCAGATCGTCAACATATTTATGAATGAAAACAAATTGAAATGGTAACACTTTGAGTATGTTATCCATAATTAAGTTAGTAAGGATCAGGATGAGTGGTGCACCCATGGGCATTTTTGAAATCTGTGAGTAGTATTTGTTGTTAAATGTAAAATAACTATTGTGCGAGACGAAACTCAACAAGGTGAAAGAGGAATTATAAGTTATAGTTGTGAAGTCTGATATATCTATTGTGTAATATATGCAATACCATGTCCAATGGTATATTGGTAAACAGTGATACTACCTCTAATTAAAATATGTGATAGCTGTCCCGTAGTAGGAAATCTTGGTACTTGAAAGAATTGGATTGACTCGTGTTTACCTTTTTGCTGTTTGCGCAAGATTTTAAATGAGTCCAACATTTATATTGTTTTATCTGCAGTCATCGTTTTATTATCACAGTGTTTTATACATAGTATTAGTGTTGAACATGATGTTCTTAGAGAGTAAATAATGAATTTAGTGATTGTATCCATAAATATAGTTCATATTTGTAAGTATTTAAAATCATTTATAAAATACCATGTCGCGATTGCGATAGTTACTACATAGGCCAAACTAAACAATATTTATACAAAAGAATACAAGCCCACAAATACTCTAAAACAGAAAAAACTGCTTCATTTACACTCAAACTACAAGGCGATCACCATTTCGATTTTGAAAACACACAGATAATTGATAAAGAACAACACACAATGAAAAGGGAAATTAAAGAAATGATTAGTACTAAACAAGAAAAAAATTCAATTAACAACAGAAGTGATATAAAAAAA
Organism: Melolontha melolontha; assembly: GCA_935421215.2. NCBI lineage: Eukaryota > Metazoa > Arthropoda > Insecta > Coleoptera > Scarabaeidae > Melolontha > Melolontha melolontha. The sequence continues at coordinate 103,848,710 of OW285240.1, read as the reverse complement.
TGAAGCTGTATATACTACAGCTTAATTACGTAACGATCTGCAATTTATGTATAATAATATATGTTGCTGTTATATAAATATATATATATATATATATCTTATGTTTTATTTAAATATCTGTACATTTGCTTATCATGCTGACAGTTCCTTGTTTGGATCCCTGACTGGCTGTCCGAGTAGGTTTTCGTGGTTTTCCTTCTCGTTTAGGGCGAATGCCGGCAGCTTAACATCTTAAGCCGCTGCACGGGCGCATACATAATAATAACTCATGCCTTGCCATTCTCTGTTTTTGTTGTCTAACTATTTTTTGAATACTAAGGCATAATTTATTATTATTAAACTGGATGTATCTTTGAATAATTTTATCCATGACAACTACAATTGTATAAGTATGACATTAATATACTGTCAATTATATTTTATATTCTTTGAGAAAGGCATCACTTGCCGAAACATGTAAGATTATTTTAAATATATGCATTTTTGAGTAATACCAGACCTTAAATCGCCAACTAATTAAATCTACCATAACATACAAAGGTCACGAAATAATTATCTTTATATATATATATATATATATATATATATATATATATACATATATATATATATATATATATATATATATACATATACTCAAATCTAGCAATGGCAAAGCATTGCCGAGTTCAGCTAGTATTTATATAAGATATTCTAATCAAATAAGATAATTTTAAGCGAATGATCAAGCAAGCTAATTTCTTAGGGTTGTCTAGTTAAATATTCGCTTCAATAATTTATAGGCACTCGGTTCTATTAACTTCTATTTAAAAAAAAATATAAAAACCAGGTATTGACATTCAATAAACTTAACAATTTTTAATGTTTAAATTATGTTACACGTTTAACTGCTAAATATATTCATATACATACATGCTTACTCTGATACGCACTTTTACTGGTCAATTAATCAGTGGTTGCTATTTCCAGTACATATATTTCTTCATTCTCTAATTAGTTGTATTTGTTAAAATACTTTTTCTTATACAGTATGCTATTGCGTTTCAAATATTCAAAATTTTTTTTTTTTATTTCAGGTATAAAAAATGAGGAAAGGCAGCCTCCAAACGCAAACATCTGAACCCCTCATAGTTGTGGACGATTCCAAAGCCGACACGTATTCATCGTCAGAACACAATTCCGAAGATGATTCGCCTACAATGAACCCTTATTTATTATCACCTTGGAGTCGCGATGTTAGAAAGCATTCTCTTCCAACTCCTATATGCAGCGGCATTACAGCGAGTCAAGTGCGAAGGTTGTCGGAAAGAGGAGAAGGTGCACCCGGTCCCAGACAAACGGAATTCTTAGCTACTCTTTCCTCTGCACCCGCTCCAGTACCAGGTGGACGACGGCATTCTGTTGTAACAATATCTAGAGTTCCGACCACTTTATTTGGTAGAAGCAGACGAGAATCAGTGGCAGCTTTTCCATCTAGCCCTTTTTCCGGAAGAATTTTACCCAGTCGAAGGGAATCCGTAGCTGGACCACCTTCCACGGAGCCTAGAGGCAGCGTACATAATTTGCAATTGGATATAATGGACGATATAGTACAGGCGCGGAAGGTACGCATGAAATTGTGGAATACCAGTAACGAAAGAGTTTGCGAAGTGCAACCTTTAGACGAAGCAGGAAGCATTCAGAGATATGCTTCTAGTTCAAGTGGTCGGAGATATTCGGATTTCGTCGGTACAACATTGGCGCCCATACCAAGTTCGAGCAAGCGGAGAGCATCAGAACTTCCTCAACCACCACCTCAACCGGCATCATCATCATCTTCGTCGACATGTTCTACGTCAGCGAACGCATGTAAGCCACTTTCATCGGGAATTGTATGCACAAATACTGATTTAATCTCTATTTTGTCCTCATTAACTTCGTCTGCGATGGAAATCAACCAGTGTGAGGTGACTGGTTCGATGACGAGACAGGAGGGTCGATCGGGAAGCATTGACAGAAAGAGGAACCGTCTGAAGAATAGCAGGTCCAATAGTTTCGATATATCGATTTTGTACGGAATGGACAATAAAATCGAACGCATGGATACCAGAAACACGCCGAAGAACTGGTTCATCAAAAGACACCAACCGATGGCTTCCAAATCCGACAACAGTAATCAAACGAAAATGACACCCCAAATAACTTTCGCTAATGAAAAGAAATCGATAAAAATTTCGGAAGGGAAGAAAAACACAACGGATACAACACAAAAGGTCGTATGGGATGGTCGAAGCGGTTCTCTAGTCGATGCTCAGCTTTTAGGTAACGCAATCGAAGATTTCTTAAGACGAAGTAGTCCGGAAAAAAGCGATACATGCACGTCTACTTCATCACCTAGCAAGGGCGCCATTCCAAAAACAACACAAACCAAGTCTTCTACTAAAACGAAATCAAGCTGGTTTTCTAGCAAAGGAGATGGAAATAACGAGACCTGTGACTCTTCAATTTGCTCCACGTTAAAAGACTTATTCGTCAAGTAGCTCATGTCTCCTTTCCTAGATCTAATCTAAACGATTGCACATTACATCTACTATTAATATTATTACTGAATTACCCTCACTTCAAATCCCTTAGATAATATAATTATCACTGAAGGAACAAATTACCAATATTACAATATAAATGTGTCTTAATAACGTTGATGGAGTACAATCACATAGAAAAAAAAATCATATTCGATGTTCAGATGATAAATTTAGAATAATTATATATAATTATATGGTAATGTGTCTACTTTCTTTGTATATACTTGAGAAATTCGTATCCAGATTATATGTTAAAAATTGTCTGAAATGCAGGTAAAAGCAAATTCAGCAAACGAATGTGTAAAATCTATAATCACAGATGCTTTCGTTAATCTCTTCTGATTTGTTTTTTAACACAGTTGTGTGGAATATTTCTTCCGTCTCCAATTAGACCAAGCTCAATAATTAAGTGAAATTAATGAAAAACTACGGACTAAAGAACAATATTTTAAATCAAGATTGTGACGTATTCTGTAAAAGTTAAAACTCCTACGACAATATAGCTTTAAATCCTGGATATGCATTTTGACAACTAAGTTGTTATCATTAGCAGTAGAAATACGTCGGTAATATAGTGATGTGCTTTGCTTGTGTAAAACGCGAGTGTAATACTTTATCTATTGCTCATAATGACAACTTAGTTGTGGAAATACGTACTCCAGATTTAAAACTGAATTGTGGTAAGTGTTTTTATAAAATTAGCTAACCCTTTATATACTGCGTCAAGTGTAGACCATTTAGAAAAGGTTGCTCGAAGAACAAAAAATCTAAAGCAATTAATCAATTGTTAATTATGAAATTTGACAATTATAAATAATCATAAGCAATGGACTGTAATTCTCAAATATATATGAAAAGATCTTTTCAAACAAGCAAAAAAATCGTTCACAACTGAACACTAAAAATCAGATAGGAATAAAACATTAGTCATGAATAGAGCTGAGGATGTTTGCGGTATAACCATGGTTATATCATGTAACCATAGTAAATTACTATGGTTACATGATATAACCATGGTTATACCGCAAACATCCTCAGCTCTAGTCATGAATAGTAAGGAAGTATGAAACACTGTCAGTTTGGTATACTAATTTAACCACCACCTTACGTATAAAAACATAAATAAAGCAAATAGGTGCATATTCTTTAAAATTTCCAAAAGCACTAAATTTATAGGAATGTTTCAGTGTGTAGTGTGTAGTGGATTCCTACAGCCTAGTCTGCATCACATATTTTAACCGCCATTCTTCTCTATTCTTCCAATCGTCCTCTTCCATGGCTCTATCTCTCATGATTTAATCTATCCCTTCATTCCATGTTATTACAGATCTTCTCTTGTTTTGTGGTGCATTCTAGAATGCCCTCATTGACCACCGATTCTCCTCCATTCCCATTACATATCTGTACCAGAGTAATTTTCTTATTTCCCCATTTAGTATTCACTGCTTTTCTGAAATTCGACATGCTCTCCTTGAAAAGTCCATCTCCACACTTTCTATAGCCTTTGTATTTTTTTTTTGATAATTCTCAACATTCTGAGCGATAAGTAGAAATTGGCTTAACGATAAATTTGTATATCATTATTTTAGTTGTTAGTTTCATCTTCATTTTAAATGCATCTTTTCTAAATATTCTATTTTAACTTGGCTTGGTCATTGTCCATAATTGTTTCTGGAGTTCCAGGTGGAAAGCACGTCCTGGGTAGTGAACTAAGCGTCGGCCAAGAGAGAACCAGTACCAAGGACGTGGTTCCAGCCCGAAAATCCAGAAACAATTATTCTATTTTATGGACTATTGGAGCTTTATCCAAAATATTGGTTCTCACACGAGGAACCCAAAGTGTGTGCTGTGATTTAGTACAAAAAATTGTACTGCGCCAAGTAAGATAGAGAATCAATTCTGTTTGTAACAATTTTGATTAAAAAGTTGGCACTAGATACATTCCTCCGTTCCGAAACATTCCTCCGTTCAAAAAACTATTGTGATCTACACCACGCGATGGATATATTCCATTAGTTCTGACAGAAATATATTTCCAGAACATCCTTCGAATTTTCTTCAAGCCAAGTTGCTCGTAAGTATATTTGGACTGATCTACAACTGAAGCGTTGATTTTAAATGATAACCGGCGCTTTAAATAAAGCCCTTGTGTTATCATGTGTGAACCTACATTCACCATTCAGCGTTAACCATTTTTCGATTCTCCAAATTCACAACAGCAACATGACCAACAACATTGTAAAACAAAGTGATTACTTTCTGGTAACACTTCAAAATCCAACATTTGAAGTTGGTTACAATTCAAGGAGGAAAATTCAAAATACCCTAAATATCGTTTACTTTTTGACTTATACTATGTAGAACCAAGGCTTATACTAAAACTAAATTACCTCGCCTATAGCGGTGTTGTAGACCAAATTGCAAGACCCTTCATGAAATTTCTTAACTAACTTAACACGATTTTCTTTTTGTACATTAAGTAAATTGTGAAGAGCCTAGAGAAGTCTTTCTTTTATTCAGGTATTTGTGTAATATCATATGTATGCGTTTCGTGCTGATGTCTAGAGAGGAATTAATCGTAAAATATGGAACATATTGAACCGTCATTATCATTTTACGCACAGTATCAATGGCTTGAATCATCTTTGGGACTGTAATGTCCATTTGTAAATTATGTGTATGAATGGTATTATTCGATAGTGTTTTATTACTAGGCCACCACATATACTTTGTTATTTAGTCAAATTAGTAAAGTATCTTCTTCTGATTGTTTGTCATTTAATAATAATAATAATAATAATAATAATAATAATAATAATAATAAAGTAGTTTATTTGGCAGACTCCAGCTAAGCTATTCTACTCAACCACTAGTTGCATGCGTTTGAAGAAAGATAACTAACTAATAAATTAAATAGTAATTTAACTTAAGCTTATATGTATGCGTCATTTAGCAAATATAATGGCACAAGAGAGAGAAAGACAAGAGAGGGAAGAGGAAGGAAAAATGAAATTAAGCCTTTTTTGTGTTCGTTCAACACTATTTAATGAGAAGCTGCGAAATATTACAAAAATCGTATTTTTCGATAAGCCTTGAATTACCCAAGAAAAGTCACATGGTTTATAAAATATACTGTTGGTTTCACAAAATATATGTTCTATCGGGAGCGATTAGAAGTGGACATGATTTATGTTAGTATGTCGTAATTTCAAATAATTAACTAATTTAAACTGTATTCGTCAAAACATTAACAATTCAAAGTGTTAATGTTTTGACGAATGTGTACTAAAAGTGTCAGTTTAATAAATTCTATACGAAAGTTTCATTAAATTAATAGTGGTTATAACAAATTCCATAAATTAAATTAATATTTTGCCCATGATCCATTGCTTGCAATTACCGTTCCAAGACGATTTCTTATTGAAAATATGAGAGATACTGTATCACAATCAGCTAGATCTTCCCAGACATTTGCCATTTCTAGCGACAGATCGATTTTATTTTGAGCAATGAAATTATTTTCATACATTTTTTTCACCATTAATGAAACAAATATTCTGCATCGGATTTAAATCAGGACTATTTGCAGCCATGGCAAAACGTTTTGAAACCGTTCTCTAATAATATATGCGTATGGATTGGTGAATTGTCATGCTGAAATATGAAACCATTATCATAAATCTGCCCCACAGATGGTAACATTAAGTTATTTAAAATGTCAATGTATTGTAAAGCTGTAAGTCGTTGATCAATTTCTCAACAAACGCCTAACCCACTTGCAGAAATCCATCCCCAAACACTAAGAGAAAATCGTCCACTTTTTCCTAAAGTTTTTATGTAATCTGCCGAATATCGGGAATTTATAGGTCTGTAGATTCTTACTGATTCATTAATTCAAGATTGAAACTTTTTTCATCGGAAAATACAACATTCCTCCAAAAATTATTATCCCTATTGTTGTATTTGCAAATTCTAAACGCCTCTCCTTATACTGATCAGTTAGCACAAACTTCTTGGTAGCACATTGATTTTGCAAACCTAATTTAAGAATTTTTTTAAATGCTGTCCACCGGGAACTAGGAAAATCAGTATCTTCTTTTGCTCTCACAGCAGTGTGAAGGAAGATACTGCCCATTATCTTGATCTGGATTTGATAGTTTTTGTTTACCACCACCGTGTCTGCCAGCCACATTTGCTTTTTCATTCCATAATTTCAAAATTTTATGAATGCGCTGCTGTTAGTCGCAAGGACCAACCGTTCTCTGCTCGCATTCTCTCTGCTTCCGTTAAATGTCTAGGCATTTTCAATAATTTAAATAAATAATTTAAAAAAAAATACAAAAATTCAAGAAATAATTTATGTAAATTGGTTTGCCAGAAATATTTGACAATTTTAACAATATGATATGATAAATAAATGAAATCTCAATAGCACTGAATTCGAATAAAGTCTATATTAAAGTGTAAAAATGAATTGTTCACTTTCATTTGCTCCCGATAGTACATCAGCTCAATTAAATAATAAAACAATTCGGTTACACAATTTGCAAGCTAAGTCCTTACAGTCGGTGAAAATATATATATATATACCACTTAATCAGATAGAAGGACGTATGGCTTAGCTTGCTACAGGTCTGCAATTTGTGTTGGTATACGCAAATAAGATGTCTCGTACTAGGGACCACCATCTGGGTTCGATAGCAGTGCGTTGTATTTATCGAAATTCTGTGTTCGAACTACGCCAACATTGAAAAATGGAAAAAAGCGAATCGAAATGAAGCTCATTTCGATACTCTTTTGGTTTTCCTAATGAGTTCATTACGAACGCAAAATAGAAAATAGTATATGAAAACACAAGTTTCATAAGGTACCATTTTGCCGAATGAGTTTTGTAAAAAACGAGTGCTGCAAAAGGCTTTATGAAACGAGTTTTTTATACTATTTTTTCTACTTTGCATTTTTTAATTTGAAAGTCAATTTTTTTATTTTTATATAAAGTAAACTTGGTCACGTTGTTACTTGACATTTTCAAATTTAAATCTTGCTATCCGCGAAGTATATTATATTACATATTATTTATTAATTTTCGTTAACATTATTTGATATTTTATTTAAAAATATAAACATGAATGACATAGAAAGTAATATATTTTGTTGTCATTTATATACAATATAAGTTGTTTGTGTAGCCTACATACATATATCATATCTGTCAAATGTACTTAAATTCTTAAAATCAAGTGACAGCAATGATATTTATTTCTGTGTTCAAACAACGCCAACATCGAAAAAATGAAAAAAAGCGTATCGAAGTGAAGCTCAGTTCGATACTGTTTTGTCATAATGAGTTCATTCTACTAAAAAAGCTTTATGCATATCTTTAATAGCCATTATTTTTCCTTTTGATCAAACTATATTGATATATAATTGACATTGATAGAAATTTGAATTAACATCTTATTGACTTAAGTCTCGACATACTTTTTATATACACAGCCTGCTGCGAGTCAGAATTTTAATGATCACTCGTCTAAACTATTGTAATGTTTGTCTTTCCGGGTGATTAAATAAAACTAACGGCAATTTAAACACACACTATATTAACAATAAAAACAGAATACACTAAATAACAACTTAAAAACTAATAACTAATAATAAGAACATTTATTTTTACAATCACTATTTATTGCATTTATATATCACACGACGACGTTTATTCGTTGAATGAATTAAATCCCTCTTGAGGGCTACTTATATTCAAGGGAAAACTCTCGTATGTTCGATTTTCTCGATCCATCTGCATCGACATTTTTCTAGACGATGCAAGACGTATCGTCGGATGACTCATCACACTATTATCAAATCTAATGATATAAAATTCAAGCTTGTACAGAGAATAATAAATATTTATGTCATAATTATGTCATACAAAATTTCAACATTCAGAGTGGGGAAAACTGTACTATACCTTCAACCACTTGAACGTGCACACTTGGGAACAAAAAAATTCGGGTATGCTGAAGCTTTTATATCAACTTTAAAAACCTGATAAATTTCGGAAATAGTTTTCACTTCCATATTGGGCTTATATCATAGGATTCATAGGTCTATATGTTTTCTTGTGAACAACTGTTGGTGCATAACTAAATCACACTTAGAATTCAGACTACTTAACACAAGCTTGTCAGTATGAATAATTGCACTGAAATTAGGATATTTATTTAATGTTTTAGTATTACAAAAACTATAAAACAACATACGGCCGATAAGTATGTGAGAAACTCGGATAATTTATAGTCTCGGCCATAGAATTTATCGTCGCGTCGTCTGTTATATCAATCATGTCGGCCTAATACCGTTATAAACTATTACAACGTTTTTTCAGAATATCGTAACTATAAAATGGTTGACTGTGTTACTTTTTATAGATCAATCTTATTAAAAATAATAAAATAAAATAAAGCAATCACTTTGTTTTACCACTTTATTCACATATAATTGTGACCGCGGTTTCGACATACAATGTCATTATCAAACTGCAAAAGTTACAGGCCTACATAGAACTTATAAATGACACAAAAAATATATGGGGGTGGTTTATGATGTTATTTACAAATTACTACTACATACTTAACTATTATATACAGCATTGGAAAAGAGGTGTATATATAAGATCCAACTGGTCATTTAAAACGATATCTATTGTGCCTTTCCGGCTTTTGAAAACCTCTAGGGCCTCTAAAATATTTAATTTACGACCTTTATCGGCCAAATGCAATATTTTACGGTGACCAAATGTATGTCTTTCTGTAATAAGATGGCTTGCGAATGTTGAATCTGTCTTCTTTAGTTTGTATGACCTCAAGTGTTCTTTTTCCCGTATAATAAAACTTCGACCAGTCTGACCTATATATACACTTTTACAATCACTACAATACAACTTATACACTCCTGATTTGTTATTGATATCTGTTTTAGGTTTTGCGTTAAAAATGAAATTACTTGTTTTTACATATGGTTTGTAAGCTATACTAACATTACTATTATTTTTTGAAATTATATTTCCAATTTGCTCGCTTATTTTACCGAAGTAAGTTAACGAGACAAATTGTTTCAAATTAGCACTATCTTTAGGATATACTAAACTAAGGGCCACTTGTAACTGTTTTTTCTTTAGTATACTGTCAATTACGCTACTTTTATAACTATTGTTTACCGCTATTTGTTTTATAGTATTGATTTTTAACGCAAAACCTAAAACAGATATCAATAACCAATCAGGAGTGTATAAGTTGTATTGTAATGATTGTAAAAGTGTATATATAGGTCAGACTAGTCGAAGTTTTATTATACGGGAAAAAGAACACTTGAGGTCATACAAACTAAAGAAGACAGATTCAACATTCGCAACCATCTTATTACAGAAAGACATACATTTGGCCACCGTAAAATATTGCATTTGGCCGATAAAGGTCGTAAATTAAATATTTTAGAGGCCCTAGAGGTTTTCAAAAGCCGGAACGGCACAATAGATATCGTTTTAAATGACCAGTTGGATCTTATATATACTCCTCTTTTCCAATGCTGTATATAATAGTTAAGTATATAGTAGTAATTTGTAAATAACATCATAAACCACCCCCATATATTTTTTGTGTCATTTATAAGTTCTATGTAGGCCTGTAACTTTTGCAGTTTGATAATGACATTGTATGTCGAAACCGCGGTCACAATTATATGTGAATAAAGTGGTAAAACAAAGTGATTGCTTTATTTTATTTTATTATTTTCAAAATGAATTACCACAAAGTTACGGCTACCAGTATTAATTTTCTCAATCTTATTAAATTTAAATACATTACCAATACAAAATTATTTTTGCAGACTAATATACTTTCCCGAAAATATATTAAAACAAATACTAAAAAATGTATATAATTTATTTAATTATAAAATACGGTGTGCTGAATATAAATAAAACTATGCAAATCACCAAAAAATAAACTCTAATCGAGAAGTAACTTGAACACAGGTATGAATCGTAGCTGGTGTCTTAATCTCACGTAAGATATACAACACCAACTATGCCTAATTCACTATTATTTAACAGTCTTACAGAAATGAATACAAAACAAAACCTTCAAGACAATTTTTGCTCCACCATTTCTGGTATATACAGGGTTAAGCAAATGTATGGATACACTCGAATATCTTTGATATAGCTACTTAGATTTTAATAAGACTTTCCACAATTAATTAAGTGCAAATCAGGGATTCGATGAGTATATTTTTATCCGAATTAGACTGCCGGTTTAGCTGGAAACGATGTTAACTTATTTATTTTAAATGAAACACCCTGTATATTTATACGAATGTCAATAGAGCTCTGCAATAAGTAATAAAGTTCGGCACCCTTTTTTTCAAGAACGACAGAGATATTTAATTAATTCTAATAATGCATATTTCATTGAGAACAAGACAAATGAACACAAAAAATTTAAACAAATATCTGTTAAGAAAGTTTTAGAAATGATGATCGTTCACGTCTTGACAATATGCAAATCTGTGAACAAATTCTTGAATGACATTTGCCAAACCCTCTTCACAAATTAATTACACTTCCTCAATTATTATAACTCCAGATAATGCGGGCACTCGTCCAAATTATGCAGTCTAATATAAGCGTGGGGATCATTTAATGAATCCTCTACGTCCAATCCACCGATTTAGGTATGTTTCGTTTAAGAAATTTCTAACATTAAGGACATAGTTCCATCTTGTTAGAGCCAAACACTTACAGGTAATTCCCCATCTTCCTCAATATTAGGAACAACCTGATCAGGTAAAATATCTAAATATACCTGTCCAGATAGTGTACCATGAATGAAAGAAAGACCAGTAATACGGTTCTTAGAAAATACCGGCACAAACTTCATTTCTGAGGATGTTGTGGATGCGTTTCTAGCATCCAATGAGGGTTATCTATTGACCAATATCTATGATTACGGTAATTAACGGTACCATTCAAACAAAACGTAGCCCCGTCTCAAAACTCAAATTGTATGTAAAATATTGGTCATTTTTGCAAATCTCCATCATTCTTTCGCAAAATTAAATTCTACGGTCATAATCCCCGTCCAATAATTTTTGCAGCAAATCTGGGTTATACGGATGATATTTTTCATGTTTCAATATTCTGGCTAGTGATCGGCAACTTATATCATAGTTTAGTGCGAGGGATGTAGTAGAAGTTTGTGGTAATTCTTCTAATACTATGGCAATATCTTGAGCAATAATTTCATTAGCTGCGACCTTTGGTCGTTCGCTTTTCGGTAAATTTCTAACATTTCCTGTCAAGTTAAACCTTCCCAATGTTTTATCAACGACAGTTCATGATATTGGATACCGATCTTGCACTACCTTCTTCTTGCAAATTGTTAAATAAACCGCATACTTCTTCATGAGTTCGGACGCGGTCACCAAAACCAATCAACATAATTTCAATGCGTTCTTTTTCATTTAATTGAACCATTACTAATATTTGAACATCTACAAAATTAATTTTGACAGTTTAAGTCAAGTACTGAATTTTAATTCCATGGCTTACTAAACATAAACATGATTTTAAAACATTGGTTTTAATTAAATATCTGTGCCGTTGTTGACCAAAAGGGTACCAAACTTTATTATTGGTGAACTCCCAGAGCAGGGATATATTGAAATTCGTATTTAAAAAAAAAAGTTAACATCATTTCCAGCTAAACTGGAAGTCTGATTCCGATATATCGAATCCCCGATTTGAATTTAATTAATTGTGGAAAGTCTTATTAAAATCTAAGTAGCCATATCAAAGATATTCGAATGGATTCATACATTTGCCTAACACTGTATATAAAGCGTTTGCAGGCCTTTTAGGCCCATTACTTCGTAAATTATCCCACTTCTTCCTGTCCCTTTCCAACACTCTCCAATTCCTGAGTCCCTTGTCTAACATATCCTCGATAACAATATCTCTCCATTTTCTCCTTGGTCTACTTCTCTTTCATTCTTGGTCTTCTCATCCTATATTCTTACTAAGTCTGTCGTTTTCTAATCTTACAAGGTGGCCGAGACACTGGAATCGCCGCATTCTTATAAACTGCGTTGCATATAGAATGCGGATTTCATCATTCACTCGTGTATCTCAAAGAAGAGGACAGAGGTAGCTCTGTCTTCTTCCCACGAAATATCCTCCTTAGCATCCTTCACTTCTAGATCTCTAATTTTTCTTGTACCTTCTCATTCATTATCCATAATTCGCAGCTATATGTCAAAGTTGATCTCAGTACTGATTTATATAATCTGATTTTCGCTTTCTTTGATACCTCTTTCGATTGATGTATATTATTTAATCCTCCGTCTATTAATTTTTGCCAGTATTTAATCTATTTGCGTGGTCTCATTACAATTACTATCTATCAACAGCCCTAAATACATGCAGCTATCTATCTCTTCAAAGATCAAGACCTCCACATTTATAGTAATATATGTATGTTCATTCCAAATACTAGCCAACATTTAAATTTTTAATATAAATTAAAATTGTGGTAGGGTTTCATATGAATTAAAATGATTGTTCTACTCACGTATATTTTATTTATAACTATAATAATAACTACCATCAACCCTAAAAATAAAATATACTCACCACCGATTTTAATTCAATAACTTGACATTTTTTAAACAAAAGTATCTTTCGTTTGAATCGTAAAACCTAACATATTTTCTGGCAAAAATGACGCAATCTGTTAACATATCATGCAACATAATTGTAAGCTTATACGCTAAATTAACCGATGTTTATACAGTTTATAATTTTCGATAAGCAAACTAGAGGGCGATTTTTCAATATTCTAATATTCATATTGATTGCTTGTATCTGACCTTCAATATTAAATGTTTCTTAAAAGAAAGTTTTTATTCTGAATTTCCGAAGTACTACACAATTTACACTGATTCTTCTTGGTATTTTTTTTGTATATCGAATTTACTTTTTTATTTATTAAGGGGACACTTATAAAAAGCAAAAAAAATGTAGTGATGTAAATAAATGCCCAAATTATTTTAAAGTCGTTGTAAAGTTAGTATATATATATATATATATATACCGTATGTGTTAAATATCATTAGGCATAGGAAATCAACGTATGAGTACATACGATGTATACACATATCAGAAAGCCAGTCCAATGCCGGCAAAGACCGCGATGACCGACGATTGTCTCAGATACTGATTGACTGGAAATGTATAATATTATAAATAACTTTGAAACTTGTTTGTGTCTCAATAACTGTACGAAATGCAAACCAAGAGAGGTATCACCACAAAAAATGCCTCTTGTATAATTTATTATAATTTTTAGAAGCCTCTTTAACTTATTTTATTAAGATTAATCTTTAATTTTATTAGAATTACGCTTTTGTTTATGTGACGCATCGCAGCTTAAAAATTTCCAACATCTACTGAAAGAAAAAAGAAAAGCAAATCCCTTGCAAATCGTAAATGTTATTTTAGAACGCATTACAAGTACCTATGTCGATGGTCAAATGATTACTGCTAACTTGTATTTGCGAAGCAATCGGAGACAATCGTTGTCAGTCGTTGCGCTCTTCGCCGGCATTGGATCGGCTTTCTCATATACGTATACATCGTATGTACTTCATACATTGATTCCCTATGCCTAATGATATTTGACACATACGGTATATATATATATAACGGGTGTTCATTTGAAAAGTCAATCTAGTAGCATGTGATTTACTGAGAACATTTTGAAGTATGTCGTAAATTAAAATTTACTACTTAACCTACGAAGTCGTATATTTTGACAGTTTCATACATACAAATAAATAACAAATGTGATTAACATTATCAAATGTCATTTGGATTTACGTTTACGGAACAACAAACACATACTAATATATATGCGTCTTATTCTATCAAAATTTCAAAGTAACCTAGATTGACTTTTCAAATGAACACACGTTATATATATATATATATATATATATATATATTTTAATTCCAATAACAAATATTTAAATTTACTTTATATTAAATTATCAAACTCGTTGACATTAAAATTTGAGTAAAAACATCATATTTACTATTTATTAAATGTGACAGATTAAACATTTTTCACTAATACTTTTTTTTCGCTATTGTTGTTCATATTTAAGGTTTCGCACTTACGTCAATTTTAATATGCTTACAGTGTATCCGGAAATATACCGCTGACTATATAAGCGGCTAATATTTTAATCCAGCCCAAATACCTAGAATTTCGGCTGTAGGTAGTCGACATACAGATAACCACACACAGAATCGTATTATAAAATTTAAACCTAAGAAAATAAGGATATTGAATATATAATTTGGTCAACTAATTTACATATCGGTGGTGATTACATCATTATTAAAATCAAACGAATTAAATATTTCCACATATGTCTCTTCCTCATCTTCATCATTTGTGAAATGGATATCAAACGTAAAGCAGTTTTAAAATGCTTTGCGGTAGGAATGGGATTTCTAGAGCGTACACAAGAAAACAAATTCTCTAAAGCATCTTGTGTAAATCTACCCAACATTAAATATTTAAAATCATTTTTATTAGTAGGTATACTTTTTTTGAATATCTATACAATCTATTTTATTAATATCTATTATTAATATAATACTTCTAGATTTTTCATCTGTATTGCACCTAACTGTTGGTAACTTTCTTTCCTTAACTACTTTATTATGGTTAAATATAGTAGGAACAGCATTCCAGCGTAAGTAGTCTTTTATTGTCAGCTCTATTATTTTCAAACTGGTCCTCTGTAAAATGTTTCTGAAACACCCATAAAGTATTACATTAGTTTCGTAAAATTGTGTAAATAATATCAAAATCAGTTAAACTTACCTCACAAACATAGGCTCTCTTAGGCAGAGTTGTTCTTTTCAGATTCACTATCCACTGCTGAGTTCTTTTTTTATTATTATTACTCTGTGGCAATAAGAATAATCTAATACCTTTCTCAGATCTCAGATATATAACAATATTTCCCATGCAAACAACAGTGAAACTGGAGTAAAAATGGCCGCTATGCCGGTATTTTGACACTTCAAAAGAATGCGGTACTCTATATATCTACTGGCTCTGGCAAGATGGACGCTTGTGGCTCGTCTTGATCTTTTCCGGACTAGCTGGAGCGTCCTAACAATACTGTAAATGTTTAAATAATTAATGGTGGCGAAGTTACATCAAAGGTCCAGGATGTGTGTAATGTACTGAAATTAACTAAAATAAAACACAACAACATTGTCCTTAAAGTTTCTATTTCATATTTATATAAGAAATTGAGCGATTTAAAATGTATTAAAGTGATTAAATAAAAGTAGCAATATACAAGAAACGTCGAATAAATATCTAAAAATTAACATGCAAAAATTACACGCTGGAAACAAACTTAATTAATTAAATTAATGTGAACGATAATAAACAAAATAATCTTTACAGAACAGTACAGAGTTACCTTGAAAACATATCGCGGCCGGACATATCGTGGAAACAAAGAACGTCGGACGGCATTTTGTATGCTGAACAGCACGTGGAGTAAGATGTTTTTCTTACGAAGATTTGGAACAGAAGAAATTTGTGTAGAAGAGAACACTGGTTTGGAAAAAGGGTCGTGTTTTATGGCCCAGAGTTGAGAGGGGGATCGAAGTTGTGATGTCTAAGGCCCGGTTTCATAATGGAATTAATGAGAGGATTAACTTTAATTGCTAATTAAAATAAAAATATCAGTTTCATAATCCGTAATTATCTTTTAATTCTCCGTTAGTACTAATGACACCAAAATGAATAGTTAAGATTTAATGGCCTGTTTAAGTTAACCTCTATTTTGTTCGCTTTTTCAAGTGACATTTTTCGAGTCTATACCACTATACCTAACTGCTGTTTAAAGTTTATTTTGACACATTTTTTAATATGCATCATCCAAGCTCTTCAAGTTCAAGTTCGAGTTCATCTGAGGATGAATATATTGTATTTAGAAGAAGGAAAGTTTATAAAGAATGAAAATATTGTTTGGGTAGTTTTAATGAAAAAGAATTTTTTGATCGTTTCTGATTAACGAAGGAAACCGTTCAAGCCTTGTTACAGGAAATTGAACCACTAATTAAAAGGGATACAAATAGATATTATCTGACTATATATACATTTTTTTTAGAAGTAACTAAACAATGTTTTATAGAGGTGGATCCGTACAGCCAATGCAACAGCTATTATTAACATTGAGATACTACGCCTCTGGCAATATGCAAATAGCTGTAGCAGACTTTATGGGGTATCAAAGCATCAGCATGCCGAATAATAAAACGGGTGTCCACAGCCATTGCTTCCTAAGCGCTCGTTACATAAATATGTATGAAAATGCTATTGAAATGGAAAGAGCTGCAGAGAAATTTTATGCCATAGCTAGGTTTCCCAGAGTAATAGGTGCAATAGATTGTACATTGATAAAAATTGATTCACCTGGGTACTAAATTAGAAATTAGAAATATTATAGCACGTTGGCCTGGAGCAACTCATGACCAAACAATTTTTAACAATAGTAGTTTAAAAAGAAAATTTCTAAATGGTACTTTTGGGAGATATATTTTGGTAGGTGATAGTGGATATTCATATTTAATGACTAACTTACAAGAAGCAAGAACACCAGCAGAAAACTTGTTTATTGTATATTTATATGTATATGTATTATATGGATTTAATGGCCTGTTTAAGTTAACCTCTATTTTGTTCGCTTTTTCAAGTGTCATCTTTTAAGTCTATTGCTGCGTGTTTAGAGTTTAACAACAACACTAATTTTATTTGTTTAAAAAAACATGCATTTGGATAACAAATAAATAAAACATAAAAAAAAATAATTCATACTACTTTTTGTTTAATAAAGACAATCACGAGCACAATATCTTCCTAGAAAAAAAATATATTTGAACGAGAATAATTTAAAATCGTATCTAAAAATATGTATTTATAATAATAGTACTCGCTTTTTAAAAACTTAACAAACAATAAATTTAGATACTACTATATAACAAACTGAAATTCAGGGTCCATTTTTATCCCCATCATTTATTTAGTGTAAAGCACTATAATAAATATTACACATATCTAACTTTTCTTAATTTCCTAATATGATCAATTTTTCGTGAAATAATTTCCATTAAATTTGCATAGCAAGCATTTATATTTAAATCTAACGACAATAACTCATCTTCCTTGTTAAAATTGCACGAACGAACTTGTTTTGCAGGACTTATTAAGTTTTATTTATTCTTTATTTACAGGGAAAATAATTTACTTTTCAAATATGTGTCAGTTAGGTTAATTTTCAAAACAGCTGAAAGAAATATAAACAAGAAAATAACAAGCAGGTAACTTAAATCCTGTTAAAAAGTTAGGGGAAATGAATTCAGGGCTGTCAACATAACTTTAATTTCTTTAACTGCTGAATTAGCTAACAAACTTGTCCTCACCTATTATGAAACTCAAATATTTTAATGGGCTGTCTATGACAGGATTAACTTTAATTCTCAATTAGATAATTCTCCGTTAAGGGTATCATTATGAAACCGGGCCTAAGAATTATGAACTAATCAAAAGTGCGATGTAGGAGTTGCGATATCGATGAAATAAATATCAAAGTATGTATCCCTTGTAAAGGAAGGTTAAAAACGATATGCGACATGACATCATAATTCATTAATAACTAAGTTTAAGTTTTAAAATGTAATGTAGAAATTCGAAAAGAACGTTGAATGTGAATTGACCGTTCAATCAGGTAGATTTCTTGGGACAGTCAACTGACTAGAATGATAACAAAAAAAAACAGTTTTCGAATGTATACAGAAAATGGCTAAATTTCAATTAATATTTTAATTTCGAGAATATATGTGAAAAAATATAATGTAAAATTAAAATATTCTTATATATACGAAGTATGAGACTATAAAATAACTTGTTAAAACTTCGTTATAACGATAAATCAAGAAATAATAATATATATACAATAAGAATTGTTGCAATCTAAAGGTGTCACTTTGACAGTTATAACTAAGAGTGTGATATCTTAGCCGAAAGTCGCTGAAAAAAAAAACAAATACACTTAATCAAGAACACGGCCAACAGCTAATCAAAATTCCGTTAATAAAAAACACACAAAATTATAATTTTGAATCTTCAACTTAACGATACAATGAGGATCGTCACCGGTACTGTTAGCTCAACTCCTAGTCTCTAGTTACCGATTCTTTCTAACATTGCCCCACCTGATATCAGACGCCTCGCTGCAGCACAGAATGAATGGGATTGAAATATTTCCAGCAACATTGACCTTCCCATACACGATAATTTGGAGAACGTCCCCAAGACCCGACGGAAACCTATGAGACCGATTTGGATGGATAGGGAAATTCAGCATCCCATCAATGTGAGTGATTACTGAATAGCCCTCCTCGAACAACACCCAGAATTGAGGAATAGAGATTTAATTTCGAATCCTTCAGGACCTCTGCCAAACCTAACCCTCCTACGTAGGCAATAGTCTCAATTAAATAGGTTGTTACGTGTCCGTAACGCTCAACGCTTCATTACTTTATTTTGTTATTACTGCAGTAAAGTATTCAAATAATATTTATGTATAAAGGTAAGTGTATATTGAAACGGTTACTGCAGTTCGTGAAGCGAACAAGAAAAGTATAAGTCAGGCAACACAGGTTATTTCCTTTGGAAAACACCTGGGACTATTTAACAACGATCTATTAATTAATGAACAATAATATTATATGAAATAAAATAAGAAATTTACGAATGACAAGAGAAAAAAAAATAAATTAACGAAACGAGTGCTTATCTGGCGGATAGAACAGCTATTGCGTCCCTTCTCCCTCCAGAAAAAAACGTCACTTGCGGGAACAATCAGGTGGTGTTACGTTATTCCTCGCCCGTCGGGTACACCATCTAAATAAAGGAATAACAACGAAATAAGCGAAAGGAAAATAAAACAAAGAAAGCCCTATACATACCGAAGAATGCGTTCGATGGCGGTAAAAATTAAAGAGGTGCTGTTTAACGTGCTACAAATTTCTTATCCCCTCTCTTCAAATCCTCCAAGGGAGATATCGCATTAACGAATAATTTCAAAATAAAGATGGATTAAATCCCTCACGGGGGCCGTAATTATAACAATACAGAACGGCTACATCGATCAATATCGGTGATGGGAGAGAACGTAACCACGTTTCAAGATCGGCCACTAACGACGGAGTGTCTAGAGCGAGTTCCCTACTTTTCTTTTGGAAAAAAGCGAACACCGAGGTTCGAGAAAAAAGAAAAAAACTTGAAAGAAATTAAATATATATAAAAATAACGAATAACGATACCTATACAAGTAGGTTTGTTGGAAATGGAGCGAAATATATTGAAGATATCATTAATTATATTACAAAATAAAGTAATAAAGCGTTGAGCGTTACGGACACGTAACAAAGTTCCGCACAGGCCACAGAAGGTGCTACTCAATGGTGTATGAATGGAAACTAGCAAATACTAGCCTCTGCGATGGCGGTAATGTGGAACAAACTATAACCCACATAGTAAACGACTACCCCAGAAGAAGTTTCCCTGGTGACATCCACGAGCTGAACAAGGCAACTCCGGTAGCTGTGCATTCGTTCAAAAATTTACTCTCTTGAGTACTCTTGAGTAAAGTTATAGTGTTGTCCGATAGGTCAGGTTAATATGGCACACCTTTTCTTTACGAACCAGTTAACCGCGTAGCTTACACATGTGTATTAAGTGCACTATTTGACAAACCAGAATAGTGAATCGCGGTTACTATCTTAACCTATTTTCCTTCTGATACAATTTAATAAATTTCCACGCAAAGTGTATTACAAGAATGAAATAAATAATAATTAAATGTAAAAACATACATATCTTTCACAATCACATAATCTATATTTCACGTGCGGTTCTTCAGGCAAACGACCTTTCGTATTGTATACTACCACCGTCTAAAAGTCAGAAGAAAGCAACATTAACAACAAAAGTTGATTACTAAAATTAAATCTAAATATAGATTTAATTTTAGTAATCAACCACGATCTGATTCAAAAGAGAAGTCAATGATTAACCTACCTTTTATGATCTTTACTTGCTTCTACATCTACAACTTAGATATTTTATGTAAATTATGGAAACACCTTTTTTTTATAAAAATCCGCAATTAAGTGTAAAGTTAATAAATAATTAGCTACAGCAAAGTAATGGTAACATTGAAAAAGAAAATTCAATTACCACATCCAAATATAATAAAGATACCAGAATCAGAAAGATCACTCTACTTAATAATGAAACGGTTTATTCACCGCCAATTTGAAAAAAGTTCATGTCTTAAAATGAAATATCTTAAATTTAGTTTAAATATTCCTCCTAAGTGACAACTGAATGTTGTCTTAATATTATAAGAAAATGGAAATGTAGACATACGTAAATCTTCTTCCTTTTTTAAAATTTTTATTTTTCCCGTTTCGTGAATTGGATCTAAGAGGATTGAAACTACTAATTATTGTCCTCAACACCTTCTCAACACAGGAGAAAACAACTGGAACCTTCGAAATAACTTTATTTTACGATGTAATCTTCTAAAAGGCTAACACATTTGTAGTATCGATGATGAAGAGCTACAACGCTTTGGTTATTATTATTATTATTATTATTATTATTATTATTATTATTTCGTATGAGAAGCGAAATCGAAATTTAGATAGAAATTTAGATATTAATGGATAAATCACTTTTCTGATATCATCATGTATTCCGGTGGGGCAACGTTAGAAAGAATCGGCAACCAGAGTGGATCTAACAATACCGGAAACGATGCTTATTTTATCGTTAAGTTGAATATCTACTAGCTTGATGTGAGAGCTTCGATACCAAACAGCAGCACAGTAGTAGGAGAGTAAGCCAATGCAATGGCTGCCGTTCGCAAGGTCTTCCCATTTGTTCCTATGAATTGCTGGCAAGTTAGACGTATCTTCTATCTGTCGTGTTGGTCTTGTAGACCCTGACGTTACTACTGCCTGCTACTGTGGCATCATCGAAGCAATAAATAATAAATAAATTTATTGATACAATGATGTCAGCCACAGTAACGAGCAAAACGTCACCGTCTGAAAGACTAAAGTCCCATAGAAGACACTTTTATCACTTCAGACGACGACGTGAAAATCTTAATATTACAATTACAATACAACAATTACATTTTCGTCACCAGAAAAATCAATACCACGTCAATTTTCCTTCAGCTTAAGGAATAAAAAATAATTATTTGAGAGCATACCTAAAGAATAGAAAAGTTGCTCAAACATTTCAGCACAAGCGTTATAAATAGTAGCTACTGAAAGGCAGCTTTTAGGCGATGTTTAACTGGTTTTAGTGCCCGTCCGAATTTAAAATTTGGGGTCCAGTTTTTAATTACATGATATGAAAGGGCAGAATCTGCTACATTGCAAATTTCTCGAAGGAATTTCTTTTTGCACTCTATGAGAGATCGCAATTTTATTAATTTTTGAACATACGCAAACTCTACTACAAATTGAAATTAGTAAGACTTTGAGTGCAATAAATTACAAATCCACTAAAACACTCTTCATTTGTAGGTCGAAGCTAGGTATAATGATTCCTTAATTTTCCTTGAACACATTTTCAAATAATATGAAATTATAAGTAGTAGGTAGGAAGTCGTAAAGTTAATAATGAAAAGTTATTGTTAAATCTAAAAATTAGTTAGCAAATTGTTAATTTTCAGAAAAAAGAAAGACTTTTTTAGGCAAAATAAAAAAGAAAAAACATGAAGTATATATATCGACGGAAATACTTTTTCATTTAAGATCAAATTATTTAATATTTTTAATAGTGATCTCATTATGTTCTTAAATTATAGAGTATCAACACTTTCACCTTATACGGATGATCTTAAAATCTTCGTGTCGTCCTTGAACGATTGCAAGGAACTGTTACGTAATCTTCATTTGGTTGATCAGTGGTGTAGACAGTAAGAAGTAGATTGGAATACGGCTCTCTTATATGGTATCCTTATTACTTGGATTTGCGACTGGCTGTGGAGAGTGTTCAAAGACGATTTTTGAAGTATCTGGCATTTATGCGTGATTGGTCATATCCGGAAAGAGGCATTGAATGGACCACCATTCTTTAAATTCTCTTAATGATAGAACAGAACATTTTAGTGCCAAATTTCTCCTTAATTTATTAAAAAACAGGACTGATTGTCCATCGCTTGTATTCAAGTTGAATTTTTGGTTCCGAGACTCCCTCGTCGAACACTTGCACCATTTCCAGGGTCGAATGTATTACTTAAAGTCTCTTTGGTCGCATGTGTCACATAACCTGCACAAATATTACCCTGGTTCTGAGACTCGCTCGGCGAACACTTTCACCATTTCCAGGGTCGAATGTGTTACTTAAAGTCTCTTTGATCGTATGTGTCACATAACCTGCACAAATATTACCCTGATCCCTTTTTTCTTTATTTAATTTGACTACTCTATATATTTTTATTAATTGTTATTTGTCTTTTTTTATTTGCATTATATTTCCCATTTTTATTATTTACTATTATATTTTTTGAACATTTCATTATATGTAGAGAGGTTCATTCGAGTAGCATCGCACCGGCGGCTCGTCCTCGTGTATATATACATGTTTTGTCAGTCCCGCCGGACGATATTAAGCGCACTTCGCTCATTTAGAGTAATATAATGACTTAAGTATATTTTCAAACCTAAACTGATAAAGAAACTATTCATAAATATTTTAAAAATCAAGTATTTCCTTATTTCCAATAAATAAATACTTTGTTAGTTCTCAAGTAACATAATATTCAATTTCTTTTAAAAACCCATAAATAAGCTATTCATAAATTGGATGGCAATGAATTTAATGCATCTGTTCATGTTCGATTTCAACAAATAGGTGTTCGTCTTGGTTTCCAGATTTGTTTGAATAGTTATTTTGTACCATGGGTATTATATTGCTCTGAGGTCGACGTTAATTCAGCCCAAGGGTCTCTGGCCCGGGACCGAATGACGACTGAGGGCAATATAATTGCCATAACGCTAGTGGTTCATACAAGATTTTATTTTTCACGAAAAATAAATTTCTTAAGCGGAAAATTCAAATTACATTGGAAATTATCATGTCGTTGACAGTCGTTGCGCATCTAATATGACTCCTTGAATCAACGATAGAGGAAAGCATTTCTTCTAAGAATAGAGTATCCAGCATGATATTAAATTCTGTTACAGTATCAGATAAATCCTCGTTGGCTTGTCAAAGTACTAGTGGAAATGTTTCCTCTCCAAGAACTTTAACAAACTTGGAAAGCTTCGGATCACATAATTTTTCAGGGCATTTCGACAGCTGTATTTTTAATTTTGCTAAATAATGTTAAAAATTTGATTCTTTCTCTAGAAATTGTTGAAAATAAACAAGTTTTACGTATTTTAAATGAAAGTTGTCGACACTTTGATGTTTTGTTGTCAATGTTTAGATACTCTTAATTTTATTAAAGAATGGTAAAGTTTTTCTTCTTTCTTTATACTTTGTTAAAAACTAAAATTATTAGTTCTGTAAAATGTATATCCTTTCTTCCCGGACGTTATGTATAGTCACACCACATTAAAAACTGTAAATAAATTACCTGGCATTATGGGATATAATGCCCGGTTATTAGGCCCATGGGCGTTATGACCATGTTTATGGTAACCATATCCAAGTTTAAATGAATAAATAATACTTAAGTGTTTTTTCCTCATTTATTCTAATTTAATAATTTTATTCTACATACAATTTCTATTACCAGTAAACAACGAACAATTGATTTTTTATGTATTATTTCAATTATTACTCTAAACGAGCGAAGTGCGATCAATATTGTCCGGCGGCGACTGACAATTTATATATACGCGCGAGGATGAGCCGCCGGTACGATGTCACTCGAACTAACCTCTCTAATTATATGTAAATTAGATTAAGGTACATTGTACGTATTATTAACTGTTTATGCAGTAGGCTCTTGGTAAAAGATGAATATTCGAATAAATGAAATCATTTGACATTAGCCATTTCTCTACTTTATTAGATTTCTCTAACATATGTTTCGGTAAGACACCCTACCATTGTCAGAGACAAGATGAGTAAAATAAATGTTAATATGGGAAACTATATATACCTTAGATATACTACACTACTCAAAAAATCAAAGAAGTTACTTTTTTGAATTTCGATATTTTTTTTATATTTTAAGAGATTTGAACGAAACTTGAAATATGTAATAAACCATTATTTATTGAATCAATTTTAACAAATTAAAAACAGAAAAACACTGTAACAACCTACTACTAACTTTTATGCAAAAATAAAGTGATTGAAATCAAATTAAATTAAAACAGTCTGACAACTTGGCTAATTTGTAAAATTTGTGAAGTTAATATCTAGTGTGGCGTACTATTGCCTGCACAAGTGCTGCACAGCTTCGTGGCAAATAATCCTTCGTAAAGTGTCTTGGGCAAAACTGTCCCATTCTTCAATTAAGGCCTGTGCCAACTGCTCAGTTGTAATTGAAGGATTTAGACGTCGTCGAACACGTTGCACTAATTGATCTAAACATATTCGATTGGCTTCATGTCTGCGCTGCATGCGGGCCAATCCATTTTACGGATATTGTGATCATCAAGATAATCAATCAGTTACGATTTGAGCAACGTGCGGTCTGGTATTATCTTGCATAAAAATAAAATTTTGACCAACATTTGCTCCAGGGATCACTTTGAGGTTCTACAATCTCGTAAATGTACCTTCGAGCTGTTAGTCCACCATTGCGAGTAACAACAAGGTCCATCCGAGTGTTTATTGTTATTCCACCCCACACTATTAGGATCCACCAAAAGGGACGGTTTTATGTACTTTATTTGGCATAAAATGTTCTCCAAGTCTCCTCCAGACTTTTACACGTCGATCATTACCTGACAGAACAAGTTTGGATTCATCGCTACACATAACAGGGGTCCAATGACGATGTTGCCAGTTTAAGTGTTCTTTTCCATTCAAATCTTCTTCGACTGGTCAATTTAAGCACTTTTTCAGGACGTCTTGCTCTCGAATCAGCCTCTCTTAGACTATTGCGGACGGTTTGGTCGCTAATTCTTGTTCCTCTTGCCCTCACTAGATCTTCTTGCAGGTCACGCTTAGTTTGTGTTCGATTTCAAAGGTGATGACCGCTTTCTGCAATCGCAGAAAACGATCATCACCTGCCGTAGTTTTCCTCTGCCGACCTGTATCTGCTCGCCTTGTTACGGTACCTGTTCCTCGATGTCGTTTCCAAAGCTTCCACACAGCTTCCTGCACAACTCGAAGCTGTTGGACAACATAACGTTGTGAATATCCTTCTTCAAGTAAAGTTACAGCTCTACTAACTTCTATCGACGTTAATTGCTGAACTATTGGTTCTTTTAAATATTAGTGAACTGTCAAACTGGTCTAATATTGTTTAACACTAAAATGATTCAAAGCCTGCTTAAACATTTATTCTTAAGTTATTTTCTTTCAATAAAGTTTTTGTATTGTTCGAACATTTGAGGTTATAAATTGACTATAACAAGAAGTATTCGAGTACAATTTTGTAATTAAGTGAATAAATGACTGTTAAATGTATATTTCATTCAGGTTTGATCCGAATCTCTTAAAATATAAAAGAAATATCGAAATTCAAAAAAGTGACTGCTTTCATTTTTTGAGTGGTGTATATATACGGGTAAAGCAAAAGATAAAAAATATAATACACATAAATTAATGTACGATCAATACAGGTATTTAACACCCACCACATTTCTTAATTAATATAACAAATTTACAATTTCTAAATTGTCCAATGTAAAACAAACATGAATCATTGTATCTTTTACAATATACTTGTATTCAATTTTACTTTGAGATGTGTATTTTTTTTTATTTATTTGGTATTTCCCTAAAGTATCCTAGTTCTATTCTACAAAAAAGTAACAAAACAAATATACAACGAATACAAGGTCCCAATACAATTTGTTGTCGATATTGGTTCTGGAATTGCGTACATTCCTACGCGTTAATATTTTAACACATAAATACAGGGTTTCAGTACGAAACGCGTGCAAGAAAAATAATCACTCCATAAATTAAATATACACAACAAATCAATAAAAGCATTTAATTTAAAAAGGCGAGAAAGCGTACTTGTATGCTATTGAATGGTGAAATTGACAAATTGGTTTTGAAAAAACGAAATAGAAAATAATCCTTTCACTTACCAACTAATAAAAAAAAACTGCTTTCTGTTTACAGTTTGAATTTTTTTTTGATAAATCTGGATACGAATTTTCTTTAATAAATATAATGATAGGAAACTAAAACTTAATCCCCAAAAGTGATTTAATTAATTGACTATGTTTTAACGTACATATGAACAGCAACAAATTTCCACATTTTTCTTTCTATTTTATCGAATGTTATAGTGTGGACGATTGCTTGGGACACATATAGTACCTGCTATAGGTAAAGGACCGAAATTGTAGAAATATAACAATGAAATTAGAATAGTATATTATGCAATGAGCATTTGATGATACCTATTTAGACACGAGTATGAAGATTGCGACACGAGCGGAAAGCAAGTGTCTTAATAGTCATTAAATGCGAATCGTATACACTATTTTTTCTACGACCAGCTATAATAATGAAAGAAATTTGCATTTTATTTTCAAAATTTATTTATTTTAAATTACTATGTTCCATATAATTACATCTAACGAACTGTTACGCTAACTATTCCATATAAACAACAAACATAAATGTCGAAAAATCAAAGTTAAAAAAAAATAACTATTATTTTTCGTTTATGATTACATTATTTATATGCGAACTATTAAATAAACAGAAGGGAAACCACAGAGGCAATAGAGTAGTTGACTGAATCAAAATTTAGATTTGTCAAATGCTCATGACCAGAGAGCGGACTTGAGCGATTGATAATTCATAGCCCGTAGGCAATTGCCTTGTATTCGAAATAGGTTTATTTCTGTAAGCGATCCGTGAGTTTCAAACAATGTGATACGTATGCATAAGTCTGCATTAGTGACGCATACCTACATATGCAGCTAATATGTATCTGTCAATGGACAGCAGAGCGAATGTAATAAACGGTTTGGTAACCGGCAGCAACTACTGCTGTAACAAAAGTAATGCCGACAAGCAAATAGCGTATCGAATTTTGAATAAAAATAATTTACAAAGAACAGAACTGAAAACTATGTATTTTCTGTGAAACATAGAAAGTGTAAAATATTACTATGAACAACTAAAATTTATTAAAGGTGTTCCTGTGTTAAATTAGTTCTTTTAGATGTTAAAACGTCTTTAAAAATAGAAAATATCCATTCCACATCACAACTGATAATGGGTGCATGATTAAAATGTGGCAAAAGTGCACCATACTTCGAACGAATAAATTGTTCAATCGACTCTGTGCAGAATTGATATAATATATTCAAACATTAGGAAAATGACCCATGGTGTATTCACATACTCTATATAGTGCATGTGCTGCACAGGTAACGTGTAGCATATTGGGATAAGATCGGTTTAATAACTTCAATGTTTTTAATATATAAGCGGCCGCATCAGTCAAAAATAATAGCATCTTGTCTTATAGTTGTTATCCAATGACATATTATTATGAATACATTGAACAATTATTTCTGCAACTGTTTCACCATTTACGACTGGCAATATTTTAGTTGCAATTAAGTATGGTTAATAGGAAGTTGTCGGATGAAGAATACCAACAACTACATTTAACACATATCGTCCCATTACATCCGTTGTTTCATCTGCACTTAGCCAAAGATAATGACCAGATAGGTTAGTTCGTATTTTTTCAATGGTTCTCAAATAAATAACATTTTGGTAAGTGGTATTTACGTAAAGTAGATCCATCTGGTATATGATACCATCTGGATATCCATCGGTATCATTACGAATATGCAACCAATCTGTATGGCCTCTAATCCATCTTACCATGGTTGCCCTACGAGAATTCTCCATAGTTAATAAAAATAAAGAGAGATACTAGGAACAGAAAGAAATTGACTAGAAAGAAGAAACGAAAACTACTCCAAAAATAAGGTAGTAAATTAAACTTAATATTTATAAAAAAAATATGGGACAAATATACAATATAGCAATATAAAACGATTTTTTTTACATACTAAACGTTATAAACAAATAACACTGAAAGAAACGAAACCAGCAACACGCCACTGTAAAATAGAATTTATGAATGAATAGACACAATAACGACGGAAATAACATCTGCTTGACGAATGCAATAAAAGACAATGTTTTGGTCATTCAATCGCTTCAGTCCGCTCTCTGCTCATGACAATGGTTGATATTGCTCTAATATTGTTGTTACTACTACTCTACGCTCCAGTGACAAGCCCAAATCAGCGGAGATTTAAAGAAACGAACATTATCCCTTTCAGCTCTTTAAATAATCCTCTTCTGAACAAAACAACGGCATTTCAGTAATTTTTTAAAATTGAAAATGTTATTCCCATAGTATGTTATTCTTTGCGAGATATGATATTTACTGAGTGAATCACGTGTGTATGCTAGTGGGTGCACTAGCATGCAATGATGCAATAATAAAACAATATGGCGACGAGGTCGTGACCTATATCTTAAAGAAATGTCTGTATCGCAATGACTCATTAGACTACGGGTAGTAAGTGTCTAATAAAACAATTAGAACATGGGAGTAGAAAAATGAAATAAAACAATCGATTGCTATACCTACACAAACCTGTAAAACCAAAAACGAACTTTAAAAATACTTCTGGTTCATCACATAGCATTAGTATGATAAAATTCATTGTTTTACTTCAATTCAATTATATGAAGGGTTTGGTAATTAAAACGGAAGGATTTTCTTAACTAACGTGTAACTATCTTATCTTTGATTAGAATAGTTTCTACGTATTTAAAAGATATGCTTCTAGCCTCTATATTCTCGAAAAGCAAGTTCGTATCTATAGAAACAACTTCCACGCGATCTGTAAAGTTATCCAATATCTACAATACTATTAAACGTTCTTTAGTAATTTTCAAACAAAAACAGGATCATGTCCATGTGTAACGACGGACATTACATAACTTTTAAACACGTTTTCAGGATTATCATTGTATCAATTCTATTACGAGCCAATGGACAAAAAGTTTTAATTTAGACTCATCCCTAGTTATTATTTGCTCCAAATATTTATATTTTGCCCAATCTTTTTCTTATTAATATTCTATAAATCATATTTAACTGGCGACAGAATACTTACTGACATTGGTTTGGTTATACTTACATCAATCATATAGTCATTTTGAAGTGCAGTTTGCTATTTTGCGACTAATAGTAAGAGATTCATATAGATGAAATATAATACAAAGGTATTTTTAATAATATAAAATATTATTAAAAACCTGGTGTGAAGAACACAAATACAGGTTCACTATGAATGTGTCTGTAAATATTCTTTCTCCAGCAGGGGCGTACCGATGAGCCTGTAGAAAGGTGAAATACGTATCTACGTCTCTGGGGAGAGATATCTTCGGACACGTTCACAAAAATATTAATAGTGAACCTGTATTTGTCTTCTTCACCAGGTTTTTAATAATATTTTATATTATCAAAAATACCTTTGTATTATACAAAACTGGTGGGGTTTACCTACTCATGTATGTTTCAATTATTCTGATAGATGAAATATGTTACCCAATTACTTGCTTGTCTTGAATCAACGTACTCCAACTCGTTCTCAAACTCCGACTATACTAGGTAATTAGTCGCAACTCTTAGCTATCACTTGAGAATAAACTGCTAATATAACGAGCCATCGAAAAAATTCATAATTGGAGTAGACTGTGAAATTGGGTTGGTACTTTAACCACTTCCACATAATGACATATTACTTGATGCTTGACAGTTTCATTTGGTTTCATTGTAAAAATAGGTTATGGCATTGAAATGATACTATAACAAAAAAGAAAACAAATAATTTATTTAATATCGAAATCATAATCAAAATTTACATATAGCTACAGAAGTTGTTGAAAATGTTGTCCATTTACATCTAAACACAAACAATTTTCTTAATAAGAGTTTTGAAAAATTTGACACAAACTTATAGTTTCAATGTCAAATAATAAATGTCATTATGTGGAAGTGGTTAAAGTATCAAAACAATTTCACAGTCTACTCCAATTATGAATTTTTTCGATGGCTCGTTATAATTTATATTCTCAAACCCATTTGGGCTGACAACACTTAGCTAAGGGGCTTAACATCTACTTCAAACATTAACATAATCAAAACATTTTAATCTAAGACATTAAGGATGAAGCTGCATAGTTTCTATCTAGTGTTAGTGCACGTGATGTACAGATAACTTGAAAGATTAATTAAAAAGTTTAGTTCAAGTATGCGTGTAACTTGAAACTCACCTGAACAGACTTACCCAAAATCAGTAGACTCTCGGGTTTTACTACATATTAATTGGCCAGTAGATTTTAACATGTACACTATTTAAAATCCTATATTGTTAATAGTTGTAAAAGGTTTCCCAAGAACAATGCGTTTTTAAAAGTAAATTAAATACAAAATATTTGAGATAAAAGCAAAACTTTTTCTTTATTTTGTAGTGCAATTTATGACAATTATGTTTTGAATATCATATCATTCAAATATCCACCTCAGCTTCTAATTCGTCAGTGACTTTTTGCAATAAATCAGGTGAAATTTCATTAATGCAGTGTTCGATGTTCAATTTCAAAGCGTCTCTAGTTCGAGGTTTGTTGGCATAGACCAACGTCTTCAAATATCCCCACAAAAGAAATCCAAAGGTGTTAAATCACAACTTCTTGAGGGTAATTTAACAGTTCGATTTCCGGAGATTACGGACTCATCGTACTTTTCTCCCAATCGCTTTATAGTGGCATTGGCAAAATGTGGTGTTGCACCATCTTTTTGGAAAAACATGTCTTGCAAATGAATTTCATCCAATTTTGGCCACAAAAAATGTGTTAAGATTGATCGATAACGCTTACCATTCACTGTTACTGCATCTCAATTTGCTTTCTCAAAAAAATAAGATCTGATTATACCACCAAGCCATAAAACACACCAAATAGTAACTATTTTCTGTATACAGACTTCTCATGAATCTGTTGTGGATTATTTTCACAGCAAAAACGACGATTTTATTTGTTAACAAACCCGTTTAACCAGAAATGAGCTTCATTTGACAAGATGATTTTTTTGAAAAAATCAGAATCAATTTCAAGTTGCTCTAGAGCCCAATCAGCAAACACACGACGCTTATGATGGTCAAGTGGCTTCAGTTCTTAAATCTATGTAATCCTATATGGATGTAAACACAAATCTTTTCTAAAAATACGCCAAGTTGTCATTCTTGAAAGGCCAAATTCTTGAGAACGTCGATTAATCGACCGATTTACATCTTCTGTTACACTGGCACTTACAGCGTCAATATTCTCTTGGTTTCCTGTGTTTCGTTGTCTTATTGGTGTTCTGGTATCGTGTAATGTAGAATGACTTTTGAATTTTTCAAGGATTCCACGAATACCAGCACGGAAAGACGATTACTAGATCAGATCACTTTGACTTTGAACAAAAGATCGATTATTTTTATAAAATTTTTGGAAAATAACAAAACGTTGTTGGAACATGTCTTTGTCATGATTAATTGTCAAACAATACTAAACACAAATGAAAGCCAGTGAAATTTCTACAATTTTAAATATGGCTGTTATGTTATTTTACTTCTAAATTATTTATAAGAAATAACTGGGTTATTCCTCCTGCATGTCTATTTTATCTTCACATAACATTTATTTATTGTCCTTCTTTACAACTATATTGTAAACTAATAGAGATAATTAAAAGAATATCGCAAAATGTTCAATCCGGTCACGACATATTCATTTGAATACATACTTTCATGTTCAAAAATAAATAATTTATGAACACGCAAGGAATTTTTCGACATTTATACCATTCACATTAATTAATTAGTGAGTGCGAAAAGTTTTATGTTTGGTTTGGATTCTCGTATGTTATGTGGAAATGAATGATAGTCAGACCTTTCTTAGTACCGACAGTGTTTTTTTTGTTTTATAAATTAATGATTTTTATCTAAAATTCTGGTGAAAGTTGGTCGATTGAAATACTGAAAACTTGAAGAAGTTTCTTATACAGTACAAATGTCTTCCCTATAGTCACCTACAAACGTGTATTACGTATGTGTGCGTTCGAGATGCGAGGAGTGGGGACGCACATAGCATGTATGTATGTATGTACCATAATTTATCATACATACATACATATGTACTGTAGATCAGTTTGGATGTAAGCAGTAAGTACATACATAGTATAAACGTCGATGAATGTGGAACTACCGTCAATAATAGGGACTTTATGTAATAATAAACACAAATAAGTGTGGACTTTTTGGAAGATTTTAATATTTTTAACGTTTAAAACAATGTCAGATATACCTATAACAATAACAATAAATAAAGCGGTAAGTCATAATAACTTCTATATTCTATACATAATAAATAAAATTAGAATTAAAAAAATAAAAGCCATATTTTTCGAAATTTTTAATTATGTGTCTTATCGTTTCAAACGCAATGGTACGTTGAAAGTTAATTTGAAATACCCGTGCAATTTCTCTTATGCTGCGACCAAGATGATACTGTTTTACGACATATTTTTTTTGTTCAAGGGTAAAAATATCCATCGTGAATACGGACTATTCGCAAAAATTAGCAAACCATCCAACTTCGCAAGTAAACTGTAACTAATGGCATGTATGCATTACTATGCATCGCTTCGTGCGTCCCCACTCCTCGCTTCTTGAACGCACACATACGTAATACACGTTTGTAGGTGACTATAGGGAAGAGATTTGTACTGTATATAGATCTTTTTTAATTAATGTTATAAGAGAAAAATTTGGATCATACGTGAGTAGGCAAAACCTCACCAATATAATACAAAAGTATTTTTAATAATTATGGTGAAGTACTGTGAAATGTTATAAAGTACATTTACAGGGTCCGGCAACGAAGCGGCGACGGAAGATTACACGCGTATTTGAAAGTTAGTCAAATATTTAGTCATCGGATATCCTTCCGTACCATCAAGCGCACATTTTAAAAATATTTTGTTTTATACAGGCTGTTCCAGATGGAAATGCCAGACTAAAGTTGCATTTTTGTAAATGGAACACCCTGTATATTAATAGATAAAATGATCCGCGCTTGAAAGCTGGTTACATCGCTATAATGTTGTATGGGTCTAAAGTTGATAGTTTCTGTGTAAATAATTATTTTACTTGATAAATTGATACATTTCAGTAGGCTATTCTGCATAAGGAAAATCAAAAGATCCGAAACCAATAGAATAGAATATTTTCTACTAGTATGCACTTTCGTTGCTATGTGAAATAAAATCTGCAACTGCTCGCGTTATACTGGGTGTTCACAATTTCGCAAAATCGAAGAAATCTCGTAATTTTTAAATGGAACACCTGTATATTTTTAGCTGATTGTAAAGCCCTTTTACTACGCTTTCTATTTATACCTCATTTGATGCACCTAGGATGGATTATTTGCTAATTATTTATTTTTAGATTTGAATTAATGAAAAATGCTTGTATTTTTAGTAGCTAATTTGCGCTTTTAGACCTTCTGTAAGATCGGATATTCAACAAATTATCCATAAATGGGCTATAACAAGAAGAAACCCCATTAAGTACGAGAAACAGTTGATTTTCACTCAGCGGTGAAAGCAAACATTAACTTAATATAAAGTAATATAGCATTTTCAATAGATTCACTGCTGATCAAGTTATCTGGTGTCAGTTTTAAGCTTGTATACTTAATAACCAAGTTGTCAAAAATTTCGTTCCATCTTACACAGTATTTCGTTCAATCTTTAAAAGAAATTGCTTTA
Organism: Melolontha melolontha; assembly: GCA_935421215.2. Lineage (NCBI taxonomy): Eukaryota > Metazoa > Arthropoda > Insecta > Coleoptera > Scarabaeidae > Melolontha > Melolontha melolontha. The sequence continues at coordinate 103,813,911 of OW285240.1, read as the reverse complement.
ATTACTAATTTTAGTATTCAAGAAATGGTGAATATGATATTTATTCTTGGGGTGTGTACAAGAAATTGTCTCCTAGCAAGTAGAGTATATGCAGAGAGATTTCCAAACCTTGAAAGAAAGCCAAGACCGGAAGCATTTGAAAGGTTATTAGAGAGATTTACAGAAACTGGTAGTGTAACCTACAAGAAGAGAGAAATAAATAAGCCGGTAATCAATGAAAAAAAAGCGAATTGGCCGTATTATTAACAATACAGGAAAATCCACATATAAGTATAGACGGTATTTCAATGGTAACAGCTATTGAAGATAGGAGCGTACGAAGAATTTTAAGAAGTCATAAGTATCATCCGTACCATATGGAATTAAATCAATAATTGCATGGTGATGATTTCATTAAAAGAACAGACTTTTGTGGTTGGTTGTTAAATAAAATGCGAGCCCCATTACTTTTGAAAGTAGCCTCATCGCTAAATAAAATCTTTGTTAAAATATTTGGCATTTTTCATTAATTCAACTCTAGAGATAATAAGAAAGAGATAAGAAATAATTAGCAAATAATCTATCCTAGGTGCATCAAATTAGGTTTAAATAGAAAGCGTAGTAAAAGGGCTTTACAATGAGCTAAAAATATAGAGGTGTTCCATTTAAAAATTACGAGATTTCATCGATTTTGCGAAATTGTGAACACCCTGTATAACGCGAGCAGTTGCAGAATTTATTTCACGTAGGAACGAAAGTGCATACTAGTAGAAAATATTCTATTCTATTGGTTTCGGATCTTATGATTTTCCTTATGCAGAATAGCCTACTGAAATATATCAATTTATCAAGTAAAATAATTATTTACACAGAAATTATCAACTTTAGACCCATACAACATTATATCGATATAACCACTTTCAAGCGCGGATCATTTTGTCTATTAATATACAGAGTGTTCCATTTAAGAAAATGTAACTTTAGTCTGGCATTTCCATCAGGAACAGCCTGTATAAAACAAAATATTTTTAAAACGTGCGCTTGATGGTACGGAAGGATATCCGATGACTAAATATTTGACTAACTTTCAAATACGCGTGTAATCTTCCGTCCCCGCTTCGTTGCACGACCCTGTACAATCAATTAGTAATTATTTATTTACGAATATTATACTTATTTGTACTTGTATTTTTGATCACTAAACATTGTTATATTATTACATTAAATAAAATTCATTAAAACGTAGGAACTCTGGAAAAATTATTTCCTAGTTAAAGTTTACAAAAATAGGTTTAACGTTAATTCCGAGTATCTACCGAATTATAGTGTTCGTTACATAAATAGTAATTACATGTTGGTATATGTTAAAATTTTATAATTAATAGGCGTTCCTATATTTATGACAGGTATATACGTTTCCACTTTATGATGAATAATTGCATACATATATATATATATATATATATATATATATATATATATATATATATACATATGTATGCCTGCAGCAATAATCAGTTAATACACTGACCAAATAGCAGTCGTTCCCCATTATAATACTCCTTTGTGAAAATTGTGGAAAATATAATTTTCCTTTGCCTCCGGGATTGTATTTCATTTTAAACATGTATGACTATGGTTAAAATAAAATTTTGAATTATACAAAATTAATTAAACCGCTACCCAGGACTGAAGAAAAAAGTAGTAAAAAAAGATGTTAGCAAACGCTAAGGTTATTCTTCATGTACAAAGTTACTTTATTATATTTTTATTAAAAGACATTTTAGTCGTTGTTGTACAATTAGATTTTATTTCTAGTAATCTAAAATTAGTTGCTAATCTAATTAAAATAATAGTTTTGCTATATATGCGGCAACTAAAAATAAATTTATTTTTCTCTGCTGTTTAAACGTTTGAGTAACTGCAGGGTACACATTTGTTCCTAATTCAAACATTAATTAAATGTTTTCGTAATATTTGATCCTAAATTTTTGTGAATTACAATTTCAAGTCATTTACCTAACTGGATATAACTTTTTATTTATGAAAAATTATATTTATTTTAAAGGATTTTTGTTGTACTTAAAAATGTTAGCAAGGATACTTATGGGATACTTATAAGATAATATGGACCAAAAAAGAATTGTATTCATATGGCGACAATCAATCCTGTGTTCCTATTAATTAACATGTTTTTGTTGGATAAGGAACAGGAATGTTACATTACCGATGTTACATTTTTTTAAACCAAATTGTTCCCTCTCTCGACTTTAATGTTAATTATTTTAAAAGATTTAATAACCAAACTTTTAACTGGATTTCTTTTTATGGTTTGGTTCCTTAAACTTACTGGTTCAGCAAAGTTGGGCCTTTCTTTGGTTGAAGCTTCTTATTATCTTAATAGATAGTATCTAATACTTGACTTGACTTGACTTGAGTATCTAATACGGGACAGATCATCAAACATTGCAATATATGCAAATACCTAGGAATGAAAATATCCAAGGATGGGACACTAGATGAGGCAATATCAGACAGAAATATACAGGGAAGAAGAGCTACTTCCATGCTGAACAGTATTCTGTGGGACAAGACCATTACAAAAGAAAATAAAAAAAGGATTTACAACTCCATCGTGAAAAGTATATTAACATATAGCTCGGAGGTGTGGCCGATAAAAGAAAAAACAAAAAGAAAGATAAAAGCCACAGAAATGGACTTCTGGAGAAGAGCGGCAGGGAAATCCCGGAGAGATAGAGTCCCAAATGAAACCATTAGACAAGAAATGGGAATACAACATGACATTATAGATGACATTATAACCAAACAGCTAATATGGTATGGGCACGTCCAAAGAATGCCAGAACACAGAATCCCAAAGAAAGTGCTAAACTGGAACCCCCAAGGAACCCGAAAACGAGGAAGACCGCGCAGAAGCTGGAGAGACGGAGTGGATAAAGAAATTCGAGAGACGGATCTGGAGGAGGGCCTATGGATGAACAGAGGGGAATGGCGATTAGGAATCGGAAGACGTAAAACGTTGTAACCCGATATATATATATATATATATATATATATATATATATATATATATATATATATCTAATACTTGTTCTCGTGGTAGAGTGTCTGTTATCAGTACGAATTTTTATACAATGTTAAAACACCCTTTTTAAGGTAGCTCTAATATCCTAAATTTCCGATAACTAATTAACTAATACGTCAGATGCTTAAACCTAAAATTATTCTGTTGTCAAAATTTTGCATTCTTTCATCAAGATTACATGTGCCAAAAATGACAGTTGTAACTGTCCACGAGAAACAGTGGTCAACTAAAAGTGAAAATATTAAGCAATTCAAAACTAAATGTAACTCCATCAACTCGGATATGTCCTATAACTTTCACCTTTCAGATATAATCTCGTCTGCTTCTAGGATGTTGGGCTTTGTTATGAGGTCTACCAGTCAGTTTCAGGATCTAACTGAAATCACTGTAATAGGCTTTTGTTTTGAGTAGATTGGATTATGCTTCGGTAATATGGTCTCCTCACTACTCGATGCATGACTCCACACTTGAACGGGTTCAGAGAAGATTCCTGAAATACTCTTCCTTCAGATATGACAACCGCCTTCTAGGCACACATAACTTCAAATCCTTAACACATCATCGAGAGGTTAATACTGCGCGATTTATGTGTAGGTTAATTGATGGTGGAATTGACTCGCTCGAAATATTAAACTGTATTGCTTTTCACGTACCTCGAATGACGTCAAGATCTAATCCTATTTTTTACCCACCAAGAGCTAGAACTAACGAGCTACTAAGAGCTTCAGTTAATTTTATGTACCGATCTGCGGATACTATTTATAGTAACATTTTTACGGGAGGTGTTTAAAAATTTTCATACATTTCCATTTTGTATTTTTATATAATTTAACACACATCTGTGTGTTCTATTTTTTTCTTTTTTTATGTATTTGTCCTAGAAATGGAATTATCTGTTGGGCAATAAGAATTATTATTATTAATATTATTATGTTATTGAGGAACAACTGCATGATTGTTTATTTTGTTTATATTTGTCCTGTAATTGAATTTTACATCTGTTGGACAATAAAGGTTATTATTATCAGTATTATTAATATATAACAAGATAAAATAAAACATAAATATATGATTTAGACATCTACAAGAAGAATAACCTTAAAAAATATTTTCGTATTTATCTGTAATATTAATACTTTGCTGGTCGAAGTATCGATAATATATACATATATTGTAGTTATAATGTTTGTAAATAATATAGAATGACAAATTAATTAAAATTTGGACCATTTTCTTATAAATGTATAGACAATCCAGGTTTACGTATCGTTGTTATTTATTATTAAAGATTACATAGTAATATATAAAATAATTATTATAACAAAGTGAATAGTTGTTATATTGTAATAAAATTAGATGAAAACTTAAAGCTACATTCTAAAAACAAAAATTGTATTTTAAGATATATACATTTGTGGATTCAAATGTTATTATTATAATTAATAATATGGGTATTAAATACATATTATATTGTATAGACACATTAATTAATAACACAAACTTTCAAAATTCCATATTTCTTCGTCAAATTCAATGAACTGAACGTCTTATATTAATGTCAGAAGTGTTACTGTAGTAAGATCACAGTAATGTATATATTGATGTACAGTTGAACAATGTTTAATGTTAAATAAAACCGTAATGGCATATATTGATTTGATTATTTATAAAACATGTTCGAATGCAATGATTTACAAGAAAAAATCGTAATCCAAAATTTTGGGTGATCTCTTTCCACCACGTCATGAAGCTGTATATCCAATCTGAAGTCCGTTCGCATCTTAGAAAACAGAGAGAAGAAACTATCATGAAAGAGGTAAACCTAAATAGCGTAAAGAGGCAATAGTAAAAAATAAGCGCACTATTAATAGTATATTAAAGTACAAGTTGCATAAGACATGATTTTAGTGCACGCGTTCAAGTTTAGAAAACGAGCCGCAAGGCGAGTTTTCTAAAGAACAAGTGCATTAAAATTATAAAACGTGTATTTTATACTATTTTTTCTATTTCGGACATTAAAAGTTCAAAAAGACTTAAAATAAGAGGCATGTTTTGTACGAAAATTGTAGAAATTTTCTTTCTTTGAAGTTGGTAGCATTGATGTTTAACTAGAGCATTTTAAATATTTGAAAATCGGCGGTGTTATATGTCATTTTAAGTTTAAAATTTAGATTGATTTATGCCATAAATTATTAACGAAATGGACGAAGCAAATAATTGCACGCCCCCAGAGATTCGCAAAATAGCAGAAGATAATTTACAAAATCTTTTGCCAACAAAGTCTCGACATATTTATCAAAAGCAATACGAGCACTTTTTAACTTGGTGTAAAGAAAATAATATCGCGAATATTACTGAAAATGTAATTATTGCTTATTTTGATAAGGAAAGCAAGATAAAAAAGGCATCGACCTTGTGGTCCACATATTCGATGTTACGATGTTGTTTAAATATTTATAAAAATATAGAAATCTCAAAATTATCTAGGCTTCTTGCATATTTAAAAAGATTACGATTACGAAAAGGCTACGAGCCTAAGAAATCCAAGATTTTATAAATAGATCATATTAGCTGTTTTATAATAGAAGCCGATGATAAAACATATTTAGCAATGAAAGTAAGTAATACAAACATCCTTGTAATAGTATTTTATTAATGTTCTACATTATTTTGTTATAATAGTCATATTAATATTGATAGGTTATCCTTATAATGGGTTATAATGGAGCTTGCCGTCGTGAAGAAATCATGAACATGATTTTAGATGATATACAGTTTAAAAATTATGCCATAATGGTTAGAGTGCCAAAAACTAAAACTTATATTCCAAGACAATTTATTATAACAGAAAAATTATGGATTGATTTGGTTAAAAAATATTATTCACTTCGTCCCACTCATGTTACACATAAACGCTTCTTCCTGCAATATAGAAATGGTTCTTGCGTGAATAATCCAATTGGCATTAATACTATAGGAAAAGTACCAAAAGTTATTGCTGCTTACTTAAATTTGCCTAATCCTGAGCTCTTCACTGGACACTGCTTTCGACGTTCAAGTGTGACACACTTGGCTAATAGTGGAGGTGACTTAATAACAATTAAGCGCCATGGAGGATGGAAATCTTCAGCAGTGGCTGAAGGTTACATTGATAATTCCACCATGAAAAAAGTTGATGTTGCTCGAATACTGTCTAGTGCACCTAATACATCCACTAAAATTATTCAGAATCCATCGACTTCTGATGCAATAGGTAGTGATGTGTCAATCAATGTGAATCAACAGGAATTCAAACAAAACTGTGTTCCCAGAATCTGGCTGGAATCTCCATTAATGCACATGAATCTTCTAGTGTTACAGTAAACGTTTATAACAGTGCACTATTCAAAATGGGAAGTAAATGTCAATAGTAGCATTAGATCTTCCAACTCTGTTTAACAATTTATATTGTTAATTAGTATAAATAAAATGTTAGCAAGTGTTTTTTATTCTTTGTACTATCGTGAGCAATTGAAAGTTAACCCTTTATTATGTTGGCATGTCGAAATTTCAAAATTTATCTAATGTATACAGTACTTTTGAAGTGTCAGTGTCAGCATTTAATCATAACATAAATGACATTAGCTTGACAATTTGGTAAAATTTACGCAGCTATAATAGTGCGTTTACTTTCAATTGCTCACGATAGTACCTATACAACTTTTACTACACATGCTTGTTATACACATTTATATTTGACATTTACATATGATTTAGTTCCATTTCTTTTTTTGTGACCAACCTCTAAAAACAGAATTTTGGGTGCGAAAAAGTAATACTTTATGCAACCCAAACGGGTGTCGAAAAGTGTACTTTATAGCACCGAAATAGAAAAAATATATTTTTAGTTGGTAATTTAATATGCCTGTTAACGGAGTTGCTTTGCGAATAGTGAAATAACTTTAAGCATCTAGATTTCCAATATTTTGCAAATTTTGTACTTTGTAATAGTACTTTATTGATAAGTCATTTTTCGTGATATTCCTTTTATTGAAAACGAATTGCAGAATCGTATGCATAGGTTCTCAGTGCGAGAAATTGAAAAAAATTGAATTTCATCAATTACAGCGCCATCTATTATGAATTGAAAAAAATGTTTCAGACAAATCCTAGGTATTTCTTTGAGTAGAATTAAAATCTGTAATAAAATATGCGGATTCCTATTTAAGATTTCAAAGTTACCCCTGCCCCACCTACATGGAGGGCGAGAGAGGGGTTAATTCTAGCCCTAATGTATTTCCTCCACTGAATTATTAAATTTTAAATCTGGATATTTTTTCTGAAACTGCTGATTTTTCGAGATATTTCAAAGTTTCAAGTTAAAAAATACACTCAGTATATGTACAGCATCCGCCATATTGTTCGCACCACATACGAAAAACTTTTATTGTAAACTTTTTTAAAAATCGTTTTCGACCAATTATTTGTGCATGTTTGAAAACCTAAAATGAGGTACATGAAAAGTTTTTTCCTTATACAGTGTCCGCAAAAAAGCCTAATCCATATGGAAAACTTTTTGATTAATTGATTTATTGAAAAATTGTTTTTGGCATTAGCCTTTGCTTCATCTCCAACCATCGAAAGCAAAAAGTAATTTTCATGGCACTCTTGTTCTACCATTAAAACGACGTTTGAAATTTTAAAATGGGCCAAAATGGCCTTATTTATCAAAATGCGAAAAACTATAGGGAAAACTAAAAATAAATTAGTATATTTTTCAAGCAGGAAGAAGTGACATTAAGTTTTCAGCATTAAAAAACATTTATTTCGTACGTCATACTAGCTTGTCTGAAAGAACGAAAGAACTGTGGAAACATATCTAATGATTGAAATATTTAACAGATGTTATCCACGTTACGATTTCACAGAAGGCTCTTAATACAATAAGCGTTTGAGCACATTTTATAATTTATTTCTTGCCATTCATTTTGTGTGTAAACTTTTATGCGACCGCCACTGGCTGTTAGGCCAAATTCGTCAGCCCCAATTATTATTATCTACATAAATATTTCTATAAATTATTAATACATTCTCAATTGATCTGTTTCACGTCAAATTCTTAACTGTCATTCGGTTTTCTAGAGAACATCAAATTTAATTGACCAGTATGGTTTCAGAGATGTTAAACAATAATCCATGCAAAACTTAATTTAAATAATAATAAAAATAACTTATAAAATATCAAATAAAGAATAACAAATAACTAAAAGATAGTAAGAATATTCTATAAAAAAATGGGTATATTTTCCTGAGGGTATTCCCAGTACTAGTAGTATTGAAGTATTGAAAGGGCAATCTTATATTCAATTGTATTAACACTTATCAGAGAAAAACACTAATTGACATACAAAATTTGTTTGTTGTCAATATGTAAATTTATAAAAGAACGAAGATGACAAGGAGATTATAATACAAAATCTAAACAGATATATACCTACTATTCAATTTATTCGCAAGAGTCTTTTAATTAAATATTTGGAAACATATGTGCTGGTCTATTAATAACATTATTAAAGCTTACTTCGTAGTAACTTCGAAAACGGGTTTCAGTCAAGAATTAATACCCTATTAGATGTAAAAGCAAATATCACTTTTACCAAATTGTTGTTATTCCATTATCGAAGTTTTACTGAAACCTTGTAGAATTAATGAAGTAATTAGGTATTAATCTTATAGTGTACACGCGAATGTTAACTGATATTGACAGAATTTCTCATTAAGGCTCTAATAATAGGATCTGCTCATGGCCTTCTCAACACCGAGTCGAGAAAAAGAACATTTATCGAATTTTTCATGTACGTACATTCTAAGTATAATTACTGAATAACTGCGCCCAATGTATAAATTTATTTTATTTTATATATGTACATTGGATTTAGAATTATTACTTTCCCTTTTCAAACTTTAATAGAAAATATTTTCAATTTTTAGAATTATTCTTCAACTAGTTTATTGCTAATAAGACAGAAAAATGGTAAATATATTTAATGTGAACAAGAAAGTGCGAAGCTGATAAAAGTTGTGGATTCCAGAAAAAAAAAATTATGGCAGAAAATTGATAAAATATACTTCTTTTGATATCATTTATAAGATTTTTTAGGACTTTACAATTTTTATCAGCTTGCAACCTTCTTATCCACCACTCTTATTCTTATTCTTATTTGTTTAGAGACTCAAACATATATATTTACTTTTTTTCTGTATTTGGACAATAAACTAGTCCATAACTTTTTTGTGGAATACATTGCACTTTGACAAAGAAATTATACTAGTTTCAAAGCTTAAGTTCATGCAGACACATGATTCAAGAAAGGTAAACTCAAAAACTATTCTTGGGTTCAATTTATGGGTTTTTCAGGTTTCAAATAAATTGATAATTACAACTTATTAATTAATTTTTATCTAACGAAAACTTAGTTGCAAGGAAAAATAAAGTTAAAATTCGAAATCAGTGACTCACTTTACGCATAAAGCATGAAAACAAAAAATAAAAAAGAATTGCGGCTCGATGGGCTTCAACTTGTATTTTCGTCCGATTGTCAAAATATCAATCAGTTTGTGTAGATTGCAGTTTTAGAGTTTGCTAATCGTATTGAAAATGGAGTTAACTCGTGAAAATATTCGCGCTATGATTTATAGTGATTTTTGTGTGGTTTAACTCGGTACCAATGCAGAGAACGTTTAATTTCTGAATTTTGTAACGAAGCACCATCAAAGACAGTGGTATATCGCTAGTTTTAAGAATTTAAGTGTGGTCGTACTTCGCTTCGGGATCGAGCAAGGAAAAGACGTCCTGATAAGATTCAGGCATGCTTACACATTTCTAGGACCTCGATACATTCAATTTTGCATATTCATTTAGCTGTGAGAAAACTTTGTTCTCGTTGGATACCGCATAATCTTTCCATAACTCAAAAAGACGCTCGCATAAAATGGTGCAAAGCAATTTGTGAAAAAGACCATATGTTATGATCTTGACTATCCTCAGTATCTTCTTAAATAACAGAAATACACACTAACACACGACATTTACTTTCGAAATGTTTTATTTACTTACACATTAATTTTGGTTCGCCCCTATATAATAAATTGTATAAATAAAATTAGTTATATTCATATTTTAATGTAATTTGAGGCTTTCTAAATTCATTTAACAACTTTTTCTATTTCAATTATAATTTACATTAATTATATTCAAAAATCCATTTAGTATAACTAATTAAAAGATTTTAATATAGAGATGACATTCTTATGATTAAAACTGTACATATATTTAGCGAGAGTAAAATACTAGGTTATGCCAAATTATAATGTAATTAACGAAGTTTAGCAATCTTAGAACAATTAAAAGAGCTAATATTAGTTACAATAAATAAACTAAATTAAATACAGGCAAAACTAATACTAATTTTAAAGCAAAAAAGAGGTCCTGGAAAGATAAAAACAATTAGCGATTGGCGTCCTTTTGTGACAAACATTAGACACGTATATTTTAGTGCTTCAAGTTATTAATTTATAAAACGAGTAATATAGGCTTTAAAAACATGATTTAAGTGTTAAAACGTTTACCGAAGTATACTCCACATCACCAAAAGAGAGAAATGTTATTTCGTAGTTTATACTAAACACGATTTGAAATATATAGTAATAGAACGAAATGATGATTTCTGGAATCATCATATGATTGAACATCTGGAAAAATTTTATATGAATGCAATGCTTCCAGAAATAATTGACGCGAGGTATCATAGAGATCAATCTATAAGAAGTATTATGAAAAAAGATCTCTAATTATTTTTTATTCTAATTTTTTTTAAATACAAACTATTTACTTATGTAAATACAGTAATTTATTAGCTGCAAATTAGTTTGTTAACATATAAATGACTAGAAAATTCATCTTTGATGTTTAGTCTCCGATCCGCACTTAATTTGCGGTGATTATTATTGATCAAAATTCTCTTAAAACTCAATCAAATGTAATTTAATTAGCCATTGAACCAGTTGCAGCATTTATTTCAATATTTACGCCGATTTATTGGTTGATAAGTTAATATTGTTATAGGTAGAAGCCTGTGGAGCCAATTTACATAATCCTTTGACCCTCTCAGCAGGACGTCTTGGTACCTACGTGTGCTGTAATGTGGGCTGCATATTTTCGGGGACCTTGAGTATCGGGTTTCCTGTTTTTGACTTTTACTTTTATTGATAACTAAACAACAATTACATCTAGACAAAAACGGGCTGTATAGCTACCTAGATATTATAAATACCTACAACACAAACATTTCATAACTACATTAGCTGGCCTGGTTATCTCTCAATTTGTCCGGATAGATTTTCTGTTTCTTACCGATAAAAGTCAAACCGTACAAAAATTTTGAAAAAAACGTAAATACCTACCTAGTTTTTATTGATACATGGTCATACATATATCGAGCGGTCTTTCAACTTTTAATTTGAAGCCAAAAAAAGGCCGGAAAAATACACTCATTTCAGTGTGGGATTGCCGGGTATAGCGTAGAGCCTTAAGATAGGCAAATGGTGAACTCACATAAAGAGTTCTTTTTTTAATTTTATGTACATTCAGTTGCCTAAAAACTGTAATAAAAATTCTGTTTATTTATTTAAAATATACCGTTTTACATCTTATACAAACTCGATCTCTTCTTTTATTATATATGTTAATATTAGATAATTAATCAGATCATGAATCCACCTCGAACCCTAAGAGTCTCATGCTTATTAATAAAAGATTTAATCCTTTATAAAATAAATATACATTTACTACATTTATATTAAAACATGTCATTAATTATTGATAAAGACAAAGGCAATATATATGTTATTGCGTAGGTTTTCAAAGCCAAATTATATCGAAGCTTTTTTCGAACGTTACAATTTCGCTCGAAGAACGATAGCAGGAATAACGACAACCTGATAATGGAGATTGCCGAAAGCTTTATCAGACATCCGCCCTTTAAAGGGCGCAGGAACTATACACGCTAAAATACCCGAAAGAAAACTTTGATATACATTTACAGATATGTAGGATATTTATAATAACAATATTGTTCTGTTGTTAACAATGAAATTCTTAAGCACTTTTAAAAATAGCAAATATAATAAAAATAACCAGCGGAATATTCTTTCGTAATATAAATGTATTATAGGCTATTTAGCTTAACGCATCAAAATAAATTGCGGTGAACACATTCCTTTGGCAACAAAGAACGTAAACAAGATTTATAATAAAATGTCGGAATTCCACGTAGGTGTAAATCGAGATTCCAGACAATTGTTGAATTGAATATGATTCTAGTACGAAATATGGTAATATCATAACGTCGAAGGTAGGTGTAAGCATCCTTATAGATAAATTAATTTTAAAAGCTAGTATTGTTATACGCAAATAAATAAAATTAATTGCCTTCCCTATCAATTATGTCTAGATGCTTCACAGTTTGTAGGCGCAGGCGTACACCTACAAAGTTGTAACCCGTCATCTAATTTGGTCTCAACACCAGTATAATAGTATTCATACATTCATACAATGCAAACTTTACATGGTAATATATAAAATAGAAATAAAACTACTGTTCAAATCTTCACTTTTTAATATTTAATCGTAACACGACAATTGTAAGTACCTGAGGAAGCCACTGTGCTGGCGAAACAATTGTCTTGTTACGATTAAATATTAAAAAGTGAAGATTTGAACCATAATTTTATTTCTATTTTAAATTATGGATCTTCATTAAGTAAAAGCTGAATCAATTCAATTATGGTAATATATAACAGAACTGCCGAATTTCTAATAAATAAGAAATTTGGTCTAGAAATTATATATATATATATATATATATATATATATATATATATATATATATATATATACAGTGTGTATAAGCCAAATGGAATAAATTCATTATTTCGGTTACTATACATATTTATAAAAAATCCCGAAACATGTCATATTTAATTTATAAATTAACATTCTTCAACGTGAAAATGCGATCCCTACCTTCAACCCCCTTCGAATGACAGGTACAAGGCATTTTTTAAATGGGAAGTATAGGCTTGTGATATATCGTTGTAAAGGTCTCTTTATTCTCTATTCAAAAATGTTATAATTTTCATGTTTGTTGCAACAATTAAGATAGAATAAAATAAAATCATGTTGTTATCGAAATTCGCTACAATATACTCAAAAAATAAAATTTAATGCAAAATGTAAAGAAAAATTTAAAACGCCAGAAAAAAATATGAATGTCAATGAAGTAGATGCTCATTTGCGTTTATAAAGATTTAATACATACATCAAAGGCATCATTGCATTACTTACTTCCCGTTTAGGTCTTCATAATAAGAAAGTGAGTAAAAACCATACCAATGTGCTTTTTAGATGGTATCCATTAAAAATACTTTAAAAAGTTTCCGTGGCAACATTAGTTTGTTTAAAACGCCTTAGTAAATTGTTTTGTATTTAAAAGTTGTCATTTAAATTGACAGTTTGATAATTTTAGTTTGAATTTCGTAAAATACAATTCTGGGAAATGGTTAGATTAACGGAAATGCATAAAATAACAGTCATACAAATGATTGGTTACGGAGATAGAACCCGAACACAACAAGAAGTAACCCGCCTACTTCATGAGAAATTTCCTGATTTACCGCCTATAGCTCAAGGAACAATAAGTAAGATAGAGAAGCAGTTTCGAGAGTTTCGAGAGAAAACCAGCTGCCAATGCACTGAGTGATGAAATCAAAGTAGATGTGATGCTTGAGTTTATGGAAAACCCACATACATCGAGTAGACATGCATCCACTACATTAAATGTTAGCCATACATCGATAGTAAACATATTAAAAGAAAATAAAATGCATCCCTATAAAATATCTACTCAGGAGCTTATGGAAGACGATTTTGATAGAAGAACTTATTTTTGTGAGCGAATGATGGACATGCTGGATAACAATATTATCAATTTAGAAGACGTTATGTTTTCTGATGAGTGCACTTTTTCTCTTAGCGGTCATGCTAATCGGCAAAATTGCCGCTACTGGTCTACGGAAAATCCTCACCGGATGGGGAAGAACACACACAATACCCAGTAAAAGTTAATGTTTGGGCAGGTATTGTTGGAAACCATATCATTGGTCCCTTTTTCATTAAGGGCAATTTGAATGGCGATCGTTATTTGGCACTACTTCAAAATGATGTCATTCCAACTTTGGCAAATTTATATCCTGATCCACGAAACCCTCAAGTTCCAATGAATACGATATGGTTTCAGCAGGATGGAGCACCACCACATTACCAACGCAATGTCCGGCAGTACCTCGATGCAATATTTCCCAATCGGTGGATAGGAAGGCGAGGATCGATAGAATGGCCAGCGCGATCACCTGATCTGACCTTACTTGATTTTTTTTTATGGGGATATTTGAAGAGCATTGTGTACAAAACTAAACCTTTGGATTTACATGACTTAAGAGAACGAATAACGCTTGCGATTAGGTCGATCACGCCTGATATGTTAAATAATGTTAGAAGACAGTTTTATTTAAGATTAGGATGTTGCCAAGACGTTCATGATGAACATTTTGAACATCTACTTCATTGACATTCATATTTTTTTTTGGCGTTTTAAATTTTTCTTTACATTTTGCATTAAATTTTATTTTTTGAGTATATTATAGCGAATTTCAATAACAACATGATTTTATTTTATTCTATCTTAATTGTTGCAACAAACATGAAAATTATAACATTTTTGAATAGAGAATAAAGAGACCTTTACAACGATATATCACAAGCCTATACTTCCATTAAAAAAAATGGGGGTTGTACCTGTCATTCGAAGGGGGTTGAAGGTAGGGATCGCATTTTCACGTTGAAGAATGTTAATTTATAAATTAAATATGACATGTTTCGGGATTTTTTATAAATATGTACAGTAACCGAAATAATGAATTTATTCCATTTGGCTTATACACACTGTATATATATTTAATCGATAAAGCCTTCTTATACCCGAAGGTGTTAAGGCGTCTAAAAACTTTTTATTTACGAACAAACATTGCCCAATCCCTTCTGTCTCTTGCCATTAGTTCTGCATCCATCCACTTTGTTCCCCTGGCTTCCAAGCACTCTGCCACTACACTGTTCCACTCTTTTCTAGGTCTTCCTCTAGTCCTCTTTTCCTGTGTCCTTGCCAGCCATATCCGTTTCGGTTGTCTCTGGTTTTCCATTCGTATTACATGTCCGAACCACTTC
Source organism: Melolontha melolontha (assembly GCA_935421215.2). Classification (NCBI taxonomy): domain Eukaryota; kingdom Metazoa; phylum Arthropoda; class Insecta; order Coleoptera; family Scarabaeidae; genus Melolontha; species Melolontha melolontha. The sequence continues at coordinate 103,798,507 of OW285240.1, read as the reverse complement.
AGATGTTGCCTTTCAATGCTCTTTAAGATCGATTCCACTTTTAGTTCTTCCCTCACTGTTTCATTCCGTATTCTATCTCTTCTTGTAATGCCTTTAACTGCTCTCAGGAATCTCATCTCTGCCGCCTGGATTTTACTTTTTTGCTGCCTTGTTAACACCCAGCTCTCACTACCATACATTAATATTGGTTTATGTATAGTCTTGTAGACTGGGATTTTTGTCTTAGTTGATATTTCTTTCTTTCTTATAAATTTGTTATTCAAAGCATAGTATGTCCGTGTTGCTTTTTCTATTCTTTCATTTATTTCGGTTTCGTTCTTACCATTCTTCTGTAGATTTACGCCCAGGTATCTCATCGTCTTTACTTGCTGTATTTTTGTATTATCCAGTGTTATTAATGCTTGCTTGTTTTCTTTCCCAATTACCATTACCTTTGTTTTATCGATGTTAATTTTTAAGTTTCAGTTTTGAAGGGCTTCGTTCCATATTGTTACGTTTTCTTGCAGGTCTGTCGTGTTTTTTGCAAATATTACTAGATCATCTGCAAAGACGCAGTCAGTTATTGTCGTTATTTCCATATTTCTATAACCCACTGGTAATTTCTTCAGTTTGTGCTTTATTTCTTTTTGTACGTCATCCATCACTATGTTGAATAGTGCTGGGCTCAGTACACCACCCTGTCTCAATCCTTCTTTAGTTTCAAATATCTGTGACTCTGCATTTCTCTTTCGTACATAATTCTTTGTGACCTTATACATACACTCTATATTGTTTCTCAATTTCTTATTTACACCTCTTCTTTTTAGGCTTTCCCATATCGCTTTCCTTGGTACACTATCAAACGCTTTCTCTAGGTCAATAAACTAGAAATTATAAATAAATTTAAATAAATGAGGTTGTAAAAAGTATAGGAATAATAGATATGTTACACTCTTCAATTTAATAACACCATTTTGGTTCTAGAACTGAACACGTATCAGTATGTATGTTCATGTCTTGTAAATTGTTTCGTAATTTTTTGTGTTAGCTTTACTGTGCCCCATGTCGAACACTGTGATTATTATTTTTACCTACTGAAGATGACAACTTAATTGTCGAAATACATATTTAGGATACAAATACTAATGTGGTAAGGGATTTTATAATTTTTTTTTAAGTTTTTACTTAGCCCCAGTCTCCAAAGAAAGACCTTTTCAACTTAAGTCTCTTCATTAATTTTTAAATGTCAAATGCTGTCTTTCAAAAATTGTCAGAATCTGATATCAAAAATAGTATAGTGCATTTTTGTATTATAAAATTGTATTTAATAACGTATTCATGGTTGAATTGTATTTCCGAATTAGTCAAAAGATCGATGGATAATAGAAGTACTCCCCATTCAAAATTGTATAGAAGAATTTCATAATGGATTTACAAACCTTGTTTTTAATTATAATACTTTTCAGAAGACACTCAATAGAATTGATCCAGTTTTTCGACAAACCGAGAGTGTAGAACGACGAATCCGAGCAGAAGAAATGATTTATAATCATAGGCTTGCAAATTTAGAGTCATGACGTTCCCTTTTAATTCGATTACTCATTCTGAACTATTTTTATGCACTGGTTACGAATATGCACTCAGTTTTTCTCAATCTCCAGATTTTTCAGAATAGACTTAGGAAGAAATTTGAAAAAAATACACCTTTACTTAGAAAAAAATATATTAAAGTACTTAATTCTAGAACTTAAAAATATTGAAATTTGATAAACGATTACTTGTTTATTGCGTAAACATGTCACTTATCTTTGCGAAACCCTGTCCTTTTCTTCTCCTAAGCTTCTATTTTAAGATTTTCTCTTAATTTTCGATTTGGTTCATCTCGCCTCAGCAGCCAATAGTAGTCCGTCAACATGTTTATGTTCCACCTCCCTTGATCCCTTTTTTCCATATCTTTCAAATCTTGGTGAAATCCTTCATTTTGCTCTTCACTGAGGGCTTCTAAATTTTGCGAAAAGTAGTTGTAGGAATTCAGGAAACGAAGTTTAATGCTCATAGAAACAGCCCATGAACCAAAATTTGTAATCATACTCGCCACTATTTCTTTATAATCAAGGTTTTATTGTTCCCAGAGAAATTTTTCACTACCTTCTTAAAAGATTTTCTAGCTTCTAACTTAAGTTGACAGAGTTTTTCATCGAATTTTTCATCCTATTTTTTCCTGCCGTTAATATTTGACCTAGAGCAAAACCAATGACACTTCTCCACAGCAACTTTTAATGCTGTTTTTAAGGTGGCGTTGTTAGTTTTTTAATCCAACCTTTCGTCTTTGCGGAACCATCGTAAACTTAATTTTTTTAAATACGGCCCTGATGTGTTTATATTAGATTCTGAAAACCCTTTTCATTGCGAATTCAACGACTTATCATTTAATTGCGATTTCGTCATTTTTTCGACCTTAATCAAGAAAATTCCTAGTACGGACCTGTATCAATTTTTTAATTTTTTTAGAATAAATGATTTATTATGTTCATTAACAATTTATTTCATTTACATATTTAATACCAATCCAATGGCTACATTTAAAGAAACAAAGAACAAATTAAATTAACAGAAGACATCAAAAGTAAAATACAAACGAATATGAACAAAACAACTAAGTTTAGAGCATATGTTCGAAAAGATTTCCATTATTTTCCAGGCACAGATAGCACCTTCTCACCGTCGATTCTAACACCCTAATAAGCATTTGTGGTGTAATATTGGCAAATGCTTGGAGAACTACCCCCTCAGTTCTTCGTCTGCTGCAAAATTTTGCTGATAAACATGATTATTAACGAATCCCCATACGAAGAAATCAAACGGAGTTATATCGGCCAGGGTGTTTCCGAATGCGTGCTAATGATTTTCTCTGGAAATCTCATTGAAAGATATTCCCGAACGGCTCTAGAATTATGCGCAGGTGCACCATCTTGCTGTATCCAAGAGTTATGAATCATTGCTAGGAGCATGCTATCGAGAGCATCCTCTAAATCGTTTTGCAGCAAATGTAGGTAACGCTCTGATGTTAAGGTATGGTGGTAAATAAACGGTCCTACAATCGTTATACTCAAAATACCAGACCACATATTAAAACCAAAACGGTGTTGATGCCTTGACGTTTTGTTTAAACGTGGATTGATTCCAAACCAATAATGGACATTTCGTCTATTGAAACTGCCATTATTCGTAATCATACTCTCATCAGACCATATTATTTGATAAGGAAAATTCATATTCTATTGACGTTTTCTTGTGTACCATTCACAGAATGAGCGACGTCGTTCTAAATCACCTGGTCTAAGACCTTGACAAATTCTGTACTTGTACGGATGTAATTTTTGTTTTTTATAAATATAATGTGTCGTTGATTCTGGTATACCAATGTTTTGTTCAATCCGCCGGACTGATGTATCTGGATCCTCAGTGACGGCCAACAGAATATTTTGTACGGTTTCCTCATTGCCCGTTTATCGTCGGGAAACTACAAGTTTTCTAAAAGAACCATATGCTTTAAGGTTTGCTACTAATTTTCTAAAAGTCCTTTTATTTGGCTGCCTCCTTTCAGGATATTTCTGCAAATACATACGCTCTGTAACAGAACAATTTTGGTTGGATGAAATGAAACATGCCACCATGTCAAACTTTTCTTTAGAAAACATAATAAAAAAAAAATGAAATTATTGCACAAAAAATTAAACACCAAACTAATGTATCAAAAAACCAACGCAACTGTCAATCCAAATACAACAGTACCACATTTGCTTTCCAAAGCTTGCTTTCGTCTTGGTGATAATGGCGTATCATACATTTGGAATACGCAAAAAAATAGAAAAAAAGGCGAAACCGCAATTAAATGATAAGGTATGATAGGTCGTTGAATTCGCAATAAAAAGTGTTTTCAGAATCTAATATAAACACATCAGGGCCGTATTTAAAAAAATTAAGTTTATGATTGTTCCGCAAAGACGAAACGTTGGATTAAAAAACTAACAACGCTACCTTAAACAGCATTAAACGTTGCTGTGGAGAAGTGTTATTAGTTTTGCTCTAGGTCAAATATTAACGACAGGAAAAATAGTTTGTAAAATCGCCAAATTATATTTTTTCAAAATTTCCTAAAAACTAAAAAAATTTTCAGGAAAATCTAAACGCCAATTTCTAGATCTTTGACTACGCAACTTTTCTCCCATTTAACCAAATCTGTATCTCTTGAGGTTTCCGAGATCCCCATAGTGGCCCTTTTCATCTCGGACACATCGTATACATATTTCATTTAAAAATGTTAGCAATCCGTCTATTAATAGCCTCATTACATAATGAGGTGAAAATCACCCATTTTTGGCGTAATAAATACGTATTACTTATACTAATTATGTACACTCTGTTTTTTAATTCGGAGGAGTAAATTGAAAAGACGATTTTACACCATGTAATTTGTAGTTGCTTATTTTGACAGTAGAATTGAAATATAGGTTAATGATGTTTATTAAAATATAATATTGTTATTAAAATTACTATTTACTTTATTTTAAAATCTTTTTCTACAATAATCAAATAATCAAGTTTTGATTTTATTTTTTAATTGTTTTATGAAATTATAAACACTAAACAGATTTTTGCATTACTACGTAATTCTTTTCTGATCGATATTAGAGAAATTAATAGATTATGCAGCTATTATTTAATTTTATTGCTTTATTTATAAACAGAATACATTATAGTTCAAAGTATTTATTTATAAAATAATATAAATGACAAACAGAACTTTATTCTGTATCACTGGACGACAGATTTTCATTTTCGTTGCTATCATTACCAACGGATATAATAAAAGGTTCAATTATATTATCGATTAGACCATCCAATTCACTCATTCTTACTTCTTCCTTTACAACATGTTCTACACACTTTTTCCATTTGTCTGCGGTAATATTTTGAATGGCTTGCAATAAAAGTTCTTTTACATGTCCCAGTTTAAACGTGGTATTTTTTACTGCAACCTCGTTTTTTATTTGAGTCCACACTAACTCAATAGGGTTTAGTTCGCAGTGATAAGGAGGTAACCTTAACACAGTTTTATTTTGACTTTTAGCCATCTCATCTGTGACATATGCATTATATTTAATAGATTGGACGATTTTGACATCTGTAGTTTTGTATGGTTATTAAATACCTGCGTCTCCATCTAACTATATCATCACGTTCTATAAGAACACTTTTTCTATCTCTGGTCATATATCTGGAACAATACATAATATTATAACACTTATATTGTAATACGTTACATGCATTTGCATGTAACAACATGAACAAGTAAAACTTACCCAAAAATACCCACTGACCTAAAATTTATGTGTTTCATGAATTTATACAGAGTTGAACGGCTCATCTGTGGCAAATCATCGCGTTGTATTATTTCATTTAGCACTTTATTAAGCGTAGGAAGTTCATTTTTATAAAAAACAGCTGTGTACTAATTGCCGTACGGATTTCTTGACACCTTCGTCGTACTCGTCAATTAAAGAATGCCTTCCTGAACTTTGTTTTGGTGGAATAATTTGACCATTGTGTTTATAATCTTTGATTGTACGATAAATTGTCGATTTTGCCACTCCTGAAAGTAAGTTAGCATATAGTACCTACATACGTACGAATACAGATTATTTACTAACCTGAAACGCATGCTATTTTTGCTACGTGACAGTCATCTTCATTTGAGGTTTATCGTTTCGAAGTTTCTTAAATATATTTAATATATTTTGTTTCTCAAACACAGAGAAGTGCCCCAAGCCTAAATAATTTCGTTTTCGTATCGGTGATATTTGCGTTCCAGAAGTGCTTTGTACTTGATCCATATCGAAAAATAACGAAAAAAGTGTAACGTATGTAAAATATTAAGTTAGCTCTAAAAAGAACTTATTTTGGAAAATTTAATGAAGGAAAACAAACAGTAACGATAATTATACAAAATGTCAACCGTCAATACTCTAAATTTTAGTGTCATTGTGGCCGATAATTGGCCAATAACTAGACTTCTTTTTACCGCGAGATTTTTAAAACGCTCCTCCGAATTAAAAAACAGAGTATAGTATTTAACAAATTATGAATCAGAATTTGATCTATTATCATAATAGAGCCACATAAATGCATTACCAATTAGTTAGAACACGTTCAAAAAAGTTTTATCTATTTTCGAATTGAACTCTCCGGCAATTTTAAGCAAAATCTAAAATGCTAAATAAAAAAATATTCTAACGCGATGGATTTTTTTGACTATTTTTCCCGTAATCGGTGCATTAAGAATGATCGGGAATGCTACTCAGGTCTTGAAGTGGAAAACCATTGTAGGCCTGTGTAACATTAGACAAATAATGACTGATACTCCAAAAACTTCGATAAGGATTGTCGCTCAACAATCTGGGTTATCAATTGGTTCTTGTGACACAGTTTTACAAGTTTTACAACCAAATTGACAGTTATTTTCATACCGTATTGCTTGGAAGATATCCTCGATATTGATTATTCGCAACGAGTAGCATTTTGTGAATGGCTTTCAAATAATAAACCCCTGGACCAAACAATTTCACCATATTCTTTAATTATGCTTAATTTTAATTTTGTAGATTAATTATTCTTACAATCCAGGATCATTACTTGACTAATGTCTATTATAATTAATATAGCATTTTAAAATTTCAAGCGTAAATAATTTACAATTACCTGCAAACGGAAATATCATTTGACATCAACTGACATTTGCATATACGATTACTTACCAAATTGTGCAAGTAACGAGCTATCAATTAAATCCGAAGTTGAAGTAAGTTGTGCATGAGAAAACGTATTTCTAACTTAAACATTTCTAATATCAACATTATAATAGATAAACTGGCGAGGAAAAAAAACGGTCCTACTCACTTCGACGTTTGACAACATTTTAATAAAATTAATACGTTGTGAATCAGTTTTGAAGGTTATTGAGATGCAAAATGTCAATGTACAGTCGTGGCCAGATAAATGTAGTATAAGCTTTTCTTAATAAATTTTTATGGTGTAAGTTAGTATTTTGACAATTATATGTCAAATCATTTTAAATTTTATTAAACGTCAAACATACTTTTACGATGGCACGAAAGCTAACCGCAACTGATAAAGTTCGTATATTAATTAAATTACAAGAAGGGTACAGTATTAGGGAAATTGCGCAGCAAATGCAGTTAAATAAAACCACCGTGATGAAGGTTAAGAAAAGATGGGAGACTGATGAGACCATAGACAGAAAGCCGGGTACTGGACTTAAAAGAATTTCGACTGAACAGCAGAACCATAATCTAGTTCAACATCTCCGAGAACATCCTTTCGATTCAGTGAAAGTATCAGTTGCGGAGACCATTTTTCCTGGTTCACGTAGAACTGCAAGCAGGAGAATAAGAGATAGCGACATAAGGTCGCGTGTTGCAGACAAAAAAATTCAGGTTAGTGAAGAAAGGAAGCAAGCCAGGCTTTTGTTCGCATTAAATCATATAAACAATGGACCTGAGTTTTGGGAAAATGTAGTTTTCACTGATGAGAAAACATTTCAATCCACAAGTAATGGTTCTGTTCATGTCTACAGACCTGGCGGTATAAGATACGAGGAGCAATATATAGATAATTCAGATCGGCAAGGAAGATTCTCTATAAATATTTTTGGGGATGGATAAATTACCACAATGTTGGAATGTGTCATAGAATAAATGGGAGATTTAATTCCCAGAATTATATTCATATTTTGGAAAATCTTATGTTACCATCAGTCCAACATGTGTATCCTGAAAACATTTTTATATATCAGCATGACAATTGCCCAGTTCATAGTGCAAACATAGTGTCGAGATGGATGGAAGAGCATAACATTGAGATTTTGCAATGGACTGCCAAGAGTGCGGACATGAACCCAATAGAAAGCGTATGGGCCGAGATGACCAAAAGTATGTCACGTATAAGATTCCAAAATCAGGACCAATTGTGGGAAGCAATTCAAAATGCTTGGCAATCTCTCATTCACAAACCAAATTATTTTAGAAGTTTGGTGGCTTCCATGCCTAGAAGGTTAACGGCAGTAATTGATGCTGATGGTGGTGCAACAAAATATTAGCTTTTTGTTAAAAAATTTTTATTATTAAAGTTATTTTTCGTATTCCTTAATTCAATTTTAAATTTAAATTTAACTTATTATTATACTTTTAACTTATATTTCTTAACTCAAACAATAATAAAGTAAATATATTCCAGTATGATCTGACATTTTATTTTATTATGACAAGTAGCTTAAGCTGAAGCTCGTCTTACAATAATAATATATCAAATTTATGACATATATGAAATTTAAGGTTGTACTACATTTATCTGGCCGTGACTGTACAATGCCATAGGCGAGGTCGCAGAAAAAGTGTGGTGTTTAACTCGTCGAAATCATTTTTTTAATCTCGCGAACATTACCAAACTCGGCTTCGCTTCGTTTGGTAAACTGTTCTCTCGCTTAACAAATGTTACTTTCGTTACTTGATACATAATATACTATTTATCGTGTAAAATCTACTTCGACACCGGATTTATTTGAGCGCTCATTATATGTATCGTTCTACCGTACTCTATATCAGATATGACTTTAAATTTCCAATGATTACTTTAACGCCGAATTTTTCTGAACACCGTTATATATGTACAAATTGAGATAAATGATACGTTATAAAGTTTTCCTTATTTAATAGTGCAAATTAAAACGGTAAGTTAAACTGCAAATACTATAGAGTGGCTATACTTTAAATTAAAAAGATACCAACGCAAAAGAGTATAACCGTAAAATTTTATTACGTGATGCAATTTTAACACTTAAATGAACTCCAAACTACACATGACCAGGCATATAGCCATTCTATATAGGATAATACATAATTTATAAATTTATACAGTGATTATGGAAAACATTTTCACCAGACAATTTTTAGGATTAATTTTAGATTAGTTGTAAAATAATTCCGAATAAGCAATAGATAATACATATATTGAGTGCTCCATAAATTCACTTGGAAAGTGATAATCTATTTTACAATTTTTGTGATAATTACGTGTGATTATTAACATTTTTCTATTTGTGAACTCCAGGCAATTTTTTTTTCGTTAATTTGTTGCGTTTAACTGGTCCGGTTTTTAGAGTGAATTCGTGCAAATTGCCTTCAACAAACTATTGACAAAAAGAAGGTTTTTCGTTTAGAAAAATCAACCCATAGCACTAATAAATACTATGAGAGCCAAAAAGACTGGAATCGTTGGTAGCATTTATGACAACCACTTCACTGAGATATATTTATAAACAAAGTTATTGAATATACAGCAAATGAGAATTTAACAATTATTAAAATTTTGAATCGAAATAGCCTTTACTTGATGGAAATTCATAATTAATGAAATAAAAATGAAAAAACAATATTACTTAATTTCCACTTTATTGACGTAAAATCCCATTACCATTGTTTCGACATAGAGTGTCTTCCAAGGATGGAGTTGTATTGCAAACTAAACCTAAAATAAATTGATTGAAATTTAAACTTAAGTGAATTATTATAATGAAAAAAAATATATACTCAGAAGGATGGTTTAATAATAGGCACTTTTTATTCAAGATGTAAACTTTCTTACACAAAAGGACAAAGTTTACCGAATACAAACACAAAAACGGGAAAACCAAAATAAATAAAAGAATCAGTTGTAAAATAGGTCTAATAAAGGGGAATTGCCGAATTTATTTTTTATATTTAAAAATTTCCATTATTTCAAGTAAATTTCATTTTTGCCATTTATTTACTGTGTGTAAAATTTTAAAGTTATAATTAAAATTATGGGCATCTTCTTTAAGATGTTGCATAATGTTAAGTCATTCTTATTGTTAATATAGCTACGTTCATGTTCTTTGATTCTTTTAGAAAAGGATCTACCTGTCTGGCCTATATAAAAATTAGGGCATGAACTACATTCAAGTTTATAAAATCCCGATTTATTGTTTTTATCTATTTTTTATTTATTGTTTTATTTATTATTTCAATAATTAAACCTAGAGAGTTGTTGGTTTTGAAAGCTATGTTATTATTTATTACTTCTGATATCAATTTAGATATTTCTGGCTTTTAATTAGTAAAGAATTTCTTTACAGCTTCTTCGAATAGATTTATTCCTATTAACTGCGTTGTGAATTCGCTTCAAAGAAATAATTTAATCAAATTGCAATCCTTAATTCATAATCGATAACCAAGATTTTAAACATTTTTAGATATTTCTGACTTTTAATTATAGAAGAATTTCTTTAGAGCTTTTTCGAATAGATTTATTCTTATTAACTGCGATGTGAATTCGCTTCAAAGAAATAATTTAATCAAATTGCAATCCTTAATTCATAATCGATCACCAAGATTTTTCAACATTTTTAAATATTTCTGGTGCAAAAGTGAATATGTAAATGAAGGACTAGGTCGATTTGAAAATGCTGTTGACTTTTGTTTTACAAACATTCAAAAGCTGCTCCATTATGCAGTAAAGTAGCCGCTCGGAAGAGTGAACACTCTATTTAGTGAACAGCTCGTTTATATGAACAACTAAAATTTTATTAGTAAAGCTCCATAGAGTGAACAATAACACATTCGATTCAGTGAACTGGGTAAATTCCCGGCGTATGAATTATTTTGCTGCATTCGATTCAGTTTCAGTGAACTGGGTAAATTCCCGGCATATGAATTATTTTGCTGACTCGCCGGCGTAACTTACAAGAACAGTGGACAGATGTATGTATGTATTTTATTTTAGTTGTAATTCTGAGTTCTGTTGATGTTGTAGGTGTACTGTGCTAGAACATTTTTGTGTTTACAATAAAAATGAAGCGAAAAGTGTTAAGTTCTGCTCGAAAAATGTGAAATTTTAAAAAGTCTGGACAGTGGAAGCAGTGTAACGTATTTGTCTAAAAAGTACGGGATTGCCAAATCCACAGTATGTGCAATCAAAAATAAAAAACGGGATATTTTAAAAGTCACATCAAGGCGCAGTGAAATACGGAAAAGAAAAACTTTAAAATCCTGTAAGATGCCACGAATGGAAAAAAAATATATTCATGGTTTTGTACACAAAGACTTAAAAATGTACCGGTTTCGATTGAACTTTTAAAAACAAAAGCAAAAGCTATCAATGAAACTATCGCTAAAAATCCTAATTTTAATGCTAGTGACGGATGGAGCCAAAGATTTAAACGAAGATTTGGAATAAGACATTTAAAAATTTCGGGAGAAAAGTTATCAGCTGCTCCAGAGCATGTAGGTCCATTCAAGAATTATCTTCGAAAGAAAATAGAGGAGCTACAAATAACACATGACCAATTATACAATGCCGACGAGACAGGCTTGTTTTGGAAATTTCTCCCAGAAAGGACTTTGGTTACGTCTGAAGAAAGATCGGCCCCTGGTCGGAAAACGGATAAAAGTAGAGTTACTTTACTAGCATGCACCAATGCAACCGGTGAACATAAAATCAAACCGTTAGTGATTGGGCGTGCCGCAAATCCAAGATGCTTTAAGAACTTTTCACTTCCAGTGCAATACACAAGTACGAAAAATGCGTGGATGACGTCGGGGGTATTTGAAAATTGGTTTCATCATTCATTTGTCCCGCAGGTTCGAAGATTTTTGAAACAAAAGGGATTACCACAAAAAGCTCTTCTACTTTTGGATAACGCTCCAAGTCATCCACCAGCAGAAAACTTGGTTTCCGATGATGGAAAAATTCTTACTGTATACATGCCTCCGAATGTAACAGCTCTTATACAGCCCATGGACCAGAATGTCTTTAGGTTAACAAAATTGTTTTATAGAAGAAGCCTTTTATCCACAATAGTTGCTTCTGATAGCAATGATATTTCAGCTGTCATTAAAAACTTGAGTCTAAAAGATGCTGTTACACATCTGGCATTAGCATGGATGAATGTGAAAGAAGAAATAATTGCTAAGTGTTGGCAAAATATTTGATCAGATTCTTTCAATAGCGACACTGATTCTGAAGATGTTCCATTGGCTATTCTACAAGAAAAATACAAGAACAACGTCGAGGCAGTGACATTTCAAGAAACTGTAGCATTACTACAGAAAGTGAACGGAAACATAACACACAGCCGTAAAGACATAGAAAACTGGAATACGGATGTCATAGAAGATCTTGAAGAGGATGTAATTGAAATTGAAAGTGCGGAAGAAACAATGGATGATGAGCCAATGCCAACTACCATCCCCACTCAGGAAGCTTTACAAGGACTTAATATAGTGGTTTCTTGGGCAAAACAAAACATGCTAAATTCTGAAGATCTATTAACTTTGCGAAGAATAAAAGAAATCGCAGTTCAAAGATGTTTAAAAGAAAAAAAGGTTCAAACAAATTTAACCAGTTTTTTTAACAAACAAAACTGACTTCTTTAAATCATTACGTATTCATGTATGTATGTACGTATCTATGTAGAACATGTATATTTTTCATTTGTTAATTCTTTTGATGTAACTGAATACATATACATATAAATAAACGTTTTAAACTGCACATTCGATTGAGTGAACATTTCGATTCTGTGAACAGGTAAGGTTTTAATTAGTTCACATAATCGAGCGGCTACTGTATTTGTGAAATACTGACTATTGACATTATTTCAATCATTATATTAAAAAATGTATAAATAAGCTGTTTATTGTTTCCATATTCGAAAAATATTTGGAATAAAACTTCGACCATCTCACTATATTGTAAAGTTTTACTATTAATAGTTAAAACTGCAAAAATCAGTTTCTATAGAACATGTCAACGACTCCAAGAAATAGTTAATAATTGATCATTAATAACGAATAATAATTAATTAATAATAAGAGAATTGGCCTTAAGTTAGGTCATTAAGGAATTCCAGTACGAGGAAAAACTTCGGTAGATTAAAAACCTTTGTAATATACATAATTAATTCTTACAAGGTCATAAAAAAACGAAACGCTGCATTTAATTCAAAAGCTCTATAGCTTCTCAATTAATATATTGTGATCAATGGTATCGAACTTACGAGTAAAATCAGTGTAAACAACATCCATTTAGTCACCCCAGGGCTTCCGAGAGTATATATTCCGAGGTGAAACGATGAGATGAAATAATTCTACCTGGAATTTAAAAACAGCGACGATTCTGAGATAGCAGATAAGCTCCTTAATCGCCTGGAGATATAACTCCTTAAAAAAAGAGAAGAAACGATAGTTAGCATTTTCTTAAAATAAAAGATCTAGTAGGAAAGTTTAGAGCCTCCTAAAGAAACTAGGTAGCTCTAACCCACCCACTCGTACAGCCGGAAGTATCAGCTGACCAGAACGCTGCTAATACGAAATAACAAAACACAGACATTAAGAAGTAACTTACACTCCGTCACCCAACAACAACAACCCGCCTGAATATTCCAGACCATTCACTGTAGAAAAAATGTAGATAAGGTACTGAAAGACACAAAATCTGGCGAAATACCTGGACTCGACGAATTCCTCAAAAACTGTGGAAAGCACATTAGGATGTGGATGAGTAAATTCTACTCTGACAGGACATATCTCAACAAAGCTCAGGAAATTCAAAGTAAGTGTTAATAATTAATAAATCTTCTAAAAATTCTGATTTTTGGTTGCGTGTAAATCCCAAACTAAATACTTTATACCCCAAGTGTTATGGTTTGTTGAAAACATGTTATCGAGGAGAATCACAAAATGTAAATAATACCGTTCAATTTAAAAAAAGTATAACTTTAGTATGTTTCATTTTCTTTGAACACTCAGTATATTAAAAATTAAAGGATCGTATCTAAAATTTGATTACAATATCTTTATTAACTTGACTGATATTTACATCGTTCCACAAGTTTACCCATCACTGTATGTGTAAACACATACAATTTTAAGAAAATGCTGTCTTTAAGACATGCTTCCACCCAAAGCTGGCCAAACACGACGATAATTGTTTTTAAACGCATTAAAGTTTGTTATTATAACTTTTTATAGCCCGTAAAAAGAAAAATAAGAAAGAAAAATATTCATTTCAAACATATTTTCAAGCTTTATTCTTTCAGAAGCTACAGAAAAAAGAAACTAAAAAACTTCGTATTTCAAGAGTGGTTTTTCCTCTGAGTGCAATTGAGGCGATATAAAAAAATAATACAACTCTACAATTTCACTAAATTTAACCAAGTTGGTTGCTGAACTCTTATTTCCCTTGATGTGACTTAATAATACCATCCTTAAAAGCTTACGGAATTCAACAGGAAACATTCTTCTCATTTCAGTTTATTATTTGATATGTTGAATAATGTAAATTTTTTATACGGTTTATCGAACCCATGTTTACACATCTTTTATGTTTTGTAAATAAAGTTTCGTTCGAAAAGTTTTTTAATTATATCTCATTTAGTTAGTATGTATGTACCTACACATTACAACATATTTATAACGAGTGTTCAGAAACATTCGAAGTCAAGTGGCCTCTGAACAAAAAATCGTAAATCTTTACTTAAGTATCTGATTTGTAATAATTATTAAATGTCAACTGTTGTCTGTCAAAAATTGTCAGAATATAATATCGAAGATACAAATTTGATAACCTATAAAATTGTATTAAGTAAATGTATCAATCTATCTCAGACATGACTTCATATTTTCAAGGACTACTTTCACTTCGAATGTTTCTGAACACCCGTTACTTTAAGTAACTCTATCTAGTGCACAATATAGCACAAACCAACATTTAAAAATATTTATCAATTTTTCATTGATATGAATTAAGACAATAAGGTGCTTAAAGAAATATTGTGGTGTAGTATAAATTTGAGATCAATAATAATAATAATAAAATGCTGTTTTACAATTAATTTCATAGACTTACACTAGATGTCAATAATATAAAAATGATGCACAGGCTGCACGAGAATATAAGGGGTGTTCAGAAACATTCGAAGTCAAAGTAGTCCTTGAAAATATGAAGTCATGTCTGATATAGATTGATACATTTACTTAATACAATTTTATAGGTTATCATACACGCAAATGTATAGCAAGCGCCAATTAAGTTGGCGCGAGGAGGGGGTGCGCAGAAGCCGTTTTTAAAAACGTCCACTCCCACTACTCAAGTAATTGTCAGAATTCATTTGCTATTGACGTTTGACGGAATATAATGTCTTTGCTAAGGGATCATAAGGTGATACACGCTCAGAGGTTAGAATTATCTGACATTTGATGTAAAACCAAATACAAATCTCCCCACTACTTCTAATCCTGCGCGAATTTACCCCTTCTCGCGCCAACTTAATTGGCGTTTGCTATACTTAAGTAAAGATATACGATTTTTTGTTCAGAGCCCACTTGACTTCGAATGTTTCTGAACACCCGTTATAAGGTTGCATATATGTTCCATTTCTAATAAAATAGACTTTTCATTCTTTCCGTTACTATTTCATGTCACGTCCCAAAATAAATTTAACGTTTTAAATAAAGTAATAAAAAAAAGATGTTTTCAATATTTGCTTTTCCATTATTTATCACGGCATTTAAACTTTTTTTTCTTAATAATTGTTTATCAATCCAACAAAGTTTCTGATAGCGTTTAATATATGTTTAAGATAATATTGGGGTATGACTAACTTCGTTGCATATATTAATAATCATGAATCATGATTAAGATATAACAATTTATTCTTGCAATATGAGTGATTAATAATATTTGTATTATTATTAAAGCCATTTAAATTGGAGACTTTCAATGACTAACGACTTATAATATTAGGTACAGGTGATTGAGTTAATTCTCTGGGTAAGAATAGAAATAAGTGTTTGTAATTAATGTCTTCCTAATCTTAGTTATGTCAAAGTAAATGCAGTGGCGGCTCGTGGTCAAATTTACAGGAAAATCATATGGAATATTTGAGATATAAGGTATTGTTAATTAAAAAATGAGTGTCTTAATGAATATGCATGTATATTCTAATTACTTAAGTATTGTAAACATATTTAAACTTGAGATCAATTCTTCGTCCGTTAGCATCAGCAAATGATTTATTATAAATTCATTAAAATTAGATATACAATGTATTTTAGTTATAAGCAGCTTTTCTACCTTAACATTGCCCAATACGATTACTTTCTTTACTTATGTCCATAATACAGTTAATAATTATTACTTCCAAAAGGGTCTTATCAAGTTTATCATAAAAAAAAATTCCAAGCATTGGAATAGATCCAGAACATTTACAAAAATGTTCACGATCATAAATAACTCCTGACTCAGTTTTTAATTTCAAATCATTTATACCCGAAAAGTGAGTTTTAACTAATTCTAAAATGTTATCATTGAAATATATTTTTAAGTCAGAATTTAATGATTACTAAATCATTAGTAATATCATCCAGCACACCTTTCCATTTAGTTTAGTAAACCCTTTAATAACGGTATAATGTTGTTAGAGAAATCTTATAAAATTTAATGAAACCAATGAAATCAAGTGTTATATCAAGAACTGGGTTACTAATTCAGAAGTCATTAATCGCATAGGTTTTATTATAGGTACGCGAATTTCACGTACTTCACTAAATGTATACTTCATTAAGGGAACGTATGCATTTAAAATAATACGGTCGCTTGAAGACACCAGCCGAGTCGACTAACACCATATATATGTAGATAGAATTGAATACGCACGATAGGCGATCAAAATTATATTCGTGGATGATTGCTATTTTACATTAAAAATAATTTAGCTATAAAAAATTATTTTGGTATACTTTATATTATGTCAAAAATGATTGAAAGATCATTGACTAAATGACCCAATCAAGAAGCCTGATTGAATGACAACCTTGAACTGTCCCTCTACTGGAGTTCTCAATTTAACCGGCTCTAATTATTACATGATAATCAATAACCCATCAATTTGATGCATCCATTCATATAAATTAATAAAACTGTGCGAGAAATTGCTCGTAGTATTGGCGAAAATAATTTTAAAATGTTACAAGAAATTTATAGAAGAATTTATAGAAAAAATAATAAGCTGTGATACTGTACGATGAGTTTTAAAGCGATAAGAATTTAACGGCAGAGTAGCTAGAAAAAAAGCCCTACATCAAATAGGAAATATAGTTTTAGATTTACCCCCTAGACTTCTGGAAGTTATCTTTTCCGATGAGACAAAAGTTAATATTTTACCCATTGATGGCAGATAAATGCCATAGAGACAATCGTTTATCAAAATGAAAAAGGAGCATTTATATTCAACTATAAAACATTGTGGCAGTTCAGTGATTCTCTGGGAGTGTATGGTGACCAATTCAGTTGGGATATTGCATGTTATAGAAGATATTATGTACATATACCAGGTGAATCAACGATCTAACAAAGTATTTATTTTGTGTTGAATTTGGCTTCAAAAACATTTTATACATCTTACAGAATATTAAAGAAAAGTATAAAATATAACTAACAAAAATAAACAAGTGAGTTTTATTCGACTTAAAATAAATATTCTTCAGAACGTCAAGAAATACAGCAGCAATAGAAATCAATAATACAACGACGTTTTTTATTTATATTATTTTGACAGATATTCAATTATTTTTGATAGTTTTCAACAGCTACTGTTTTTTCATTGCTACTGTGATTCTTAATGTATAGAGAAACGGATTTTTAAAAGAAAATTTAATACCTTCCAAAATATTGAAGATAAGTATAGGACATACTTAACAAAAAAGGAGCTGCTAAAGCACTTAATATGACTATTTAAACAAATATAGGCAGTTCCATTTAAAATACACGAGATTTCTGAAGGCAAATTTTCTTCACTTTATCGAACCTTCGCGAACGCCTAGTATATATTATAACAATTTCCGTACAAAAGTATCTCATGGCACATCTTTTGTAAACGCCATACTAAGTTGTTTTATTTTGTCATGGCACTTTCGAATTATTGGCACAAAGACGCACATAGAAATGTCACTTTTTCTCTTTAATTGTAAATATCTCGAAAACCATTGGCTGCTAAGTATCCTTAATAAAAAATATTTCAAATTTAACGTATAATCAAATATTACTCATATTCAGGCCATTCAATTTTAAGAAATGTATGTTTTTGTGCCTGCAATTTACGGAACATTCTGTATAAGTCTACACATTTTTGCAGCAATAGCAACCCTATCAACTCCAGCATATGAATTTTTTATTATATTTCACCATTTATGAGCAATTGTACCAGATCGTTGATTCACCCGGTATTTGAATATTTTACAGTAATTTACACAAAAATGTTACTAAACTTGGATTAGAGAACTTTATCGTCCACTATGACTACAACCCAAGGCATACTACTGCGGTTATCAAAGAATGACAAATTTATTAGTACGATATACCTACTAAGGATGGGAAAATGGCGGAATTATCACACAAAATTCAGTTCATTGCATGCCTAAACGATTGACTTCTACTATTTACCCTAAAGGTTGTTTAACTAGATACTGAAATTATAACGGGTGTTCAGAAACATTCGAAGTCAAAGTAGTCCTTGAAAATATGAAGTCATGTCTGAGATAGATTGATTTTTGACAGACAACAGTTGACATTTAATAATTATTACAAATCAGATACTTAAGTAAAGATATACGATGTTTTGTTCAGAGCCCACTTGACTTCGAATGTTTCTGAACACCCGTTATAATAGTTGAATGTTAGTAAATAGAATTGTCCACATACTTTTGTTGAAGCTATAGTTTTTACTTCTTAAATATAATTTTTATCTTCAAGGGCGACTTTTATTTTTATAGTCTGTTACTTACAGGAATATAAGCTATTGCTTTCATATACAATCTACTGTATATATACTGCTCAAAAGAATTAGCGGATATCTCTTCAAAATGACAGAAATAATAATTGGGACTTAAGTAACACCGGCAAGTTTCGGCGAGCTTTATTTAGCGACAAGTCAAGATTCAGTGTGCACCCAGATAACAGACGTGTTTTGATTTGGCGTGCACTAGGGACGCAAAATACCCCTGAATTTGTCCACGAAAGGCCTCGGTATAACGGTGGCGGTGCGATGCTGTGGACCGGAATAAGTATCGGAGGCCATACCGAACTGTATTTCATTTAGAATGGTTCACTTGCTGCTCAAAGGTACTTAGATGAAATATTGCTCCCATATGCAGGACCTGTGAGAACGATTCATTTACATCCACATCGACCGAACATTGTTAACAATTCATCAGAATAATTGAAACATACATGAGTAGGTAAACTCCACCAGTTTCGTATAATACAAAGGTATTTTTAATAATATAAAATATTATTAAAAATCTGGTGTGAAGAACATAAATACAGGTTCACTATTAATATTTTTGTGAACGTGTCCGAACATATCTCTCCCCAGAGACGTAGATACGTATTTCGCCTTTCTACAGGCTCATCGGTACGCCCCTGCTGGAGAAAGAATATTTCCGGACACATTCACAAAAAAGAACCACATCGCCACATCACAGAAATTATCCAGACCGGGCGTAGAAGCGCTGAATTTACTTCTACGCCCGGTCTGGATAATTTCTGTGATGTGGTTCTTTTTTGTGAATGTGTCCGGAAGTATTCTTTCTCCAGCAGGGGCGTACCGATGAGCCTGTAGAGTGGCGAAATACGTATCTACGTCTCTGGGGAGAGATATGTTCGGACACGTTCACAAAAATATTAATAGTGAACCTGTATTTGTGTTCTTCACACCAGATTTTTAATAATATTTTATATTATTAAAAATACCTTTGTATTGTTAACAATTTGTTTGAAGTAGGAATCGATAGCATAGACTGGCCAGTCAATCCTATCGAACATACCTGGGATGCATTAGGAAAACGCATTTCCTCACGAAATCTTGCACTTCGTTCAGTTGCAGAACTTAAAATTGCTCTTAGAAAAAAGTGGGACAACATTCCTCAAGAATTGTTTGATAATTTGGTTCACTCCATGCCAACACGATGTCAAGTCATGTTGGCCATCTGAGATCATACGCCTTATTAATTTCCATTTTTTATAACAATTACCAAAATTATACTTGTTAGTCTGTAATTTACTGTACTTATTCCTACACAAAAATGTTTATTTTCTCAATATGCTAATAAAGGTTAAAATGAAACTAAACGACAATGCTTATTTTTGCCTATACTTAGTCAAATAAGTCATTAGTAGTATTCTTATCATTAAAACGCTATTTATTTTAATATTTACAACCATTTTTAATCAAAATATCCGCTAATTCTTTTGAGCGGTATATGTTGTCTCCAAGGCTGTTTTAATATTAACAAAAAAAGTTTTGCATTTAAATTCTTATACAAAATTTTGAAAATGGAATACTTTTCGTAAATTATGTTAACTATTTAACAAATTTGTCAATTTTATCAAAATTATATAAGAAAAGCAAATAAATAAAGTATTATACAATCGATGAGTGGAAGATTACCGTTCGTTCGACGGATAAGGTGTATCAATAGGCTTAGTCACTTCAGATAATGAAATGTTTGTATTAAAATTCACCGTTACATGCAAGTATTCTACCATGTGATTAAAATTATCGATTATTTTTATTCGACTGAATTTTTTTTTAATTTGTAATTTCAGGGTTAAAAAATGAAACGATAAAAACATTTCAAATTAAGTTAATATTTTTATCAAATATACTTAGGAAATATTTTACTTTAATTTTAGATATGATACCTACCTAAAAATTAACAACATAAAAATGCGAAATTTAATTATCAATCCTAATATAAGCAATTATATTATTGCTAAGCATACTTCTAATTTTTTTAATTATATAGCAAATTATACAAAATTAAATTATATAAAAATTATATAGTAAAAATCGTATTCTATGTGAAAATGCCTCAAAATATAAAAGAAAATTTATTAAACCTTAAAAAAAAATAGATGTACCTGCAAAATACTCTACATATATCTGTGGTAATCAATATTATGGAAATTTATTCTGCTGATAGCAATTTGCAAATAGACAGTCGTGAAATCCACCAAAAATATTCGTAATAATGATGTACCCAGTAACATAACTAATCATTACTACATGGAAATTTCCACTGAATGCCAAGGTTGCGCACTTTACAAATTAGCAAAACTTTAAATGATCGAGTTATTACTCTACAAAATTTATTTAAACTGTGAATTTTGAGACTGGAATAAAAAGCACTTCAAAATAAGTTCTTAATAAGACTTTTTTTAATACATCGATCGCTAGTTTTAACGAAGTAGGTGAATTAAAAAAAAACGAAGTTTTCATTGATTATATAAACAGTTTAATTCCAAAAGAATTATAATGAAAAAAAAACATACATAAGAAGAAGGTAATAAAAAGGCTAATGAATTTGCACATGGTTTATTTTAATTAGCCATATGACCATAAGATTAGAAATATTATAAATGATAGTTGTTTAAATGCTATACCTATTATATCTTGGCCAAAATTGCCGAGAGTATATTTGATCACATAATCTACCAGACGAATTTTTTGATACGATACACCTAAATTCTAGCATAGGAATGGAGAGCATAATTCAGCATTATGTAATTATTAATAAATGAAATGAAAAAACATACAAAAAAGAACATCAAAACTTGTCAAATCAAAAGTATGTTTCTTTAATTGTTAACAGGTGCATCGGATTAAAACAATTGGTACATTTAAAATATTTTTAAAATGGATTGGCTTACAGTTGTCCACAGTCTGAAACAACGATTTTTTTGGATGTTTTTCCAGACTGTGAACCAAGAGATTCAATGTTCTTTACAACTTCCAATCCTTCGACAACTGCACCAAAAACCACATGCCTGTTGTCTAGCCAGGAAGTTTTCACAGTCGTAATAAAGAATTGAGAACCGTTAGTATCGGGGCCGGCATTTGCCATGGACATAATACCGGGGCCAGTGTGCTTTAAGGTGAAATTCTCATCTGCAAATTTAGCTCCATATATGGATTTTCCACCAGTGCCGTTATGGTTTGTAAAATCGCCACCTTGACACATGAAGTTGGGAATTACACGATGGAATGTTGATCCTTTATAGCCGAAACCTTTTTCACCGGTACACAGAGAACGGAAATTTTCACATGTTTTTGGCACAACATCTGTACGAAGCTATTTAAAAAAAAATAGTAAAAATATACTGACATTCATTTACAATTTTAATTAAATTAAATCAATACATTGAATAAAACTTCAATTATGAACTTTACAGTAACCAATACTCATAAATAAAACATGACTAACAATGATTTGCATATAGGAGTTACAGACGCCATGATACACGCCTTTAAGTAAATTACGAAAATTTCAAATCTCTAATGGTAGAAAGAATTTCTATAAATTTATTAAATCTGAATACTAAATATTAATGTTTGTATTAACATACTTCAAATCAAAGTGCAATAGCTAACGGCACAACAGAAAAACCGGTAACCGGCTTCTGTAAGTGCAGTTAAACATAATGGAAGTGATAGAAAATTTGCAGTCCCTACATTACATTAAGTATTAGTAAAAATTGTACCTCTATAACAATACGTCCAAGAGCTTGACCATCGGCAGACATATCGAAATACACACGTGGTAGACCCATTTTGTTGGAAAGATTTCGAAAAAGTATGCTATAGGTTTGTGAACGTAACGAACACCGACTTGAGAATGCGCTCTGAAACGCAAAGGAACCGGCCTGGCGGCAAACAGCGAAGATTGCCATGATGCAGAAAAAGAGAAATCAATTAATGTTCGGTATTTTATATAGAAAATAATTTACACCAAAAAAAACTTTAGCACTAATAAGACAATTCTTTTAAATTCGAAATATGAATTTTGGAGTATATAGTTCACTGAAATAGACTACACTGAAAATCTTTCACATTATGTAATATATACTTTTGACTACCACAGTAGGTATACATTCTGAATTGCTATTAGTCTTCTACAATTTTTTTAATAGAAAGAATATTTTTGATTCTATCAAAAGTTGAGTATTGTTGCAAAAAAATTCACATTATTTGGAAACTTGTCTTATGTACAAGAATAATTATAAAAGATGTTTTAAATTAATTTTCGTGCAATTGACATGAAATTTCAGAATATCTGAACGTAGAATATAATTGAAGATAGAGTTGTCTAAACACTTTGCCGTAAAAGTAAATGTGAATTGTGAATTGTTATTCTGGTTTGTGTTGCACTACTTAATCGTAATTAAAAAACATGTATATATTGTTTTAATTTAATAGATATAATTAAAAACAAATCATGAGTAATTTGGGACCGTTTGGCGCTAGTAAAAATACGCCATGGCGTACATCCGTAACAAATACTGGCACAAATTTGGTGGGACAAACAAGTACGCTACAACAACAAATTATGAATCCAGGAGCCCTAAATAACATAAATTCTACCGGTATGGTGCCTTTCCAACAGCAGCACCAACAACAAGTCTTCCAAAATGCCATGACTATGCAACAACAAAATTTAGGATTAGGATTACAACAAATGGCAAATACATCTGTAGCAATGACTGCCGGTTTAGGTACACAACTTGCTTCAAATCAACTGTTTCAACAGGTTGGTGCTGTTACTTATCCAAATCCAAGAGCTTTAAATCCTACTGCATTTCAAACACAAGGCGTTCCACCTGTGCAAAATTCTAATAATCCTAGTACTAAGCAAAGAGTTTTTACGGGTACAGTAACAAAAGTACATGATAATTTTGGATTTGTGGATGAAGATGTTTTCTTTCAAACAACAGCCTGTGTTAAGGGATCAAATCCCATGGTTGGTGATCGAGTTCTAGTAGAAGCATCATATAATCCTAGTATGCCTTTTAAATGGAATGCAACGAGAATACAAGTATTACCAATGACAAATCAAACAAACTCATCTCGTAATTCAAATAGTATGAAAAATTTCAATTCAGGGAATAGTGGATATAATGCAGTTCCTCCACCTTCAGATAACACAAATGGTAATTTTGGAAGGAATAGTCAACGTCCAAAAGCCACTTTGGGTGGAAGAGGAAGAGAAAGATCTCGAGATAGAGATCGAGAAGATGATGAATTGGAAAGAAAAAAACGACGAGAGGATAGGACTAGAGATCGGGAAAAGGAAGACAAAAAGTCTCCATTAAGGAGAAGATCACGTTCACCAAAATCTCGAAGGCGTTCTAGAATCGTACCAAGATACATGGTTCAAATACCAAAAATTGCGTTGGACCTGTAAGTTAATTATATCGCAAATACTAATATAATTTTAAAGAAAATATGTAGAATGTTTGTTAATGAAAACATTGTATTTGAATTTTGGTTTATTTGATTCTAATAAAATCAAAACTAAACTTTTCGAATATTTAAAATATTTTATTTTAGTAATTTTATATTTTTGTAACATTTTCTATAATATTTGACATTGATATAATATATTACACTTTAAAATTTCTAAATTTTCAGACCAAATGCAGATGTGTTAGAAATACGCAGAAGATATTCAAATTTGTATATCCCATCAGATTTCTTCACAAGTACATTTCGATGGATTGATGCATTTCCTGCAGACAAGCCATTTACATTAAATAAACCTTGTGTTTTTCACATTATGAGTAAAGATGTTGATCCAGTTTTATCCAATGATGCTGTACTTGAACCTCCCGATGCAGATTATTTATTTTCTGCAAAGGTAATAGTTATTATATAATCTTTATAATACATATTTGTAATTTACAAAAATAACATAAATTTCTTTTAATTATATTTATGATTTAAAAAGTACCTAAAATAATTTGTCACACAACAATTTTTACTTGTACAAGTTTGTATCATTATTACATATATTTTTATATAAGGTGATGTTAATGAGTGTACCTGGTATGGAGGACTTATATCAAAAATGCTGCGCAATGGCTGAAGACAAAGCCAGAAGGGACAGAGACAGTGAAGAGAGAGACTATGTTCACCCAACACGATTGGTAAATTTTTTGGTTGGGCTCAGAGGAAAAAATGAAACAATGGCTATTGGAGGTCCATGGAGTCCATCCTTAGATGGTGAAAATCCAGACAAAGATCACTCGGTTCTTATTAAAACTGCCATAAGAACATGCAAGGCATTAACAGGAATAGATTTGTCTAACTGCACAAAATGGTGAGCTTTTATATTTTAATATTGCATGATTTTGTTAGGGTAATAAATAAGCCTTTTTAATTAGTTTAAAAGTATATTGTGTTACATATTTTTCTTTTAGTTCAAATATATGTTAATTAATATATATTTATTTAAAAAAATTATTTTGTCAGCAATGCAATATGTAACGCAATTATTAAAAATTATACACATTTTTTTTATGATTTGCTATAACTTTTAAAATATTTATTATCTTATATTTCCTTTTTTTTATTCTTCTTGCAGTTTTCCCATTATATTTAGTATCAGTTTAGATTTGTAGTTGCAACTTTTGTTAATCATTTTAAGATTAAAACCTGTATATTATAAAGGAATGTTTTGGAAAGTAAACTCACGTCGTTATAAAAATATATCAAAATATACGTTTATATCAAATTAATTTTTTTTATTGTTGATGAGAATATAATTTGTCTTTGTAATTATTACAAATATTTAAAATTTCATATCATATTGTATTAACTATAAATAATGCAAAGAAAGAACCTTATTCCAAAATAAGTAAATATAAATACATAAAGGATTTTCATGATAAGAGTGTTCACATCATTGATGTTTAAGCAGTGTTGTCAATTATCTTTGTCATTTACAAGTTATGTTCAACAAATGTCATTTATTCCATCAGATGTCAATAAAACGAGAGATGGGATATAACCTAAATGTCAAATAATTTTGTAAATTTCGCAATCTGTCAACGAGCGAATTGTTTGCAGGCAGGAAATATGAAGGTGGTGTAATCCTGAAATAATCCGATTGGTATCCTTATATCAAGTGTCTATTTGTTAGACCGAAGTTTCTATTAATTACGGGAACACCTTATCGTCAAAATCATATATAATTAGCACTACATGCCACTGTGGCTCAGAACTTACTTCAATACTTCGCTATCTCTTGCATTCTTTTTCAATTCCGTTACTCCTAAGCTTAAATCATCAAGGTTCTGGCCTGCCCATTTTAATCTAGATTACTTTTGCTGATCGCCCTCTTTCATTAACATACTTGCCCTACGACGCTTTCATACTATTTATACGCTTTTATCCTGTTTGTAATAGCGGAATTTTCACAAAAGATGGTCGATTTTGCATTCGTCCTAACCCGATGCCCAAATATTTCCCATAACATAATAATAATAATAAACATATTTATATATTACCATTTTTCCTCTTCTTTCCTGTTTTCACTTACGTTTCACTGCCAAGTGTTACTGGCCTTACTATGAATCCTACTTGGGTTAAGCTCTGGCCTTAATGAGCCTATGCTTTTACTATAACTTTCTTAATCTAGACTTGATTTATTCAATATCACTTCCATCTTGCATTACCGCTGTAGTTCTACTTTTTTGAAATTACAAATTTTCTCTTCATTTCTACTATAAAATGTCTCTGCTTCAAATTTATTTCATCTCCTATTTTTGTATACTTTTTCTTTTACATTTCTATACACAGTTCCTTGCAGCTATCCTATTTCTGTTACTATCCGCCTCAGAACATTGCAATTCATCTCCTTCGGTCTTGCAGGATAGCATCACATACTTTTGGCACATTTTGTGGCGTGTTTCCGTCAATGGATGACCGGAACGCTTATCAACTTTAACCGGCACACGTCCATTTTCAAAACGGTTGTACCGCTTGTAAGTTTGCGTCTGGCCTAAACCATCCTCACCAAACGCTGGCTTAAGCATTTTCAGAGTTTCCGCTGCTATTTTACCAAGTTTGATGCAGAATTTGATACACGTCCTTTGCTCTTTCACATCAGACATTGTAGTGTCACAGAATAACTCAAACACAGCTCAACAAATATAAATACAAAAACTTTGTCACCATCTAATAAAGTACCGTTTGACAGACTGACTTAGTATAGACGTAGCTCACACTTAGCGCTGTAGCGAGGTACTACTATTTCTTCGCGCGACACATTCATATTCCGGGAATTTCTGTGCAGCACCTCGTATATGCGAGTTTTTCATATTTATTATCTCTACAAAAGGAGCTAATTATGCGCACTCAAATTTCTTACTTTTCCATCTTAAACTAAATTAGTATATCGTAATTCTTATTGCTGTAATAATTATTAAATATTAATTCTGTAATAAATGGATTTACATTACGATAAGTTTGTAAATTATGACTTTATCAAGTACTGTAAATATATCGTTTTTTTAAGTATTTTTGTCGACAAAATATTTTAGAATTTCAGTATATAAATACGCAAGTTTAAAATAAATTATGTGAAAATACTTTTAACAAACATAAATGGTTTTTAAATCTCGAATACATCTTCTAAAGAAACTGTTACTTATACTTATTTAATAGTCTAATTTGTATAAAAAAAACTTATAAACGTCAAATAAAAAGGTCTACAATACTACCTATACAATAATTAAGGATATTTATTTTTAAAGGGGTATAAAACCTCTTACCACAATTAATAATCGTATGTAAGTAAGTTGTCATCATCAGTAGGTAAAAACCACTAATCAAAGTGTAGAAGAACATGGGGTACAGTAAACCTAACATACAGAATTGCGCACTACTCTTAATAGCGTCCACGTATAATACACTGAATATGAAACACACAAACCAAAACTAAAATTACATAATTTTCACTTCTTCAGAAACGGTATACATGTGTTTATTCTCACCCCCAACTTTTTCTACCTATTTTCTAAGAATGAAAAGAGACAACTATATGGATGGAATGGAACTGTTGTCCGCGTTGGCTGTATTAATTTAGTTTTTAACGATATAAATGCTTTCATAAATATCAAGCTTTCTAGGGTTATTTATCTGTTTGACGAGTTTTAACGATGCGTATTCAATACATGGTTGTCAATGCTAGATTTTTCTAGTTTATTAAATTTAATATGCGATATATGTTCTTTAAAACGGGTTATTATTAAGTGTTTCGTTTGACCTATATATTTCAAATTACAATCTTCGCAATTGATTTCGTATATACCAAGGATATTTATAGAAAAATGCACAATAATGTTATTTTACCTATTGACTACAATATTCGAATAACTGTATAATACATTAATGCAATTCATTAGTTTTGTCAGACAGTTGTGGATATATAATTCAGCGTCTACTGCTTATCCTCTTACACGGCCTACATAAGGTCTAGATATTCCCAGTTCAGATATGGCACACCAGACCAAAATTTTATCAAAAAATTTGCCTTTAAATTTAATATTATCAGGAGTATTTTCAATATTATCTGTATAGAAACCTGTATTTCTAGGAATTTCCGCATGACCAAAATATTTCTCGTCTATGATTGTTCGGTTATTCGCAAAATGTATACTTACGTCATAGAGCTCGACAACAACGAGGAATTCTGACCAATTGTGGAGCGGTATATTTGTGACATTTCTTACGTTTTCTATACTTTAAACCATTTCTTGCTAAATATCGAGAAATTGTAGCGTTTGAAACGTTAAAACGCTAAGAAAGTTTACGGGTAGACCCCATTGGTATTTTTGGCACGTTTGGATAATCGATTGACTTGAACTCCATTTAACTTGCATGGTATTCCTTGTTCGCATTCTAAAATTGTACAATACATAGTGCTTTTCGATATGTTTTGTTCACTAAGAATGTTAACTATATCTCGCTTGGGCAGCTGTCCAACAAGGTTGTAAATGGACTTACGAATATTTAGTTTGTACGATATTATAGAACTGACAGACACCAATGTGATATATCAAATAAATAAACAAGATACCGACCAACAAATTTCTTCATGACTGGCTAGGTCTATAACTTTTACTATACTAAAGACAGCATTAATATTTTTCCCAATACTTATGTAACAAGTGTTACGACTATTCCTTTCAAAAAAGAAATTCTTTTGACTCGTCTGCAGCATAATCTTTTGACCAAAGTCTTGGGGTCTTTTTTGGTGTACGACAGTTTTCAAATTGTTTCCTTATATACTTCTCCTGTAATTATAGAGCCTTTCTGTTTGTATTCAATTAACAGAATTCCTTCTGTATCCCAAAACACCGTCGCCATCAGCTTTTCAAATGAATTTTGCATCCTCAGCTTTTTTGGTGGCGGGGATCCCTTATGGACCCATTGCATAGATTCTTGTTTTATTGGTGAGTCCCAATCATAACTCACATAGCAAATTTGTGAGGAAAAGCACAAATTTGTTACCAACATAATTTTTGTTCGAAAGTAAGCAATCTGGGAATCGATCATGCTGACACCTTGTCCATTTCTAAATCATCACGTGACCTTCTTTCTTCGATTTGAAAAGACCTGTTCCTAAACTTTCTTGATGTTTTCATTAGTTCTTGCCTCGATAGGCCTTACGCATCTTAGATCGTCTTGAATTGATTTCCTACCCCATCGAAATTTCTTATATCAAAAAATATGGCGACGGATCTTCCTTATACATCTGATGAATATTTTTGTATCCATTTTCATCTTTCGTCAAGAATTTGATCACGCTATGTTCTAACTGAACTCTGGATTTGGACTAAAGTTCATCAGTATAAATCCAAATGTGACAGCTATTTGACAGCAAAACTTTTTTTTTCATGGCTAGATAGATAATATAAAAAGCTCGTATAGTAATATCTAATGTCATGTGAAACTTTAAAATTATACATATATTTTACTATTTTTTTATAATACCATAATTTGTTTATCAAATTTTAGTTCTATCGGCATCTTCGTAAGAACTTGACAAAACGTTTAAAACAAGATACATACATGTATAGCAAACGCCAATTAAGTTGGCGCGAGGAGGGGTAAGTTCGCGCAGGATTAGAAGTAGTGGGGAGATTTGTATTTGGTTTTACATCAAATGTCAGATAATACTAACCTCTGAGCGTGTATCACTTTATGATCCCCTAGCAAAGACATTATGTTCCGTCAAACGTCAATGACAAATGTATTCTGACAATTACTTGAGTAGTGGGGGTGGACGTTTTTAAAATCGGCTTCTGCGCATCCCTCCTCGCGCCAACTTAATTGGCGCTTGCTATATGTTTGGATACAATATAATATTAGATTTCTGATCAGAATATATAAAGAAATGATAAATTTTGTCAAACAATTTTGAAAACGTTAATTTTAATTTGGTGAAACTTTCCGACACACTCTTGTATGATTTTCATTAGTAACATAATAGAACTTAATAAAACATTCAAATGCATTTCTTTTTCACAAAAAAAACATTTGTCTGTTTTATCGATACACCCACACATATACAGAGAATTTTGAAAGGCGATGCATGCTGATGCTGAACGGGTATCGTTTTCTTTTAACAATTTAAATGTTGATATATTAGTAGTTAATAGAAAACGAACCAGCTTAACTTAGATACCGGATGGATTGGACGCGCGTAAGTGGTGTGCTTTAGACTGTGTCTGGTAAGGTGCTGAGAACGAATCCTGCTGACCTGTGTGTTCCAATAGGTACCGCTTCGTGGAGCTGTACTACAGACGAAGCGAGAGCACACACAAGGGCAAGGTGGTACCAGCTCGTGTTGAAACAGTGGTGATCTTTCTACCAGATGTTTGGAGTTGTGTCTCCACGCGCCTCGAGTGGGACGGCCTCCAACTTAACTATCGCAAGCAGCTGGAGAGGAAGCTGAAGGCTGACCAGGACCTGGACGAGCAGCCGACAGCTGATGAAAAGGCATCTAAATATTTTATTAATGTATATAAATAGGCTAGGTATATGCTGTTTTCTGGGCCACTCTGCAAATCCAGAGCGACTTGTGTTGTTGCCTTTACTTTATTTACTTACATCTATATGTATGTTACATACATGTATGGCCTATATCGAGAGAATATTATCTATATATAGTACATATAGTTTTCATCACCGATATCTCTGTTTGAGTGTCTTGAGTGGAAGAAAGGGTGACTGACTTATCGCAAATCATCTTACAAAAAAGGTAATATTTTCTTTTTTTGTTTTTGCTTTTTCACACACAGGAGGAGGAACCTATTAGCGATAAACTAGAACCTACACATTATTCGCAATTAGATCCGAAAACAATGTCGGTAATGGACCTTAGGAATGAATTGAAAGCTAGGACCGTCAACTCGAAGGGTTTGAAGTCACAATTAATTGCAAGATTGACAAAAGCTTTAAAAGCGGAATCGGAAAAAACTGATGATCCCAAGGATACTACTCTTGAAGTGGAGATTGATAACACCGATGAGAAAAAAACAGAAGTATGTATTCCAACATTTACTTAGGATATTTATTACTACAAGCAAACTAATTGTTAAACAATTAAAGTACTCAAAAACTTGTATATGTTAAACCATAACAGTTCCCCAAGTTCAGTTAGTAATTCGATTAATAAATTATATACACAAAAATTGACAGATGTTGCTCGGAATAAACAAAATTAAAGAAATGTAAAATTTAGGAAATTTCCTTTACTTTAATTTAACATATTCTAATACAGTCTAAAAATTAATGCATCGAAAAAAGAGGCTGTTTAACGAACTGAGACAAATTGCTTATTCGGGCGTATCAATACATGATTTATTAGAAATATATGTTGAAAGCCGATGTACATCGTCATTCCGTTAAGGCAGTCCTGTAATAATATCAGGCATTTTGCTACGACAGGACTTGCATACAGTGACGCGCCGTCCATATTGGCAAGGTCGTGCAGCGCACAACGGCGCCAAGGCCTTAAAGGCGCCTACGGCCACTTGTGATAAGTTAAATTTTAAAAATATTAAAAACATTTTTTGAAAGTTTACAACAAATCAACAAATTTACATAAAACAATTATTACAATTATTTTAGCATTGACAGCAATAATTTTATTGTTACTTCAAAGAGTGTACTTGATATTTGCATCTACACTGTTTTTTGTATAAATTTAAGATCATTTTCTAAATTAAAGTTAATTAAGGATTACTTACGATCTAGAATGGGCCAGGAGCGGCTAGAAAATCTTGCTATCATTTCTATAGAGTCTGACTTTTTAAAGCAGCTGAATATTGAAAATCTTATTAATGAATTTGCCAAAAGTAAAGCTAGAAAAGTCCAATTTCTATAAGACATTTCCGTTGTTTTCCTTCACGTTTATCTATTTAAAAACACGGGCACTCTAAACATATTTTATTTGACCTTTTGTTTTTTAATAATTTGGAATACTGTTTTTTATTTTGTTACTGTTGTTTCAGTGTGCAATAAAAATTTTAATAATATTTTTTTGTATGTGAACCTATTGTTTGCCTCAAATAAAAAATACCTACCAGTACTAACAAGTCTAAAGAGTTCGTCATAAATTTCAATGTTGAACTGTGGGAGAGTGACTGGTA
Source organism: Melolontha melolontha (assembly GCA_935421215.2). NCBI lineage: Eukaryota > Metazoa > Arthropoda > Insecta > Coleoptera > Scarabaeidae > Melolontha > Melolontha melolontha. The sequence continues at coordinate 103,765,873 of OW285240.1, read as the reverse complement.
ATTTTGGCTCAATACATATAGGGTAAAGGCAGTATTTCGCACGACGGCGCCGAAGATACTTGGCGCGTTACTGCTTGCATATACAGATATTATGGTAGGGACGCGATAGCTAGCGTTGCACGTCATCAATGAAGTATACATGATGTCATATCTATATTAGCCCATTTGAAAACATTTTAAATGAAATGTGTATTAAAAAGTCGTTAGTTTATTTGTTTTACATATAGTAGCACTACTTGGTTATAATTTATTACATTTTTGATAAAACAACATATGTTACGAGTTGATTATGATTTTACAGTTTGTGAATATTTTTAACGAGGTGAATACAAGTATGCGACGTAGCCGATGTCAATTCATCAGTCATTGTCAATCTTGTTATTGTGTGTCACGTAACCTGTATTTTTTCTTCCCTGTTGTATTTCGTGTTTTTTTGCCTCCGTTTATTTGTCTGATATTTAAAAACAGTTTTTTTTTTAATTATAGGTGCGTATTATTTTTATCGCAATGCCTAAATCCTTTTGTAAGCAATTTATTATAAACTTTATGGCAAAAATTATCCGAGTTTTTATTATAGTATTTACATCAGTATTTTTAACTTGAAAGCAGATTTTGTATAGCATGTATGTCAAAAGCTAAGCATATTATGGCAAAAGCTACAAGAAATTTATAGTAACAAACTAATAAAGTTTCTTAATCTAAATACCTGACAAATTTGCTCATAGATGAGCTTTTCCATTCAACCGAGCTTAAATGGTGATTTTAACGTTCCTTAACATATTCGAACTGTTGTTTCAGCAATAAATAATATAATCACTGAATATTTTTAATCCTTTGTAGCTAAACAATAAATTCAAGTACACCATAGATCATAAAATGTAAAACACTAATTGACATAGGTGTAAATAATATTTTGCGCTTAATTACCAATATTTTCAGAATACATTTGACATTATCATATAATGTAGATGACGTTAAATTACTTATTTAAATGTCCAAAGGATTGCGATTTTTATAAAAAGTTGTACTTTATTAGTCTGCATAAGATTGATAACATTTATAGGTTATGTATTTCGCTGTTCGCTTCTACTTCTAACCTTACATTTGACATAATACATATGATCAATTTGCGGTTGTCAATTATAAATCGATCGATACGGCAATATTGCCCGGCTGAGACGTCAATGTTGATTAATGACGCACTTCGCTAGCTATCGCGTCCCGACCATACACAAATTCAAGAACTATTCAATTAAACAATAATGCGACGTTAAAAGAACTTTGATATATGCCTAACAATTTTTTTTCATTCTAAAAACCAAAAACGTTATCAACCTGATACTTTAAATGAAATGCACACTGGGGATTGTAAATAAAGATACTTAGTTGAAGTATGACCTTACTTCGAATATGTGTTTCATTGTTTTTTAAAATTTTTAGTGTATAATAATGTTGTAGACTGAAGAACGAAAGCTGGATGAAAAAGAAAAAGCTCAATTGGAAAAACGATATACGTTACCTGAACAGCCACATATTATAGTTCACCCATCCAAAACAGCAAAATCGGGTAAATTTGATTGCACAGTGATGTCAATATCTTTACTCCTAGACTACCGTCCAGAAGACACAAAGGAGCACTCATTCGAAGTATCTCTTTTTGCCGAATTATTCAATGAAATGTTGATGAGAGATTTTGGCTTTAATATATACAGAGCGTTGTATGAATTACCGGAAAAACCCAAAGACAAAGATGAAAAACGAAAGAAAGAGGATGACAAAAAAGTAGAAGACGACAAACGAAAAGATGATGAGAAGAAAAAGGAGGATGAGAAAAAGAAAGACGATAAAGAGAAACGGGAAGAGAAGGATACCAAAGAAGAAAAGGATAAGAGGGTTGAGAAAAAGAAAGATGTTAAAAAGGAAGATAAAAAGTCTGAACAAGGCGATTCTGATGAAGATGATATTGATGAAGAAGACGACGGAAGAGATAAAAGAAAATCTGATAAAGATAAGAAGAAAAGAGATAAACCGAAAATGTATACCAAAGATAGACATTTACTATTATCATTTGTGTATTTCGATCAAACTCATTGTGGTTATATATTTGAAAAAGATATTGAAGACTTACTTTATACACTTGGACTTAGTCTTTCTAGAGCACAGGTTCGAAAATTAGTTAGTAAAGTAATTACCAGAGATTCACTTCACTATAGAAAGCTCACCGACAAACCTCGTGATGAAGATTTTATCGTTATTGATGATTCCGAAAAAGATCTTAATCTACAATTACTTGCCGTAGGTAATAAAAGACTTGTTCCAGTATTTAGAGAAGATGAACTCCAATTCAAGAAGCCTGCGCTGGAAAATCATTCTCCTGATATTCAGGATGGTTTGTATTTTTTAAAAATATTTTAAACTGTTACTAAATTTTCCTTATTTGATTTAGGTTTGGTAACATTTAGAGGAGCATTGGTGGACGTGGCAAAATTGATCTCACAGTTAGAACGAAGTGACAAAGCCAGAATAGACACAGAAAATAAAATGGTTGATCTCAAAAACGAAAACATTAAATTAACAGAAAAGAACAACAAATTTAATACTATGATAAAGAATTTGAATGCAGATTTAAAAGAAAACAAAGAAAGACTAAAAAATACAGACGAATCATTAAATCGTCAAACGGTAAGTTTTACAAACATGTCTAGAGAGGTTCATTCGAGTAACATCACACCGGCGGCTCGTCTTCGCGAGTATGTATATATTTTGTCAGTCGCCGCCGGTCTGTTGAACGCACTCAGGTCGTTTAGAATAATAAATTATAACAGTTAAAAACCGAAGCGCAACGAAACCTATATAAATAAGGAATACATTTATAAAAAGTGGTGGAACACTGTTCAGTGAAGTCACAAACTGGGTAAAATTGGTTAAATATTTGCAATATCAGATATGTTTCCATAAAAATTTCTGCAAACCTAGTGCGTTGCGGGGAAAAATGAGCATTCTACATCATCTACTGATATACAGGGTGTGAACAAAATATACGGTATATTTTAATATGTAGTAGCTGTAATATTAAGCATAAAATGCCAATGCACGAAAACTATCTTGGACGAGATCAAAGAAAAAAAAAATTAATAAGTGCACGTGGTTCGACCCGACTCTGGTAAATTTAGTATTCCTTTATAACTGTAGCTCTACCCCTACTGAAGCGTAATGATGGAATTTGTAGATGCGATGATGCATATTGTAAGTCAGAAGTCAGTCTGTTATTAACTTGCGTGAAGTATGGCTTATTCAAAACACAAATTAACGTTTTGCTATACGGTGAAACAGGTAGAAATGTTAGAACTACTAGACGTATTTATGAAGGGCGGTTTCCGAACCGAAGATGTCCATCAAATTATTTAATTTTACAAACCGTGTACAGGTTGAGAGATCGCGATACATTGCATCCAAGTTATGAAGCTGTGGCAGTGAAAAACGATCTTCAACGTATTTTTCAAGCTGCGGCCCATATCCGTGAAAGCCGTACCGTGTTAAATCGTGTACTTTGAAAGTTTACCGATCAGTAGCTTTGTATTTATGCAAATGGCAACCACATTGAACATCTCCTTTAACCTTTCCACCTATTTCACACAAATCTGCAAGGAAATTGTCACTAAGAAAAGAGGCAAATAGAAGACAGAAAATAAAATACGAACGTTCAATTTAAAATTACAAATCTAATTTGGTGTTTCGCCGCGTTAATTATTAAGACATTTGAAGAAACTCCATATTGCGTTTTTTTGGTAATACTACAAAGATCAGGCCATTGACCTGCTTATAAATAACAACAGAACAGCTGATGCATAAGGAAATTTATATCTAGGAAATGCATGAATGTTTATAAACTTTTCACACACACACTATTACGTTATTGATTTTTTTTGGTGAACTTGAATCAATAAATTCATATTTGTTTATTAAATCGACAACATATAATTTCTATTTACATATTTAATAAATTCAATCTGAATAGGACCGTATTTGAAAAGTTCGTGTTCCTAAATTTCCGCAAAAATTAAAATTTCGACAATAATTTTTTTGCAGATTTTAATTGCTGTCTTACGTATATATCGTGCGTTCAAAAAACTGCCTCTAGTGAGCCATGCTTTCTAAGTAACATCAAAAAGCATGTCGTAAGTTTGCTAATATGAATTTCTTAAATGACAGACGGGTTTAGAAAATTGTAAGGTTAATTGCCAAGTTATAATTTTCCTGTCATGAATAAATAAAATTCCGTATTATCGATGACACTAATGACATTAACAGTTGATAATTCAGAACGGTGCGGTTAAGTTACGACATACCTAAAAATTTAATGTCCAAGTCTGAGGCTGTTTTTTTTTGAACGCACGATATTTACTAGCGAACGTCGGCGTCTTTCATTTACACCCTGTATTTGCGTAATTAAAATAATCTCTAAAACAACTTAACGATTCTGTTGACGCACCTTCACAAGTTTGTCTTAATGTGGCAAAATCTGAATCTTTTTCCAGAACACTTTCAAATCTCTTTAGAACACAAACATTTTTTGCGTCTCATAACACACATACATAGCTGTGTGTGAACATGTTACACTATTTGCAGAGGTTCCACTAACGTACACCGAAGCATTTTCTAAATTTTCTATTGCCTCCACTAACTTGACGTAATTGTTCTGTATAGTTTTTAAATGTTTTAACCTATCTTGAAATTTTGACTGTCTGTCCTTCATAGCTGCAGCTTCTTTGGGATCGAATTTAAAAACTACATTCTTAATACTTCGATCAAAATATTTATGATAGTAAAACGCTTCCTGTAACCATGTTCCCCGACATGTAAGAATCGACTGTTCTGGTTCAGGAATATCGAGTAGCTTTCTGTGAAATTGGGGATTCGAGAAACACAGCCTTTGTACATTATTAATGCATCTACATCTGGATAACATCTACGTTTGTGCCAATATACAATGTGTTTCACTTTTCATGGGGACACCTAAATAACTTTTTTATTTTGAAAGCAATCAATATAAAATTTTTATCAGTTGTGTAGGCCCCAAACAACGCACCTTTTTGTATAAATAGAGTTTTTATAAAGTCAATATCTAGCCAACTATAATTAAAATAAAAAGTAGTGTTTCAAGTAAAGTCATGCTAGCGATTAAGATAGAGCAAAAAAGTATTAGGAAAAGTTTTTACAAATCACTCGAGAACCCTTAATACCAAATTTCGCAGAAAAATTTTTGGTTTTTTCGGCTTGTTTTTTCCTGTTATAGCGCACTTGATTTGCGAAATAAATTGGTAAGTTTTCCTACAATGTATACTAGCAAATTTAGTTTATTTTGCATGTTAAAATTTTCGCATATCTGGGAGAAATAAAATAAAATCGTATAAGTAGACCAAAACATAACCCCACTTACAAAAGAAAAACATGCTTTTTTCAACTTTTTTCAATAAAATTTTATATATGTTTTTTGAGAATCCTATAGAACACTATATTACCTTTGAAACTATCGTCAAAGTTTTTCTCTAAAATTTTCGGCAAACTTGTTATAAACAAAAAAAACTATTGCAGAATAATGGATAATAAAACAATAAAACAAGCTGAATTGGAACAGTTGGCCAACGAGCTGTATGATGATGAAAACTCGTTTGATGAAGAAAACTTTTGTTATTCTGACTATGGAGGGGATTCTGATGCGGAAGATAATTTCACATTGTCAAGCAGACCTTCCACGTCAGGCATAAGTGGTACCAGAAATTCCAAGAAGGTTGCTCAAGAAAGTATATCTCACGATAAAACTGTATTGGAGGGCGAAGTTGAAGTAGACAGTACATTTGATGATTCCAACGTCGACCCAACATTTGATCCTGATGATCTCATTCCTAATAAAAAACGCAAAGTATTCCAATTCTCCTCTAGTTCATCTTCAAGCAGTGAAAATGAAGAGGACATAGGAATATCTGACAACATACCCAGTAAGACTCGGTCCCCATCACCTGATGACGGTTTTTCTTGGTCGAAACACGATCAACCTCCTTTGCACATGGCAAGTTTTCAGTTCACCGAAGCAACTAGAGTTCACAGTACTGATGTAGACCCAAATGATATTTCACCACTAACATATTTCAAATTGTTTTTCAATGAGAATCTTTGTGAAGAATTTATCATTATTTGCTACTCAAGGAAACACATCACTAGATTTAGGAACAAGTGAATTTTCGGCCTTTTTGGGAGTGCTCATTATAATGGGTTTCCACTGCTTACCCACCATGAAGTCATTGGTCCAATGATTATAATTTTCGAGTAAGCAGAATAACAGATATATTTACACTCAAGAGATTTTTAAAAATACTTAGGTATTTACATATAAACGATAATTCTAAGATGCCAGTACGTGAAAGTCCAGAATTTGACAAGTTATATAAAATTCGACCGCTTCTAAAGGATTTGAAGGCTAAATTTTTTTCAGCATTTTTCCCATCAAGACATCTTTCAATTGATGAAAGCATGATAGGGTTCAAAGGCAGAACGTCACTAAAACAATATATGCCAATGAAGCCTATCAAGAGAGGATTCAAAGTGTGGGCAATTGCGTGTGCTGAGACGGGTTATCTACTTGACTTTGAAGTTTATGAAGGCAAAACTACCAAGCATCCAAATGCTGATATGTTGGGTGAAAGCGTCGTACTAAACCTAACTGAAAAATTTGCTGGAAAAGGCTACTGTATTTTCTTCGACAATTTTTTTCCACATTGCCATTATTTCAGAAATTGCTGGACAAACAAATTTTTGCATGTGGCACTATTCGGCAAACTAGGAAGCAATTCCCGAAAAAGTTTTTGTGTCTAGATAAAACTTTGAAGATGAGTGATTCAGACTCGATTTTTTCTGGAGATATAACCGTGTATAAATGGAAAGATAGAGGAGTAAAATGTGTCACAGTTGTTAGTAATATGCACGAATTTGAGAAGAAAACGGAAGTATTGCGTACTGATAAAACTGGATCTCGACAAAAAGTACCCTGTCCTCAAGCTATTGCCGACTACAACTATTATCTGCAGATTGCATAAAAATGTAGAAGAATTTAAAAATAAAAAATTTTCGGCAAAATTTGGTATTAGGGGTTCTTGAGTGATTTGTAAAAACTTTTCCTAATACTTTTTTGCTCTATCTTAATCGCTAGCATGACTTTACTTGAAACACTACTTTTTATTTTAATTATAGTTGGCTAGATATTGACTTTATAAAAACTCTATTCATACAAAAAGGTGCGTTGTCGGGGCCTACACAACTGATAAAAATTTTATTTTGATTGCTTTCAAAATAAAAAAATTATTTAGGTGTCCCCATGAAAAGTGAAACACACTGTATGTAAAGCATGGATTTTGCATGTAATAAGTAACAAATTAGCATAATCTTTTTTTTGAAACCCGCCTACAGATAGCATGTTTGTGATACTAGCACTCACAAACATTAACAGTTATTTGTTGAAAGTTGAAACTTTTCTAATGTATTTAACACTAACTTTGAAATTATTTCGGCAGTACATTGTACTCACGATTGATATAGTTCCAATGTACATACCATTGTTTTTCTTTAAATCTGTTGTTTCGTACACAGATAACCATAGTTTCTTATTTTTCAAATCGGATTCATTCATATATTCAATATGAAAATTTAGTAATATTTTCCAGCTAGGTAACGATCCTTTACCGTAGTGCTTCCAAAATTAACGAATTGATTCGTTGTCTACTCACTTAAACGATACATTACACAATATGAAAGTTACACATAAATAAAACAAAAATGTCTCCACTTTTTTTGCGATTATACGTTACACTGTTTACATGTTTTTCGCGGTGAAATTTCCTTGAAAACATTGGCGTTATATCACTAACTTTATTATACTCCTATTATACCTTAAACCCGGAAATCCCTTTATCAATTTTTGAGCTACATTGTGAAACGATTTCTCTCTGGCTATTTGTAACATAATAAAATTATTATTTATCGCTGTAAAACGAAATGTACTGAACGATGTTCGAACGACGACTGACAAAATATGTATATACGCGCTAGGACGAGCTCGCCGGTGGAATGTTGTCGAACAAACCTCTCTATCCCTGACTTTATTCTTTTAAACATTAAGAAATTTTTAGTCCCACATGAAACTATTCCAACACACATTGGTAGATATAAGGGATAAAATTGGTCCAGTTTTGAAAACGGTAATGATGAAAGAAGAGGTGACGAAAAAGGATTCTCAGGAAAAGGAGAGGAAATATGATGAAACAAGAACTAGGTGGGAAAAAGATTCAAAAGAGGTTATTGTCAAGGAGGAACCGAATAGTAGCAGCTTCTACGAAAATGAAGAAATGAAAACCGAAAGGAGTTAATAAAAGAAAATTTTAAGTTTCTATGTACAACATTGACACATTTATTATAGTCTAATACATAAGATACTAAAATTTTAGGTTGTACGGTTGTGTGCAGAATATAATTTAAGATTTGCGTGCGTTTTTATTCATTGGAATGGAACTGCGTTTTTTGAGTTAAGAAATATAGATTTTAAGTAAAAAAATTGATAGTATATTATATCCTGCTCCTAATTATTATTCAACTTTATAAAATTATAAAATAGATTAAAATTAAATTCGAATTCTCACAATCTAGTAGTAGTAGTTTTATTAGGTTGTCGGAAAGTTGTAACGATTTTATGTACAATATATTTGAACATTTTCCAATATGTTATAGATTCTACGAATGTGCTATACACATAACAAGTGTTCATTTAAAAAGTCGATCTAGTAGCGTGTGATTTACTGAGAACATTTTGAAGTATGTCGTAAATTAAAGTTTACTACTTAACCTACGAAGTCGTATATTTTGACAGTTTCATACATACAAATAAATAACAAATAATAGGTATTTATTGAAAACTATAACAAATGTTGAAAATGTTGTCCTTCAAGAGCAATGCACTTTAAAATCCTCCGTTCAAAATTTCTGATGATATTCTGCAACATTACTGGATTGTTATTAATTTCCATGCATTTCTGTTCGATTCTTTGTAGCATATCATTCAAATTCAATATAGGTGTTCGAAATATGTTATTTTTTAGATAAGGCCACAAAAAGAAGTCGCAAAGTGTTAAATCGCATGAACGTGTAGGCCAGGCAATTTCAGTATTTCGACTAATTATACGCTCATCAAAAAATTCTCTTAAATAATCCAAAGATTCTGCAGTACAGTGACAAGGTGCTCCGTCTTGTTGGAAATATGCATTTTGAAGTTCATCATCATGCAACTGATTGACAAATGGTTGTAAAACTTCCGTACAGTACCTTTGAGCAGTTAACGTTCCCTGAAAAAATATTGGTCCAATGATTCGCCTTTGGCTTATCGCTGCCTAAACAACAATTTTCTCTGAATGTAGCAATTCTTCATTAATTGCATGTGGATTTTTCACTACTCCAAATTCTTGTATTTTGTGAATTACAAAACTGTAGTCTACGTGGGTAATCAATTTCTAACAATTCTTGTACTGCTGTGACACGATATGGATAAAGTTGCATATCTTTTTTTAATAACTTGTGAGTTGTACCAACAGGAAGGTTTATTTGTTGACTCAAATGTCCAACAGATGTTTGTGGTTCATTTTCCATTATTTCTTCAACACGATTGACAACTTGAGGTGTACTTTCTTAACTGCTCCGCTGCCTGATTTTCTTAAGAGACTACCAGTTTCAGAAAAAAGTTTTAAAGTTCTATCGAAAGTATTCTTAAATTGTATATAATCTATTAGAAAATGTGGAAACTCAACTTGAAATTCTACCATGCAATCTTGAACTGAATAAATCCATAAACTATCAATTTTATTACCACTTCGAAAATAAGCCTGGACTAAAAAAATTTTATGTTCTAAAGTGAAAGCCATTTTAAAACTGAGAAGCAATTTATTTAAACCAGAATCGACGCACGATTATTTTATGCACTAACTGATATTTGTGATTGACATTATCAAATGTCTTTTGGATTTACGTTTACGGAACAAAACACATACTAATATATTTGTGTCTTATTGTATCAAAATTTCAAAGTAACCTAGATTGACTTTTCAAATGAACACTTGTTAAATTGGTTTACAAGTGTTCTTGAAAGAAAGAGACAACAGATGAAAGATACAATTATATAGAATATGAATCTAAAAAATTGTGAGTCGATTACGACGCGAACCGCAAAACTAAAACCCCCCTGAAAATTATATTATGTGCCGCCTATAAATTCAGAATGTGTAAATATTCTATATTAAATACCTCTATTGAATTTACGCACATACGTAACAGCTGTCGATTTTATGAAAACTATAACATTGTTGTATGCAAAGGTTCAATAACTTCAATATATTTACGTACGAAATCGGCTGTTTATATATTACTTTCGTCATTTTATTTTGTTCAGTTTTTTTTTTTAATTCTAAATAAGTACTATATTACACAAACAGCATTAATTTACAAATACAAGCATATTAAAAATAATTTTTGGACGAAAATTTAGAACCGACCTAAATCAGCTTTATTACATGTCTATTACGTAAATGGTTTTTTTTTTTTGGTACGAGAAGTAACAATTATAAAATATAGAGATCGTGTTTGTCCGCAACCTACAGAATCTACCTGAGTAGGTACACACCAAATTTTAGGTAAAACAGAAACATTTCTAATCATAAAAATATTAAAAATGGGGTGTGGAGAACACAATACAAATTCATAAAAGTACTTTGGACACAAATATGAACTTGTATTGTGTTCTCTACACCCGATTTTTATATTAAAAATGATTTTCTACCTATTTCCCTTAAAAATAAAACGTAAAAATTATATCAAACGTATACATGTAACGATCGAAACTGAATCGGAAACAATTCTTCCGCTACTTAGACGCTACCCCTACTCTTCATAGTCGTTCGCACTTTTTCAAAAGCAGTGGCGTGACAAATATTTTATGTGTCCTTTTTCTCGCGTTTGTGAGGTAATTTGAGGAAAATATTTTCTTTCAAGTACATACAGGGTGGTCCTTAATTCCATCGAGAAATTTTAGGGTGCGATTCCTTGGGTAATCTCGAGTGAAATAGTTCCTATAAACATTTGTCCTAAAGTTTTCCGTTGTAGAGATACAGGCTGATTAATTTTTCACAAAAAAAAATTTTATTTCAAAAATTTAGAAATCGATTTAGGGAACTGTTGTGTTGGTTGTCATGTTTACAGCATTTATTTGTACTTACGTAACTGTCAAAAGTATTGTCAAACAATAATTAATTTGAAAGTTCGTACCTACAAATCTTTTTTTGTAATTATTGTGAATTATACAAATTTTGAAATGGCAGATATGCATTTTGTGTACGGTCTAGCTAATGGAAATAGTTATGAAGCAAGGCGTATTTACCAACAAAAATATCCTCGACGAATTGTACCTTGTGCGGAAACCTTCAGTAATATTCACCGTCGCACAGTGCGAAATTTCTTGAGTTTACCGGAATTTAATTATTCAAAACAATAAAACAGTTCTATTTGTTGGTTTTTAAAATTAAAAAAAAAATTAATATGTTTTATTTAAAGTTTTTGAGTTTATTTGTGTTTTTTTATTATAGAAAAATTAAAAAAACATACATTTTATAACAACATTTTGAACACCTATTCAGAACTAGACTCATTGCAATCGTCTGAAGACTCGTAATCATTACACGGGCCTGCAAATCTTTCTAACAACATTAAAACTTCTGGCGTAACTTCACTATGCTTGATTTTGGGTGCTTTACGAAGACTAGCGATGTACGGATCGGACGAAATAAGCAGTCGATAAAATAAATCCGTATTTGTGTCAATTCTTGACGTTTTTCTAGTAAAAAGTTGGCGATATTTTCTGCAGTCTTTGTTTCTTGCCTCCTGAGCTTCTTCAGAAAATTTTCCGATCGGAAGAATGCAAGAGGCTATAATATCCTTTCCACGACAAAGGACTTTATGCACACTTACGGGCATTGAGTACCAGAAATATTCTTTCAAATACAATTCCAAAGTTTCTCTTGCATATTCGCCGAACTTTTCTGAATCAATTTTAAGACCACAATTTAGGCACTCTAACAGCACCTGAAAACGCTTGATCAATTCTAAGTTAACGCCAGTTATTTCGGCAGACTTTTCGGCATTTCTAAAGAATTTCCTCGCGGTATTACCATCGTTTGTGTTTCCGGTCTGCTCTTTTGGCATATCTATAAGCAAGCCAAGCTCCTCTTTGAATTTTTGTTTAATGTATTTTTTCTTCTCTGCAACTTTTTTTAATTTTCTGCTCCACGAGTTTGCCATGCTTTAATATAAAGTTTGTACGATATATGTAAAATACATTCCAAAAACCTTATCCATGCATGGAGGGGCGATAGTCCAAGGGATAAAAAGGATTCGTTTATATTTTTTGAGGTATATCGCAGATGTTGTTCATTTCACTAGGTTTAGCCCCACAAGTAGCATGTTTGTGATGATGCAAAGGATGATACAGCATTGCATACTTTACCGTCAATAATACAAAAGATCATATTTGCTGTAACCTGAAATTGCTTGCCATCTACAAGTATAGTGGTTGGAGTAAGTTAAGATATTCGTTCTTTCACTTTGTTTACTTCTGAGGTAATTACACTGACTGTTTCTTTGGTAAAAACGAACTTAATGGGGCGACAGTACCGTGTGGAAGAAGAAGCAGGGTTTTTCCAAATTAGTGACTGATTATCACCATTATCATTTACGGAGCACATTTGAATTGGTACCATTGATACACTAAACATACTATCATCAGAGCTATGTTTGTCCATATACTTTTGTCGATAGTTAACTTGTAACCGCCCCATCACAACCCCACTTTACGATAATATTATGATTTTTAAGCGACTGAACTGATACTTCAACTGAAACTTCAGTTATTATTATGTCCTTTGGATAGCATAACCTCTTTGCCTCCTTTACAACACAATAAGGTGGATACAAAGTGCAACCGTAATGTTTTGCTTGATCCCCAACAATGTTGTATTATTTGACGATAAGTTTGCATCAATAAGTAGCGCCAGAGCCTGGTCCGGAGTTAATTTTCATGGGCTGTTTGAAGAAGACATGCGAGCGATTTTGATTTTGCTTCCCCTTTCTGGAGAAGCAGATGCCAGTTCCTTGACAATCGCTGCAGAGTTTCGTTTTCCAGCTTGGTATAGCTTTGTTGGGGTTGCTTTGGCTAACTCGTCTTGACTACCGGACTTCAAAAGATGATGCAATTTTCTGTTTTGCACTTTAGGATGACAATACCTAAATTCTTTTTTAGGCCTGCCTGCATTGGTTCTCGATCCACTGAGCAATGCATCTTTTAGAGCATTTGAAAACTTTACATTATTTTCAAGCCAGACAGCATTTTTATTCAGAAATTATGCTAAATTTCGACTGGATTCCCTCCACCTTTTTCATATTTTACAAACCAGTGCGCGAAGAGTTGCCTTTAAACTGCAAAGAGCATCAGATCTTAGCATTGGTGAGCCTATTTTTTCCAAAACAAAACCAATGATGGCATCCGATGCCGGTTCTTCCTTCCACTTTTGGAATATACAGTTATATGAAACTTGCAAAGTCATTATGGAAAATGTTTCATTTAAAAGAATATCGCAGATCTTTTGAGTTTTCAACAGAGGGGAAAAAAACTTTAAAATGTTGTGCGTTTCAAGCTGGTATTATGTGGTATCACTTTTTAAAATCTCCACTAAAGTTAAAAATGTAAATTTAACTTACTTCATAAAAATCGCTTTTTCCATGAACAAATCACACACGAGCAAGGAAAGATTTTGCAATTAATTAAATGCCAATAATTGACAATTTTCTAATAAAATACATGAAGAAAAAATCATGGCCTACTGATTTGCCATTTCTATGTACCACTCTATTAACTTTAACAAATCGAATAGCTTTCTATAGGCAAAAAGTATGATTGAATAAGTAATGCGAATTTCAGGTGCATTTTGCGGTTTTTTCGCAGGGTAAATCCCCAAACTGAGTATGAGGTTTTAGAGGCGGGGTATTTACCTAACAAAATAATAAATAATCTTATGCATTTTACGTATTTCAAAAATTCAATAAAGTTCCGCTAAACTTCCTAAATTTCGCACTGTGCGTCGTCTAGCAGAAACTGGTACATTTGAGAGAAACAAAAATACTCCGGGAAGACCTCAAACTAAAAGAACACCCGATTTAGAGGAAGCTGTTCTGCAGATAATCGATGAACATCGAGAAACCAGTACAAGAAAGATTGGTGTAACGGTAAACGCAAGCCATCAAACCATCTTAAGGATATTACACGATCAACAATTATATCCTTTCCATATTCAGAGAGTACAGGCTCTTCTTCCGCGTGACTTTCCGCAACGCTTAGTCCTTTGTGATTGGTTCCGACAAAAAATTGCCCAAAATGCACAATTTCTAACCGACATTCTATTTACCGACGAGGCGAACTTCTCCAGAAATGGTATTAGGAATTTCCACAACAACCATTTATGGTCAGATGAAAATCCGCATGACATAAGGGAGATGCGCTTTCAAGAGCAATTTTCCTTAAATGTTTGGGCGGGGATAATTAATATTTATTTAATTGGTCCCTTTTTCCTTCCTATACGACTTAATGGTACATCATATCGGCTATTTCTTGAAAACGAGTTGCCTGGCCTTTTAGAAGATATTCCACTTTTGATCCGAAATGAACTTTGGTTTATGCATGACGGCGCTCCAGCACACTTTAGTTTACAAGCTAGGCAATTTTTAAATAGGACATATCAGAATAGATGGATAGGTCGAGGAGTGGAAGTTCCGAATCAGCCGTGGCCTCCAAGGTCACCTGATTTGAACCCTCTAGACTTTTTTCTGTGGAGACATTTAAAATCCCTTGTTTATACTTCGCCAATTCAAGATCTCGATGACCTGAGAAATCGCATAATTGTTGGATGCGAAACAATTCGAAACACTCCCGGACTTCTTCAGCGTGTGAGTATGCAATTGAATAGGAGGATAGAAGCCTGCATATTAGCTTTTGGTGGTCATTTTCAACAGTACCTTTAGGGTTTGTTGTAACCGTTTCTTAAATTTTTGAAATAAAATTTTTTTTTGGGAAAAATAAAACAGCCTATTTCTAACGGAAAACTTTAGGACAAATGTTTATAGGAACTATTTCTCTCGAGATAACCCAAGGAATCGCACCCTAAAATTTCTCGACAAACTTAAGGACCAGCCTGTATAGATGCTTTTAGTATCGCAGTTTCGTATTTAAATAATTTGTCCAAATGACCTGAATTTTGGTGTTGCTCGGTAAATAACACAGGCCTGCATTTTTCAACTCTTTGAATGTTGATTTAAACATTTTAACTGTTTTCTAGTTATTGGGTAGCCCTGATTTCAAATCTGCTTTTATTTTTTTTGTATCGTAAGGTTATTTTTCAAACCAGTAAAATCAAAAAATATAGAAAAAACACGGTTTATTTGATTTATAAGCTAGTTTTATATTATATGAAAAAAAAATACAAAAATATACACATAGAAATAGTTATTTATTCTTTATGCTTCTTAAAAAAACGTTTTCGTTTTTCAGAAAAGCTTCGTTTGGTTGTTTTTCTGTCATATTCAGCTAAAGGAAGATCTGAAGGTAGTTTCTGGGGCAAGCAAATTTTTTTGTTTCAACCTAGACCCAAGTACTTCAGAAAGATCTTTTGAAAGTCCCAAATTCCTTACTAAATCATTCAGTTCGGCTTGTGAAAATAGCTGAGGTTGGTTTTGACCTGAGGTTGATGCTTCAAAATCACTATCCATCTGTACGGAGCCGGAAGTTTAAGAGGTTTCAATATCTTCTTGTAGTACTTTGGGGGGTATAGGTATAGGTACATGATCACTGTGAGGAACTGGTCTGATAGCTGATTTAATATTGTTTGGGTACAAAATATGTTTCAAAGTTTTTCTATTATGCCCCTTAATATCACAAAGACAAAAGTAGCAATCTTCATGATGATTTTGCGGTTCTCTCCAAACCATCAGTATTCCAAAAGGAAGGCTTTTTCTATTCCCTTTGGTCCAATGTCTTAAACCTTCTTCACATACTTTACAAACAACGTGCGGTGCCCAATCTTTATCTTGATCTCCTAATTTGATTTTGAAATAAGCATAATATGCATTTTTCACAAATTCACCAATTGGTCTCTTAAACTTTTTCAAGACGAAATATCCACAAATATAACAGAAATCATCTGGTTTGTTTTTGCAACACCGGCTAGGCATTTTTAAGCAATGTTTATTTATCAAATACCACGCGCAACACTAAAAACAAATTAATTTTAGTTGTTTACTGATCGACACTCAGAGCTATAATGAAGTAAATGACATTAAAATATACATTTTGTTTGGAGTGATAAACTTGAAATCCTTCTTCGCAGTACTAATAAAGTGAAAGCATAATAAATAGGATTTAGCAGGTAAAAATTCCCGGAAATCTTGTCCAAAATTAATACATGTAATAAAAGATTTACATCAGGTAATGAGAGCCTATTTAACAAATTTCTTTAAAACCACAACAAAAAATCATTTTTGGGTTAATACCTAGAATTTGAAGTGGTACATTCATTTTAAAATGTATTAAAACGCCTATTATAAGATTTTTTTTATATTTTTTTCTTTTTCTTTTGTGCAAAAAAAATCTGGGTGGTAGAGACCAACTGTATTTTAATTAGTTATTGCTGTATAAAAACTGAGCTTAACAAACAAAAATCACGTCATCACAAATTTTATGCAGGCCTGTGTAATTGTATACCATAGAATATGATTTCAGTCATATGAGCGCTGTGACTCCTGAATATAGCACAATTTGGAGGTCAAATTTCGAGCATCTAAAGCCGTATCTGGGTAATAAGACTAAACGTCGACTTCCAAATGGTCTAACGCCGCCGACTTATCGGTATAAACTAAGACTTGTTAAATCCCTAAAACAATCCAGAGGCGTCAAATTACATTACCAGTTACCAATTGACAAGATAATTTCCTGAAATGATTTGTCCGCCGAACGTTTCCTTCAGTAGATTATTTGTCGCGTGTGGTATGATTTGATTTCACGCAATCAGGGATTGAAATAACTTGTTATCATGGTTCTACAGCGTTCACTATTAACTGTAATCCACTGATTCTCTAATTGTAATGGTATCTTAAGAGTCTCTTCACTCCAAATGCGGCAATTTGGCTTGCTGACATAGACTTTCAAGCAAAAATGAGCCTCATCATTGAGCAAAATTTTGCGGTAAAAACCGAAATCGTCCCATTCAGCAAATGTACGACGTAAACGTTGGTCATTTGGCCTTATTTCTTGCATGAGTTGAATCATTTAAAGTTATAGGCTAACATATTTCCGCAAAATTTTCACAAAGTGGACGGACACAAGTCTAAATGCTGATGTGTATAATGTACACCACTAGAGTGTAGGAGGACCAAAATTTATCCATGGGTCGCTTAATAATCTGCCGAAATGAGCCATTATGTCAACCATAAAATATGCAAAACGCTTGGAAATTGTACAATTTCCAAGCGTTGCGGTGACGAGCTTTCCATAATAAAATGCAAAATCTTGAATGTAAATGACACTTGGGTTTTATCTAATTTGATTCACTCTTTGACGATTAATCTCTATTAGACTACGGCACTAAAAAAAAACACCCGATATAACCTGTCAATTTTTTTAAAAATTACTGTACTGTGCCCTTATGTTTTGTTGAAAATTTGATGTAATTTTCGTAATGGCAGAAAAAGTGATCAGCATCTAGTGCTCTATTATATACTACGCGACATATATTTCATTATCGGAAAGGGAAAAATATGTGGCGTTTGTTAAATTTAGAGCTGGTAATTCCTACCCCGAAGACCACGTTCAGAAAGACCTTCCACCGCTGATCAATATCAGGTAAGAATTAGTTAAAAGGAATCATCTGTGCAGCACACGACAGATAGAAAATTAAATAGTGCATATTTGATAATTTTCAGAAACTTGGGTACGTCAATCGCTACTGAGCTTGAATCTAATGAAATTATTAATTTAAATCAGTACTGTGTGCATCTTGATCGACTAAAAGCGGCATTTTATGAAGCGCGACTAAAGCTACTTCAACTTGGTTTTGATGTTCTTTACAGAATTCACTTATTTTAATAATTCAGAGGCGTATAAACACCTGACGCAAATTTCTCGAAGAAAATTTTGAGAGTAGAATTTTCAAATTTGCCACGTTATTAAAAATAGAGACAGCCCTTAACGTTAATTTAATAACCGCTGCATATCTTTCTATACTCTATTTTTAAAGTAGAGAGACGAATTTCTGAACAGACCACTTTGACAGTGAAATCTCATTGGTTGAAAGCAAGGCCAAATGACACCGTACAAATCTTGCTCAGATTCTGATCAACTGACATTGTTTATAATTAAGCCTTGTTTCTATTATTTCTCCGTTATTTCATTATATACTTTACCAGTTCTTTTCGGAGTTCGACAGTAATAGTTATCAGATACACTCGTAAGTAATTTATAAGCAATATATTGAAATAAATACAATTAAAAGAGTTTTATAGTTGGTCTCCAATATGGATGCACAACAAGTGCCGCTGGCCGTGAACATGCTTGTTCTCCTCCGAAAAAGCGTGAAAATACGAATCATTTGCGTCGTACCGAAAAGCAGACCCTGATAAATGCTTACAAGAAAATTATAGCCGATACACCCAATATCAAGAAACTTGACATGATAAAACAAATTTCTGACGTAGTAGGCAAGTGAATACAATTTATTACATATGATCTATATTTTACAGAGTATGCTTACAGGAATTTCAAGAGGGTTAAGGAGTATAAAGCCTCTGGAAAATGTTCAGATCCTAAAAAGATTAGTGGTAGGCCTTCTTTACTGAAATCCTTTGATGAGACTGTGAAAACTGTTATACGCCAAATAGTTCACAATATGTTTCGACAAAATGAACCTCCGACATTAGATAAGGTGCTGGTGCAAGTAAGAAATGACGAAGATTTGCCAAACATGAGTCGATCAACATTGTATTTGCTAATAAAGCAAATGAATTTGAAGTAAGAAATATTTATTGTACAGAGAGAATTTATTGTACAGAGAAATACATGTATATAATTGTGCTATGTCCTCTAGATACTTAAAAAGGAGCAGAAATAGTATTTTGACTGAAAGAGATGACATTGTAAGATGGAGGCGACAATATCTCAGAGATATTTCACAATATAGCGCTCAGGACAGATCAATTTTCTATTTGGATGAAACTTGGGTGAATGAGGGTCATACAGTACAGAAAGTGTGGACTGACACAAGTATTCAGTCGTAGACAAGCCTTTATCGAAGGGCTTACAACTGGATTAAAAAATCCAGCAGGAAAGGGACGTAGTCTTATTTTGTTGCACATTGGAACTTGTAATGGCTTTGTAAAAGATGGCTTATTATTTGAAGGAAAGAAAACCACTGATTACCACGATGAAATGAATGCCACTGTTTTTGAAGAATGGTTCTCTCGAATATTAAACTATTTACCTGACAATGCTGTTATAGTTATAGATAATGCATCATATCATAGTCGTAAAATAGAAAAGCCACCATCATCATGGAGAAAGATGGATATTCAAAATTGGCTAACAAGTAAGGAAATACAATATGATGAGGATATGGTCAGAGCTGAACTGTTAAGCTTGGTTAAAATTCATAAGAATATTTATAATTCCTGTTATTGATGAACTAGCAAAATCACAAAATAAAACTGTGTTACGATTACCTCCTTACCACTGCGAACTGAACCCTATCGAGCTTGTTTGGGCCCAAATAAAGATGAAGTGGCTGCCAAAAACAAAACCTTTAAATTATCTGAAGTGACAATTATTACTTGACGCCTTGGGAAATGTAACAGCTACTACTTGGCTAAAATGCATAAACCATGTTATAAAAGAAGAATCCCGTATGAAAGATCTTGATGCAATAATTGACGAAGTAGTAGAACCATTCATCATTAGAGTTGAAGAGGATAGTGACAGTGAAGATTTTGATTATAGTTCGATATCATCATCATAATTTAGAGATATATTAATTTACTTCTAATAGTTATGAGCAGCTCATAAGTTTATGATAAATATTTTTATTACATTTGCATTTCTGTAAATAAATATTTGAATGTAATTTTTGCTGAACCAGTAAGTTTACAATAAATGTATTATTAATGTATATTTTGTATTATAATAAATAAATGTTATGTATCTTATCTATTCTCCGTTTACACTTTCTAATATTTACTTAATTTCTTTCCTCTTCTGTCATCCTAGATAAATTCCTGTTGTTGATTTCTGCATAGGTTTATACTTAATATATGCGTGTCACAAATGCAAAAATTATTTGAATTTTGCCGCGTAAAAATTGTTTTCAAGATTTTCGTGCATGTACTTTGGGCCAGGCGTACGTTCAGAAATTCGTCTCTCTACTTTAAAAATAGACTATAGCATCATTGGTTATATAAATCATTTAAATGTTGTATATAGTTTTTTGCCATTTCTGTTTTCACAAGTTTCTAATCGAGGGAACACAAAGACCACTGGATATTTTTTTTAAAATGAATGCAGTACGATTTTGGCGGACGTGCAGGACAATTTGGTAACGATACTCCTTCGAATGCCATTTGTCGCTGGGTTACTCGCCTTAAACGTGGCGATATGCCTTGAAAATGAAAAACGTCCTGGAACACCAAAACGTGTTACTATTCAGGAATTGATTGAAAAGGTTCCTGATGTGTTACGCGACTGAAGAGTGAAAGCGGAGGAGTTTGCCAAAACTGTAAGCGCGTTTACTAAACGTGTACACATTTTGCATGTCGAATCAGGCACGTCTCTCTGCTCAACAATTTATAGCTCTATATATATATATCGAATTACCTACGGCTGTCGCCGCCTCTCCGTCCCGTTTCCATATCCTTCTGTCGTAACACATGTCTTCCTCAAATTTCTTGCATCCATAGCTTTGCTAATGTCATCTCTCCAACTTCTTTCTTGGTCGTCCTCTCTTTCGTTTTTCTCGAGGTATCCATTCTAACACTTTCCTTGGCCATCTCATATCATTCATTCTTTTTGTGTGTCCGAACCAAGTCAATTGTTCTTTTTTTGTCGTCAATAATATCCCTCTCGATGTTCATCCTCCTTTTTATTTCTATATTTCTTATCCTTTCGAGTCTCGATATTCGACAGCTTCTTAAAAAATCCATTTCTGTGACCAGCAACTTCCTTCTATTACTCAAATCCCATACTTCTGAACCATATGTCGAAATACTCTTAACAATTGAGTTGTAAATACGAAGTTTTGTGTCTCGTCTAATGGTTTTTTTACCAAAGTATGGAATTTAGTGCTCCAATAGTTTTCCTACCTTTCGTAATTCTTTCCTGGATCTCGTCTTCGCTGTTTCCTTGCTTATTGAAAATTACTCCTAAATATTTAACTTTGTCAACGTTATTTATTGTTTCGTTTTCCAAAGGTAGGTTGTCGTTTTTATCGCTGCCTACAATGAGGTATTCACATTTACTCAGATTTATTTTAAGACCCGCTAATGGATACTCTTCCTTAAGTTTTCTAACCATATACCTCAAATCCTGCTCGTCTTCTGCGATTTCTACCTGATCATCCGCGAAAAAGAGTGTATAGGATATCACCAACTTGCAGGCCCATGTTCTTACATTTGCGTGTCCAACCTTTTATGGATTGGTCTACATATATTTTAAATAAGGTAGGACACAGCTCTTTAACATAGTAAATTTTTGCGTGTCATTGCTACGTTCGATTAAATTTAAACTCCATTTCTAAACGGTAATCCCAGTAGCGAAGGCATCGTGGAAATCTTCCGCCAAGGAAGGCCAAGACGTTTCCTTCGGGTGGAAAGATAACAGCCACGATATTTGGGGATTCGACGAGGACACTTCTTATCGACTATCTCTTAAGTTGTCAAACTATCAACGCGACATATTATGTTGCCCCTCTAGACAAATTGAAAGTTGTCATTACAAAAAAAAAACATGTAATGGCCCGATGCTATTCCATCACGATAATCCAGTCATATATCAGTTGCATTGTTCAAGAAAAACTGGATGAATTACGGATCCAAGTTGTCCCAACTACTATATTCACTGGTTTTAGCCCCTTCAGACTTCCGCATATTTTCAAAAGTCAAGCCGTTTCACACTGTAAGGAAATTAAAGACAGACGAGAAAATTATTGCAGAAGCAGTATTTCGACGACCTAGATGCTGTTTATAAAAGTGGTATAGTGGCAGTCCAGTATCGCTGGTCCAAGCGTATTAATCTTGAAGGAATAGGTTGAAATCGTTGCCGTACTCACCTTTTGTGATATAATCCCCGTATATACAAATAATTCGTGACAGGCAATCAACATTATGAAGGACATTTATTCTAACAGAAAAAAAAACATTCAAGGTTATATTTTGTTGTCCTTTTATTAGGTGCTATTCTTGTATCACATTATGAATTCGTCTAATTTTATTTAACGAAAGGAGAAAAACTAATTTCTATTAATTAAAATATCTTACGGCAGACAAGGTGTCTAAACTTCTAAAACTATTGTATACTTTATGCCGCAAGAGCCGACAGAAAATTTAGTGTAACTGCTGCTTAAAACTTAATATTGTTAAATGCAGCTATCTTCTTAATTATATTTTGAAAACTAGCAACACGAAATATTTTTTAAAAATTTCTAATAAAGGAATAAAAAAAATTTAAAACAAATTTTAAAGTTTCTATGTTTATTGTTTTAAACAAAATTACAAGAATCATTAACATTAATTAAAGCAATTATAATCGATGAACATGATTCCCGCATGTGACGGTGCAGTTGTCAAACAAAAATAAAAGAAAATATAATGAATGAACAATGGTGAATAAAATGATAAATTTTTGAAAAAAACCATTAAAAAAGTTGTTACGGAATTAATCAGGAACGGCAAGATATACAGGCGGTATTAAAAATTAATGTTTTATTACAATAAATTCTAAAACATTCACTTGCATAATATGGTCATCTTATAAATCATTCACTACCAATTATATATTCTTAACAAGGAAGAAAGTCAAGTTATTACATTTTTCTTATTGTTTTTATCTTAAAATTCTGCTCACATGAAACGACTATATTTATAAGTAATTAATGTAACCTATTAGTTATATCTAAAATCTTTTACATCTTAATAGAAAAAATACTATATAAAAAGATTTAAATTCCGTGGCAGCATTGTTTTTCTTAGGTAAATGCCCGACTTTCCTAAACACGATCCACATAATCTTATCTGCTTTTTTTGCGCAGAAACGACAATGTATAATAAATGTTCTTGATTCACCCGCCTTATCCTTATTAGACCGGAGTGTTTTCGGAAATGCTCTTTTCCAAATAGATTCTTTTTCGTAAACACAACACAAGGTGGAGAGTGAAAACTAGTCTAACGGGAACTGAACGTTTCACTCGACACAACCATTGCAGTAGTCCCAATCCCGCTTCTACTGTACGTGAAGAAAAGGGAGAAGGAACAAACTGTGGTCTATTAAGGAAGGCTACCGCATACAATCCACAGTCCAACATTATATGGCACAGCCCAAGGTTCAGAGTGCCGTCACTAGAGGATCTACATAAATAAGGATTTCTAAAACAAATAATTAGGAATAAGGAAAAATAAAGGAAAATAAAGAGAGAGAGAGAATCACTGAAATTATTAAAGGTAGGGAAAACGTAATCAATAATGTTAATAGTAATGGTAGGGTCAATCTATGCGCAGAACCTTTGGTTGTTCCCATGTAAAACCATCACGTCCGAAATGTCCGTAACTGCTAGTTCTCTGGTAAATTGGTTGTCGCAGGTTAAGTTCTTTCACAATTTTTCCTGGTCTGAGATCGAAATTACTCTGTACTACCGACAGAAGTTGTTTCTGCGATAACTTCGATGTTCCGTAATCGAAAACTGTTATAGATAATGGTTCGGCTACGCCAATAGCGTATGCTACCTGCACTAAACATCTTCGGCAGAGACCGGCTTTTACTAAGGATTTTGCCACCCATCTAGCGGCATATGCTGCTGATCTATCCACTTTAGTGAAATCTTTGCCGGAAAATGCTCCACCGCCATGCGCTCCCCAACCGCCGTATGTATCAACGATGATTTTCCTGCCTGTTAAACCTGCATCACTCTGAAACAAGGCGCAATAAGATATATAAAAAATTGTTAAATATCAAGGATGAAATATTTAATTTTGTGGTTAAGAGATATAAGAAATAAAGGATCTTCGATTATTTAAAATTTGCTTTAATCGGTGTATATTTTTTGCTAAAAGGGCTATTTAAAACCAACGAAATTTGAAGTAATTCAATGATTTTAGGTTACAAATAATTAAGCAAAAACTTAAAGAAACATTTTACAAGACGGCCGCGTATACAGTATACTATCTTAAAATTTTTATAAATTGTTTATTCAACCAAAAATTATACGCGGAATTTTTTTCTACGTCAATCCACTTAGAGGGAGAGTTTCTCTCTTGAATAATCAAAGTTCATTAAATGCATTTCTTATTTATAAGTAACCCGAGCAATATAGGAAAGAGAGTTAAGTATAAATTTGGCGAGTTAAAACGGAAGATTCAAAATATACTCTTTTTATTGTAACCATAAAAAAGTAGTCCTGTTTCAATAAGGCTATTTCCAAAACAGTCTCAGCCCGTATAAGATAATTCTTGCGATCAATTAATAATTTTGCAAGAATTCTTTGGTTTATAAATCGAATATTATGAAACGGTGCATAAAACATCAACGATATGTGCGAAAAGCAAAATAAAATTAAAAATAAATGTGCGTTCTATTGTGCAAATCAATTGCATTTTTCGCGAACTTGCCAACTACGGTTATAATACGAGGGAAGATCAGTAAGTACCCGTGTTTGAAGACAGGTGGCGCTACTGAGGGAAGTTGGCAATACCGTCGTGTACTACCATCTGTCAGACAACACCATAATAAATTTCAGACTGATTCATAGGTTAGTTTTTATTTGGCAGCCAGTTGTATCACACGTGTTTCGTGTTTCTCGATAAAATGGAAAAAGAGCAATATCGATCCGTAATTCGCTTTTTATTTTTGGATGGAAAAACATGCGAAGAAATAAAAGCGAAGTTGGATGCTGTCTATGGGGACCCTTCACCATCTATGACAACCGTAAGATATTGGTTCAACGAATTTAAACGTGGTCGTACATCTGTTTTTGATGAGGAGCGCCCAGGCCGCCCGGCAGACGTGGTTACCGAGGAAATCGTTGAAAAGGTCCACGACATGATTCTCGCTGATCGCCGAACGAAAGTGCGCGAAGTAGCAGAGGGCGTAGGCGTGTCGTACGGAACGGCAATTAATATTTTACATGTTAAGTTATCGGTGAGAAAGGTGTCCGCCCGATGGGTGCCGCGATTGCTTACGGTGGACAACAAGCGGATACGGTTGTCAATGTCGAAGCAGTGTTTGGACCTCTTTAAGAGAAATTCGCAGGAGTTTTTGCGTCGAGTCGTCACAGTTGATGAAACCTGGATCCATTATTATACGCCAGAGTTCAAGCGACAGTCAAAACAATGGATTTTTCGGGGTGAATCTGCTCCGAAGAAGGCAAAGACGGTCCCATCGGCACGATTTTTTGGGATTCCAACGGAATAATCCCCATGGACTTTTTGCAGAATGGAAGAACGATTCGATATAAAATTGAAGGAGACACGGCCCCATTTGGCTAAGAAAAAAGTGCTGTTTCACCACGATAATGCACCAGCACATTCATCCAGAATTGTCGCGGCAAAGTTGCATGAACTGCACTACGAATTGCTGCCGCACCCACCGTACTCGCCTGACTTGGCTCCCTGCGACTTTTTTCTGTTCCCCAACATGAAAACGTGGCTCGGGGAAAAAAGATTCAGCTCAAACGAGGAGGGTTATCGTCGAGACAGAAGCGTATTTTGCAGAGTTTGACAAATCGTATTTTTTGGAGGGGTTAAAGAAATGGCAGAAACGTTGGGAAAAGTGTATTGTACTAAAAGGTGATTGCGTTGAAAAATAAATAAAAAATTTGTGAAAAACTTGCGTCTTCTTTCCTAACACGGGTATTTATTGATCCACCCTCGTATAATATCTGTTCTTAATGCAATTTAAGGCATTTCCCGACGATTCCAACTTCAGTCCCTTAATAGCTCAAGGGCTAAAAGCGTGGTCGGGCAAACCAAAGCAAGTAGGCTCGAATCCTGCATAAGGGCGAATTTTTTTTCAGTAAAAAAAATTCAAATAGTTAGTGTCGTATTATGTAGAAAGCATTTTTTTCGTGCGTTCTATTGATTGCAAATTTTCCGTATCCACTGAAAAATTCAAACAATTACATATGTAAAATAAATTGCAGAATAATTTTCAATAGGACATCTCAGTTTTTAAAACTTCCTGTTTTTATTTGAATTCTTGTACAGGGTATTGCGGAGGAAACTCGTCTTCTTCAAATAGAAATAACTCGGTTGATTTCAATGTTAAAAGAAAATTTAATTACAAGTAAAGCTAGTTAGAAGTAGTTAATGAGAGTTTAGAAATTTATAAAACTCCGAAAAATATCCTCCTTCGCGTAACGACCTTTCATTCAATTCTGTATGAACTCTACCAACCCGTCTTCAAATCAATTCCATTGGCAACCCCCTACCCGTCTTGTATGTATACTACTTTTTGCCGTTACCTTAACTCTAAGGTGTACATTAACAAACTGCACACCACCTAGGAATTGAAAGAGTCCATTTGCCTAGAAATTGTTAATTTATTATGAAAAGCAATGGAGAATTGTGAAGAGGTTGATAGAGCGAATGAATGAGAATGAAGGGCGTCACTTGACGGACGTTATTTTTCGCAATTAGTTCATAAATTGCATTGTATTAGCTTTATATATATATGCAATTAAATTTTGCTAAACTTTAAAATCTACCACTATTTCTAGAATAAAACGTGTTTCATCTGCTGCATCTGTATATGAGAACCAACAGTAATTTTATCTAAGTTTCTCAAAATTGTTTGAAAGCATCAAAAATTTGCAATTTTGTCATGTTCAGTAATCTATTTTGATATACCCGCCCAGTCGAAACAACGGACGGATTTGAAGACATACCGTGGCCAGGAAGGCCTAAAGTTGCAAGTGGTGCTGCAGAAGATTTGGAAATTACAGTAGTGTCGAAAAGAAATAGATGGTTGACGGTACCTGAAATACGTGCAGAATTCAATCAACAGCGGCAAACACCCATAATCATTGACTACAAAAAGACGATTTAGGGCCAGTATTATAAAAGATAAAATCTGCAGATTTTATTTAGTAAGCAAGTAAATTTAATTTACTCTATAGATTGGGTATTATAAATAGCGAATAAGAAAACTAACCAAGTAAACCTACCAATTAATTTACACCCTAGAAAATCGTGGTATTAAATGTTATTCGTTGGTTAAATGCGAACAGCTGTTTGCTCCACTGGTTTAAATAAACCTTATTCTTAAATGTTTATATTTTGTGTGCGTTTGATAACTTGAATTTTGATAATGTCAGATTTATCGGTTTGTATATTACAAATATAAACAAAAAGAAATAGTAAAGAATTGTGACTTTTTTGTATTTTTTCATTTTATTCAGTGGCTCCATCGTTTATCGAAACGCTAAACTATAAAATACATATCTATTCAGAGTTATTCTACAAATACTTATTTTACTTGCATGCATTTTGTATATCAGATTTCAATTTATTCGTTGAATAAATTTATTCGTCAAGTTGTTATTCAGAGATTTATTCGCTGTTTACAATACCGGCCCTTAGAGCGGCGGTACTTATGGGACGTGTAGCAATCCGCAAACTTCTTCATCTTTCAAACAAAAAACATGCAAATTGAACATAGAAGACTGGGGCAAAAATATGGACCGACGAATCGAAATTCGAGATCCTTGGATCTAGACGCCTGATTTTTGTTAAGTCTGCTGTAAAACATAGTAAAGTTTTGTTATGATGAGGGGATGCTTGTTTAACTAGTGTGGGTGATATAATAAAAAAATTAGGGAATATTGAGGAGCAGTACAGACATTCTGGGACATAACATTGTACCATGGGGTGTGCGATTAATCGCGGAAACAGCTTATAATGATGCATGACAACCATCCAAAACAACAAGAAATGACAGGTGTATTAGTAAATATGGTTTGGCCGCCACAAACACTAGCTCTTAATCGAGTTTTTGTGGAAAGAGCTCGATCGAAAGATCGGAGAACATTTTCCAACATCAAAAGTACACACTTGCGGGCAACTTTTCCTAATGTGTGGAGAAATTTAGAAAACTCGGGGCTATTGAATTAGTACTTTGTTTACCCCGATTATGTGCAGCAGTGATCAAAGCCAAAGGTGGATATTTTGACGAAAAGTCTTTAGTAAATAAAACATGTTTTTGTCAATGTCTTTCCAATATTGTTTCAATTTGACAATATTTATAAGAATTATTGTAATACTTTAAATTACTGTGATTCCAGACTTTTGGCCTGGAGTGTATGAAGGAAAATAATTACTTTAGCATTAAACTTATTTTCTTAGCTCGAGAACCTAAGCTCCACTCTTGTACTTACGAAAGTTTAAATTTTATCTGTTGTTTGCATAGATTGAAAGTTTTTAAGCAGAGGTAAAATTGTATTAAAAAACTTAACTTTAACATATTCTTTTTTTATGAATACTTAAGTCATTTTAAGAATAATTTATTATTTGATCAACAATTCCGAATATAATTATGAAATTATTATTTCAAGACATTTTTATATTTCTATTAAGATATGATCCTTTATTTCATAAACAGCTCTTATACATTCTCAGAATTGTAGTTGACATCATGGCACTCAAGAGTAGCAAATACTAAACAAGGCATCATTGAATAATTTGGCTCTTTATATAGTACCATATGATCATATATTTCTACCCTCTAGAAGGCAATAACATTTTTCTTTTTTAAACTTAAGTTGGTACCATAATTTAAGTTAACTTATTTTGCAGCGCGTGTGTGATATAGGTTATTTTATACTGATGACAGATTAGGTTTTGTCATTTTGACAAATAATTACATACAAACGTTTCAGTTGAAAAAATAAAAAGTTTAATAATAAAAACAGCTACAATAAATGTTCAAAGTGAGCTCCTTCATTTTCTATGCATAGCGCAACTCTTCGTCTCATATTATTGAAGGCATTCCTTAAATAATGTGGTGTAATTTCCTCACAGACATTTCGGATAGCATTAGTAAGTTCTTCAATTGTATGTGGACGATTCGTAAATACTCTATTTTTTAGATGTGGATAAATGAAATAGTCCATAATTGTTAAATCCGGAGATCGTGGTGGAAAGTCTACTATTCGATTATCAAAGAATTCATGCAATAATTCCATCGTTTCTCTTGTCTTATGGGCTGTTGCATTATCTTGCTGGAAATATCCCTCGCGGAGCTCATCATCATGTAATTGATTTACAAATGGTAGCAATAAATTATTACGATATCGTTCTGAATTTATCGTATTATTAAAGAATATTGGACCAATAATCCGCCTACGAGAAACAGCAAGCCAAACACCTATTTTTTGTGAATGCAAGGGTGTTTCAAGAATTTCATGTGGATTTTCACTAGACCAGATGCGCATTGTTTGTTTATTTATATATCCTGATAAATGAAACCATGCTTCATCGGACCAGAAGGATTTGTCAAGAACGTCATCGTTATTAATCGTACCTAAGAACCACTGACAGTAATTAACTCTGGTTACATGATCGATTGGTAAAAGCTCTTGCACGCAATGAAATTTGTATGGAAATTTTTGTAAGTCTTTTTTAAGGATTCTCTGGCAGGTCCCATATGACAGTTGTGTTTGTTGTGAAAGTTTACGAATCGATTTCTTAGGTGATTGATTTATTCGTCCCTCAAAATCTGCTATATTTTCAACTGTCCGCTTTAGTGGTCTACCAGCACCTGGTTTTCGAGACACAGACCCTGTTTCACGGAATTTAACCACTGACTTTTGAATTAATTGCCGCAAACTGTCATATGTTGTTGGGAAATTTGGAAATTCTGCCCGAAAT
Organism: Melolontha melolontha; assembly: GCA_935421215.2. Classification (NCBI taxonomy): domain Eukaryota; kingdom Metazoa; phylum Arthropoda; class Insecta; order Coleoptera; family Scarabaeidae; genus Melolontha; species Melolontha melolontha. The sequence goes on along the minus strand of OW285240.1, from coordinate 103,735,573 downwards.
TCTTCTATACAAGGCTGCAAGGAGTACGACCATTCTTCATTTTCTAATTTTACACCATTCCTAAAGTATGATTCGATCAGAAAAACTTTATGATTTATTGTAAACATTTTTAAGTGTCAATTAATAAATACATTAATGACAGATGAGTTTTATTTATCAGAACATACACATAATGACAGATGTATTTTATTTGTCACTACCAACACGATATTTTCAAGAAATAATTTCATGGCTTGCTAGAGGGTAAATATAAATGATCATATTGTACTTTGTATATTATTATTGCAATTGGAAATTATCAATTTTACCTGTGGTCCGCCAATGATAAAAAGCCCACATGGATTTATGTGAACAACAGTTTGGTCGTCGAGGTATTTAACTGGAATGACATTTCTGATAACTTTGTGTAATACTTCAAATCTTAATTCGTCAAGTGTGATTTTTTCGCTATGTTGTAAAGATACTACTACCGTGTGCACTCTCTGGGGTATGCATGCTCCTTGGTCAAATTTGTATTCGCAAGTAACCTAAAAAATGTGGGGAAAATAAGCATGAGTAATTTCTACTTAATATTTTAAAGGAAAATAAGTAATTAAATTAAACGATAAGATAAATAATAAATGTATAAATTGTTTTATTATAGTCTTTCAAATTTAAAATATTAAAAAAAAAATTATATTAACCTGAGTCTTTGAGTCTGGTCTTGCCCACCAAAATACTCCCGATCGTCTTAATTCAGCTATTTTCTGATTTAATTTGTGCGCCAACACCACCGTAAGCGGCATACACTCATCTGTTTCGTCCGTCGCATATCCGAACATTAAACCCTGTTTGAAGAATAGAGAAAAAGAAAAGCATGAGTAAGCAATTGATTTTAAATATATTTTTTGTTATTGTAGAAACACCATTCACCAAACCATCACCAAAAACGAGCTGTATGCTTAAGTTATGCCCTCATCTGAATATGTAAAACATCAGACGGAAACGCCTATTTTAAACATTTATTCTAGCACAATTTTGGAACATTCAGGCAAATTTTATGTATGCAAGAATGTGGACATTGTCGTGTGCGAGCAAAGGAAAGTGACTTTTTTATTTTTGTTATTATTATGAAGCCTTGAACTTGCAATGACGTTAGTTAACATATGTAGCAACGCCATGTAAACCACAAAAATAAAGCATCAAACGAAACATGACAGGAGATCATTAACTCTGTGACGACATACGATTTTATTTTTTCATTACTTAAAATGTTTAAACTTTGATTACAAACTTTTGATAGCAGTTATCACGTGAACGCCACAATATATATTATTCAGAAAGTTTTAAGAATTACTTTATACGAAAAATTCAAAACAAGTACGTTTATGACCTCTTTACATATTTCGTAAACTCAGCATTGCATAAAATATCAGATAATGAGCAGTTAATTTTCTGAATTTCTATTTTTACTATTTCGAAAGTACATCTAAATATCTTCATTTCATCATATTGTCATAAATTATTTTAATGCAGTATCCAAGTAAATAATGCTATGCTTTATTAATTAATATCAATTAAAAAAAGCTGCAAAAGTCTTGATAAAACCTTATATGAACTAAATAAGAACTATTTCGTTCGATTACATAATTTCAACGATTTCAATGACATGTGAGCATTTGAATACCTATCATCAATAGTAACCAATTTATGATCAAAACGTGTTCGTGACTTATTAGTGTCTAGGAACATGAAGTCTTTTCATTAAATTGTTTTGTTTTGGACAGTATCAAAATCAAGGGAATACCGAAGATGAATAAAAATATTCCAATTTAATTCACTAAACTTTCGTTGGTTTTTATCGATATATTGGACACTTTACAGTACCTGTTTGAATTTACGATTTTTTTAGCAGAAAGCAACCTGACGATCCGACCGCACTGATAATATTTTTCTAAAACATTTGAAAGAGCTTGTTTGCACGTTTTCATTTTGTTTACGCTGTTCATTCTCACATTACATTTATTTCTGACGCGTGTAACTAGGCGGCTTGAAAAAAATTGTGTGGTAAAGTTTTACACGGTGACACGCGTCTTGACTTATTTTCTTCCGAATTTCTTAATATGCCTATAAATTAGATCACAATATAGCCTTTCAATGACTTTTTCTGTTAATATTCGTGATTGTGTTGTCAATAAGTTAATCTCAAATGTCGCTCGTACAATCTCATCTCTCATGTGTCAAATCAAATTCGTTTGGTTAAAATGATTATTTGAACGTATTTCTTAAGTTACCACGTGCATACATTAAAACTTCGGCAACAACTTAATATGAAAAAGCTTCATCTCCAATTTGAAACATCAGTTTGCCCGATAATTAAAAAATTGTTCTTATTCCATGTAACAATTTAGAAACATTTTGTCATTCAACAGATAAACCCTTTTATAGAAGTTAAAACCAATGGAACAGAGAATTTTAATCAACGTCATCATTCAAAAATAACACTGTTTAATAATTCATTTAAAAATAAAGATTTGTTCTAATTAATTGGAAAAATTAAAAGACAAAAAATCGATTTAAATTTTGTAGTTAAAATGAATAAGAACTAGAATTAGTAAAAACTGTAAAAGAAAAATAACAGCAGTGTTTAGTGAAGAATTTTTTTTTAGTACTCGTTTCTAGAGCAGACCAATTTCCGTGCGCGCCATGAGCGCCGATGTGAGGATGATTGTACTAATAAAGAGCAACTAATAAAAAGCATTCAGTATGTGTTTGGTACTTGCTTAGACTGCATGTAAGTGTAAGCATACGTAATAAAATGTCGTCGACACATAAATCGAGAAAACGACCGTTGTCAGACAAAGTGAATAAGTTTATTATGGATTTCCCGGACTTAATATACGATGGCTTAAAAATTAAATGTTTAGTGTGCAATACATATCTAATGTTTTGGTCAAAAACACATTTTAAAGAACACGTAAGCAGTTCGAAGCACAATAATAACTAAATTAATCGACAACAGTTTTATACATGAACTATGTGTAGCTATGATTGTGTGTACACTGTTTATACATGAAATATGTGTACTATGATTGTGTGTACACTGCCGTTTACTTTGGAAGACGCCTAAAACGGTAAGCGTTTTTTTAAATCCTCTGTCGTTCACACAATCACTGATTTCATACATTTTCAATTTTATTTATAGGTACATACAACGCTGCTATATGTACTATTCTTATTTTTCGTGTGTTTATGCATATTACTTTAATAGCAGAAAACCAAATGTATATTTAATTATTTCTGATAGAATAAATGTCTCTACTTCTATACTTATATCGGTAACAAGCTCATGTTGCGTCCCTATTCTATCGCATATTCTAATATATTACGAATTACACTCCCATACCGGCGCTCATGGAGCGCACGGAAATTGGTCTGCTCTACTCATTACTGATGAGGCAAGCCTAGTTAAAACTTTTAACTCCATTCATAGGTCTAGCATGATTAAATTTATTGAAGCAGATACATAAATATTACATAGCAAAATAAGTATTATAAAAGATCAAATAAACTACCATAAACCTGGCTAAGAAGACGAAATTGAAGAGCTCTTAACGATCAAAGTAATAAAAATGAGTTTAGAAGATTATTTTTTTATAAACGAAACGACACTAAATTTTACAACAAAAAAGTGAATGTAAGAAAATGAAAAATACTTTCTTGCTAAGAGATTACTTCTTTCTAGAAATAATGTTGTTAAAAAAAATAAACAATTATACCTAATCTATATTTTGAAACGCATGCATTTTTAATTAACGTAAATATTGTTATTAGTTTCTGAAAATATTTTCTAATTTTATATTTCTGTTATTTTTAAAATAAAATATCTAATTGTAGTACGCATAAAAATATGAGTATTTTCTAGCTTTTGTTTTTTTATTAGCCCTTCTTGAAACATTCAGAGATTAGCACGACTAAAAGTATGATTTTTCAAATAAATTATATTTTATTATTCACCATACATTCGGCATCCTTTCATTAACATTTTACAAAACGCCCGAACAAATTTTCTTTAAAGTTTCATGTAAATGCTTCTACATCGCCAGAACCTTTTCTTCAATGCAACTTTCAGCCCAGTGAATAGAAAGAAGCTCGAGTCAAATCTCAAGAGTAATTGGCATGACCAACCCCAACAGAAAAGTACAATATAGGTGCTAAAGTATTGCTCAAACCAGTGTTAAATTGTATCATAATCAATATGTAATAAAAATTAATTTTTCATAAGTGCCTCTAATTACTAGAATATTGCCAAATAGTGAGAATATTTTGAATCATTTTGACAAATCTCGTTTTTCAATAATTTTTTATAGTTCCCTATATCAATATTTTATGGGAGATCAAAAAAACATTCTTTTGGGCGATTTCTTCAAATCATGACGTTTTAATAACGAGCTTGAAATAATTTATAAATTGATTTATTATGTTATTATAGTTCTTGTTATTAAATTAAAACAATTTATAAATTATATTTGAGGACCGTGTTGGTCTAGTGGGTAGGTCACTAGACTATCAATCAGATGAACTGGGTTCAAACCCTGGCGTAGCCAATATCGATGGCGTTTTTTCGGTGCCAGTTCGATTCAGACAAATCGAGTACCTGGAGGTAAAACTCTCGATATTAATAAAATGTGAACGGTGTGTAGCGCCATCCAGGTTACCATCCTAGTGTACCGAACGGCTTTAGTTTATAACAAGCCTACCATATTACTACTCCGAAGGCTTGCAAGGTTAGTACGGAGACTATTATAATTATAAATTACGTTTTATTTTCTTGAGTATATACGCCATGTCGTTCACGATTCGAAGACGTGCACGTCATTAATGATATCAAAACAATGTGGCGAAATCATTTGCAAAATCGATTTGTTTACATTTTAGGTTAGGGTAGTAAACGCTTATGTAAAACTTGTAATATTTAGGTTATAAGTGCAATATGTATTATGAAATTATAACAAAATACAAATACGATTTTACTTCTGTGACAACTTGATAAAGGCAACAACAACCTATCATTATCGCGTTCTCCTTCAGTTTGCGGATGCAACAAGTCGCTTACATTGACTGCAAAACGCTTTCTGCATTGCAAACCAAGAGTAAATAAACAGACGTAAAATACATATGTCCGAATGATATGTGTCAACACTGAACATTCGCACCAACATAAATATGCATTGGCAGTGATGTTGATATAAATATTATACTTCGTTTATTGTTTTTGTTGGCGATTCCGAAAATTCTGTTGATGACGTGTACGTCTTCGAATAGTGAATGGCGTATATTCTAATCATCCCTTCTATATTGTATCATTAATTTGTTAATATTAGTGGATTAGCTTTTCTTCATACAATGAAGATAAAATATCATTTTACTGTTAGCTCAATTTTATAATAAAAATTTGAGTAAAATACAACACAGCAATATAAAGAACTGTCAATTTTTACCGTCTTAGAAGCGAAAATATATTCAAAGCAAAATGATACGAAAAAGGGACGAATCTTATGAAGCCGTAAAAATAATTAGGTTTAATAAAATTATAGGTCGATATTATGAACAAAAAAGCAATAATTTCTAAAAACTTAGTTTGAAGATGGGTTCTTCTGATTCAATATTGCTCTTAACATATAATAGAATCTTCTTCAAAATCGTTTAATTTTTCATATTATAATTTGATTGAGTTATATATAAAGTTTAACAAATCGTCATATTATAAAGTTCCATCGCTCGAATCGGTCCTTACTATTTTCACATCTTTAGAAAAAAAACAATCTATTTACATTGCGTATATTGCAATCAATATTAATTCGAAAACAGGCAAATCTACTATTCTATTTATAGACACTATTTTAATCGTTTATGCATAAAAACACTTTCTTACGAATTTTTAACATCATTACTCTGATATCATAAATGTAATTAGCAAATGAAATAAAGTTTTAAGCTATACTTTCGAAAAATTTGATTAGTTAGTTGTGATTAATAATAAAAATGGTAAAGAAATATAACACAGCTCATTTAAAATAAAATAATATTCAGTCCTTCACCGCGATAGGAGAAAACTGTAAAGCAAATACAATTCTTCATAAAAGGAATGGTAAAATAAAAACCAACAAGCTGTTATATAAATTAAAAGATCAGCTTCAATATTTTCAATATTATCACCTGGTCACCTGCACCGACTTCTTCCTCGTTTCGATTCTCATGAACCCCTGCGGCTATATTCGGAGACTGTTGGTCCAACGCAATCAGTACACTGCAGGTCTTGTAATCAAATCCTGAAGTAAAATATAATCATGCAAGACACACACATTTACGTTAATAGGTACCTATTGAAAATACATGAACAGTTATAACTATAACGTAGAAAGTTTTAATTAAAAGTAACAATAACTGCAAAACTTTTTACGAATTATAAGATTCAATTATTTTAAATAACCATATGAAAAACTTAATAATATTAATACAAAGTAAAATTAACTCATTAATGTCCCGTCCCCTGTGTTATCATTCCTTATTAGTATAAGTTATTTTTAAATTTATCTAATTTTATTTATGTTTAGTTATAAAGGTTTGATAAATTTTGGTTTTATTTAAATATGTACATTGAATATTCACGGTTTAAGCCTGCATTAAAACGCAATAAATAGTTGTTCATAAAGCATTTTATTAACATTACCGACTTAAAAAATATAATTTGTAATTATTTGGTGGGGCTTCAGCTGCATAATATGTGCCAAGTTTCTCCGTGATAAATCAACGAGTCAAAAAATTTATCTAGGTATCGGACTATTTCGAAGTTTACAATTACGGATATAATGCTTATATTTAATCCAACTAGAATAGAACTACCAGCGGCATACTTCGTAGCATAAGCCCAAATTGATTTATAACTTTGATTTGCGTTAAAGAAGTGTAGCCAAGAAATTTGTTATTCGATTCCGATATATTTATTACATGTGTTCTACTGCTTTTTCTCGTTTGTTTCAATGATATTCAATGTTTCGTGTATCTCTAACCTTCAAGTATTATCGCTGAGTATTTCAAAATGTTCTAAACGATTGAATCACCAACAATTGGTAATTACATTTTTACAATTCTTTTGCCCATGATACTAATATTAGTTTCGTGAATTGTTACGAAACCACGGACTGCCACCTTAGTATATGTTGAACGTTCGAAGTATTGGAAAAAATGAAAGATCAAATATACTTTATAAATCTTTAGAATAACTTAGAAAAGTCTATAAAGTGTTCAATAAATACATTTTACTAGTCACATCAAAGACGAACAAACACTGACTAATACCTATCTACACTTAAAATAATGCTAGATACTTCACGAGGCAACACATAACGTGTGTTCATTTGAAAAGTCAATCTAGTTTACTTTGAAATTTTGATAGAATGAGACGCAAATATATTAGTATGTGTTTGTTGTTCCGTAAACGTAAATCCAAATGACATTTGATAATGTCAATCACAAATATCAGTTAGTGCATAAAATAGTCGTGCGTCGATTCTGGTTTAAATAAATTGCTTCTCAGTTTTAAAATGGCTTTCACTTTAGAACATAAATTTTTTTTAGTCCAGGCTTATTTTCGAAGTGGTAATAAAATTGATGGTTATGGGTTTATTCAGTTCAAGATTGCATGGTAGAATTTCAAGTTGAGTTTCCACATTTTGTAGGTAATAGATTATATACAATTTAAGAATACTTTGGATAGAACTTTAAAACTTTTTTCTGAAACTGGTAGTCTCTTAAGAAAATCAGGCAGCGGAGCAGTTAAGAAACGTACACCTCAAGTTGTCAATCGTGTTGAAGAAATAATGGAAAATGAACCACAAACATCTGTTCGACATTTGAGTCAACAAATAAAACTTTCTGTTGGTACAACTCACAAGTTATTAAGTTTTAAGATACTCTTTGACAATGGCATAACAGCCGGAACGTATGTTAGACATAGATCTAATAAAAAATTGTGAAATAGCCAAGTATGTTTTTATAATAATTTGTTAATTACAAAATGTTTCACCAAGAAGTGTCTGCTACGTCAATTAATGAAAAAAAAAAGATATGCAACTTTATCCATACCGTGTCACAGCAATACAAGAATTGTTAGAAATTGATTACCCACGTAAACTACAGTTTTGAAATTGGTTTGTAAATATGAACAATAATGGAGAACTTTCGCAAAGAGTAATCTTTACTGATGAAGCATGGTTTTATAAAACGGGATACCTAAATTCACAAAATACAAGAATTTGGAGTAGTGAAAATCCACATGTAATTAATGAAGAATCGCTACATCCAGAGAAAATTGGTGTTTGGGCAGCGATAAACCAAAGGCGAATCAGTGGACCAATATTTTTCAGGGAACGTTAAATGCTCAAAGGTACCGTACGGAAATTTTACAACCATTTGTCAATCAGTTGCATGATGAACTTCAAAATGCATATTTCCAACAAGACGGAGCATCTTGTCACTGTACTGCAGAATCTTTGGATTATTTAAAAGAATTTTTTGATGGGCGTATAATTAGTCGAAATACTGAAATTGCCTGGCCTGCACGTTCATGCGATTTAACACCTTGCGACTTCTTTTTGTGGCCTTATCTAAAAAATAACATATTTCGAACACCTATATTGAATTTGAATGATATGCTACAGAGAATCGAACAGAAATGCATGGAAATTAATAACAATCCAGTAATGTTGCAGAATATCATCAGAAATTTTGAACGGAGGATTTTAAAGTGCATTGATCTTGAAGCACAACATTTTCAACATTTGTTATAGCTTTCAATAAATACCTATTATTTGTTATTTATTTGTATGTATGAAACTGTCAAAATATACGACTTCGTAGGTTAAGTAGTAAATTTTAATTTACGACGTACTTCAAAATGTTCTCAGTAAATCACATTCTACTAGATCGACTTTTCAAATGAACACTTGTTATGAGGTGTATAAATTAAGTAGTAGGACTAGCAACGTAGCGTTCGATTTGGCAACACTCTGGGGGACTTAGCAGCAAGTGAACATATGGTACGCCTTCAGTACGAATTTGAACTCGCAAGCTATATGGCTGTCCGTAGCGATTATTTTCGTGAAACAGTAGGTTTGTTCCAACTACCGGTTTCGTTGCTGCTTTTGGACCGGTGATAATTATAAAAAATTGGAACGTATTTCTGATCGTTTGGTTGTCAATCTATTTTGTAATATTACCAACAGTAATAATTATCTCATTATCAACTTTGTTCTGTCCGATGATATTGTGTGATATTGCCATTGTCAACTGTAGTTCTCATAGGATGAAGCATGTAATGCGCATGTCAGTACAGACGGTACATGCTTCATTCTGTGAACTGTTTTGACCATCCCGTTACTGGTTTGTGTACAGTCAAAATTTAGTTGGAACACTTTTTGTATCGTTCAATGTACGGTCAGAAATAAAATTGGAACGCTTTTTCTGCAGTGCGCATGTACCGGACCATCACTGTACTGTTTACTTAGCGAGTTGGAACAAACTAGTTTTTTCTAGTGCGTTCTAAAAATGAGTGACATAAATTTCTGGCAAATTTCTGGTGCGCTATCAGGTTTTGCTTCAGACTTGGGTACAGTGCAACGGAAACTTTTGCAAAACTTCAGCAGACCCACGGAGACGGGGTTTTATCAAGAGCCCAGGTTTTTCGGTGGAGACATTTTCAAGAAGGAGGCAGTCAATTGAAGATGAACCACGCAGCGAAAGACCTTCATCTTCAAGAATCGATGAAAATGTCGACAAAATCCAGGATCTCGTGGGTTCAGATCGTCGGTTAACACAATGATCGGGGAAGAATTGAATTTGACTCACACCACCGTTCATCAGATTTTGACTAATGAATTGAAGATAAGAAAAAATCTATCGTTGGACTTTTTGGAATTGATTTGAGGATGGTCCGCATTGTCTGGTCGAAAAACTGTACCGATCAGCTAAAGGATATTCCAGTATCCGTGTTCCAGCACTACTATGAGGATTGGAAGAACCATCTCCAGCGCTGTGTGGCTTCCCAAGAAAGTTATTTTCAGAGAGACAATATTGAATTGTAATTCTCTTCGAATAAAAGAATTAATAAAATCAGTTTCATTACTTAATTTACACACTTCGCACTTTTATTAACTCGTTGAAAACGTTGCCGAGAATTCTTTAGTAAACTGATCAGGAAAGTTATCAAAGAATATATAACAAAAAGGACTTATTGGACGATAAATAATATTTAGTGGCGATTTACTAGGAGCAAGATTATATCAACAGAAATTTAGAAATCGATGCCCATAAAAGTAGCAAATGTATATGCAAAAAAAAATTGTAAGCAGAAAATATATGCAAATAATACGATCACCGTGATGTCACAAATAGTGCATATTTGGGAGAATAAAAAAAATATCACGAAATGATAACAAATTTTGTATGATTAAATTCGTTAACCAAAATTCTTGAGAACTCATTATTTTGCAAAAAATAAGTTCTCAAACGTTTACCATACGATAGTACTAGTAGGGTTCAATATAACGGGTGACTATAAATAATTTTTTTTCTTCTTAAGTTGGCCTAATTCTTAAATTTAAATTTGTCAAAGTAAAAATCAAACAATTAATTCTAATCATTGTATCCATATTTACAACACAAAATATTCTAACCCTATAAAATTAAATATAAAGCCAATTTCTCAGTTGCCAAATAAAATTTTGGCTTCAATCATTTATAGTCACTCGGTATATATATATTAAGAGTTTTATAAGTCATGAAGTGCGCATATCAGTAATTGCATTAAATTATCTTTGTGTGATATAATTTCCCATAAATAAAATCAAAAAAATCAAAGAAATTTAGCAGGAACGATACAATGTTGAAATCTCAAATTTAATCACATTCATAAACATACTTATAACTAGAACAGACCAATTTCCGTGCACGCCATGAGCGCCGGTATGGGAGTGTAATTCGTAATATATGAGAATATGCGATAGAATAGGGACGCAACATGAGCTTGTTACCGATATAAGTATAGAAGTAGAGACCTTTATTCTATCAGAAATAATTAAATATACATTTGGTTTTCTACTATTAAAGTAATATGCATAAACACACGAAAAATAAGAATAGTACATATTATATACATCGGCGCACATGGCGCGCACGGAAATTGGTCTGCTCTACTTATAACTGTAAATTATGTTTACATCCAAAATAGACTAATAAAATGGTTGCAAAAAATACAGAAAAAGCTACAACTAAACATGTTAAATGAAAGATACACATGTTATGCTTATTGTTTCTCCAGTGCAATATATGTAATTTGCAAAACCGAAATTAAATTTAAAAACTCAAACAAAAACAAAGATTATTTTGACAAGCAAATACAAACAGAAAAAACTGCACTATGTATTAACTATCAATCAAGTTCTAAAAATAAAAAACCAGAATAGCCTGTTGCAGAAATTTAATTTAATTTTTTAACTATCAAGTATATTAGTTTATTCTCTTAAACTTATTTTTAGAAGACCTAGAAAAATAAAAGCATATTTATATATAATTTATTTTATCTAATAAATGTAGAAAATTTATTAGACAAAATAAATTATATATAAATATTCTTTCATTTTTTTAGGTCTTTTTAAAAATAAGTTTTATAGGCAAACAAATAAATGATACTCTTGAACGCGATAAGAAATATGTACATACATATAAAAGTACAAATCTACATTTTCCCTATGATGTTATACCAAAATACAAACGCGAGATAAATGCAGGAATCTTCGCAGCAACTCTAAGTCTGAAAACTTCCGCAAAATAAAAAAATTAAGAAATAAAATGATCCCCAATCATTCGTTCGTATGCACATGCAGCAGTAAGTAAATGGAATTATAGTTTAATTGTTCAAAGGAAGAGGGGTAGCCGACATCGTTTTTCGGTAGACTTTTTTCCATTTTTAAAAATTGGAATCAATAATCATCAGATCAAGCGCGCCTTTTAACAATACTTACACCTACATCCATCCATTAATAAGAGCAAGCAAATAAACGTGTACAAAAAATCAGTTATATATATAAGAGATATCAAAATTACATATTAAATGCCATAAATTCCCAATCTAACTATAAAAAACAGCGACGTACATATTTTTTTATTTTTGAGTAAATGATTTTTCACTTTTTACAACTCGTATATTAATATATATATATGGATTGATTCGACTTTTACTTGATAAAGATCCATAATTCCAAATGGAAATAAAACTAAATAAATCTTCACTTTGTTATTATATCATTGTTTCGCCAACACAGTGGCTTCGTCAAGTACGTACTAAAGTATGTAAGTTACAAACAATTTGTAACTTTAGTACGTACTTGACGAAGCCACTGTATCTTATTTTCATTTTGAATATAAAAGTTACCTGGATTCTTCTTCTTGTTGTTGTTATAGGATTTCTCCTGTTTATTCACCGGATGATGATTTCCAACGCTGTCTCCATCTATTTGGAGGTCGTCCGACTGGTCTCTTTCCTAGTGGTTTTCAGTCTCTGGTTATTTTTGGTAGTCGCTCTTCTGTCATTCTGCTTACATGCTCATTCCATTCTTTTCTCCGTTTTTTAAGACCATTTGACCAATCTTGCACATTTCATTCGTATCTTATAGGAACGTTAGTTCTGTCGCGCAAAGTAATATCTAAGATAGAGCTTAACGTTTCCATTTTAGCTATCCTCATTATTTTTCCTTTAGTTTTCTTGGTTTAAGATCGGATCTGAATGGCATATGGTAGCACCGGACGCACTGGGGCTTTATAGATTTTAACGTTGCTCTGTTTGCATGTATTTATTCCTCTATATCGTTTCTCTAAGGCAGTCCGATATTTTTAATCTTTTGTTGCCTGTATTTGTGCTTCTTTAAGCAGACTATGGTCGCTTGATAACTCCACACCCATATACTTGAAATTCATCACTTGCTCTATTATTCTCCTTTCCAATTCTAGTTTACAGTTTGGCTACCACTAGAACTTCTATTTTTTCGGTTACTATTTCCATGGTGCATTTTTACCAGCTGTATTGAACTTGTGTAATAATCTTCGGACATTATCTTCACATCAGCTAATAGTAACGCATCGTCTGCATAGCATATTTATATTATTTCGGCCCATTTTATAACCTCCTCTATGATTTGGTCCACAACGAGCTTGAATAAAAACGGGCTTAATGAATTACCTTGTTTTACGCTTTGGGCGACATCAATACGGAAAATAGAACTGTCATAAAATCCAACAATATACTAACTGAAGAAATATACCTGAATTGGAATCTATTATTTCCACAACAAAGTGCGAACAGCTGCTATTGCAACTGCTTGCACTTTGTTGTTCTCTTTAAGATTCCCTCAAATCACTTTTTCTAGATTGCTGCTAAACAGAAAGTAATTACTAGGAGCCAAGCCTGAAGAGCAATGGGCAATAATCTAATTATTAAAACCCCATGGTCGCCAAATACATTTCGAGTAATACCACCGAAATAGACAGATGTTTTTTGTACAATAATTATATACTCTTATCAACACAAGCCGTGGTTTGTACAGAGACAAACACTGTACTATTCATCAAGTTTTTTTTTATAAATTAATAATGATTATTCCATGACCAATTAAAAAACAGATGCAATAGATCTTTAGTTAATAATCAATTTAAGTATTAAATTAATTCATTTCCCATAGTTTCATGACCTAATGCAATCCTCTTAAAAATATCGCATTTTTAATCCACTTCATAAAGATGCAAAAATATACGGGCGCAATTAAGTTGCTCCAGTCTAATTAGCAGAAGACTCGTTACCTATTGAAAATTGATTTACATTTAGTCATCACGTATACGACGAATGGTTCTGTCAGAAAAAAATATACATTTTCCGAAATCGCAAATGACGTAAAATGACGCAAAATCGTCTGTGAAGTAAAACAAAATAGTCTTGTCATTTTACTCCAATGACAAAGGCAGATTTCATCTCTGATCCATAGATACCTGCCTTGCGCGACTGTGCGACACATTTGGCAATTAATAAATAATAAAACACTCGAAGACCGTGTGAAGCTGTGATGTAATTCTAATATATTCTAATTAAGTAGTTACGTGAAACGAATGGAGAAGACAAAATGGTTTGAACACCGCCGAAGTTTAAACAGATTGCAAGTACGATTATTGCCAATTTTTTCCCAAGTAAATCGGCTAGGTTCTAAGAAAACCAATACGAAAAATTCTCATTTCACGAAATGACATTACCTAAAAATCGAAACGTTAAGTTTAAAATTCCCTTCGATTTCGGAAAATATCTAATATGCACCTCGGCACTAAAGTTATTTTTTCATTACACATTCGTAATGAAAAGTGTAAATTTAGTGCCTTGATAAATAAATAACTATTTCTGCTCCATAATTAGAAACATGATTTAATTGTGGCTGTTCTTAATCGTTTATTCCTAGGAGAAGCCGTTCCTATTTGAAACCTTGAAATCGCATTAATCACGATATACGAATGAGAATTGTTCTCATATACTTAATCTAAGCATTATTAAATTAAATGTGGCCTTTGACTTTCTTTTGGCAAATGTTTTATAGTCGTACGATGATACTCTTATCGTGTACGTCTGCGATACGTGGTACCTATTCGTGTGTTTTCAAATACTAATACTGCAAGCCTGATACTTACTCGCTGAGTATAGTAGGGATATAAATCCTGTTCACACATGCAGTCGCATGAATCCGGGAATTTATGGCACCTACTTATATATGTACGAGGTCTGTTCGAAAAGTATTCGACCCTATGTTGTAGCAAGACTAAGAAGTTAGATCTGGTCAATGGCGATGAAAGTGCTCCTCTTGGCAGACTATAACCTTTTATTAGCTTTAACGATCCTCGCACTTCGGAATGGCTAACAGCTGCTGCGTCACATTCCTTTTTATCTCGTCTACGTCATCAAATCTTCTTCCTTTAATAGGGATATTTGAATTTGGGGAACAGTCAAAAGTCGCAGGAAGCTAAGACATGACTGTTAGATGTAGCTGAACAATGCCGTGTTTCACAAGAAATTGCCGGATTAGTTGCGATGATTGAGCAGGTACATTGTCGTGGTTGAAGCACCAAGTCGCCACTTTTCCTCAAATCCGGCTTTTTAAAACTTCTTGGTAATACTCTTTGCTCACTGTTTGAATTTTTAGAACGTATTCATCATGAACACCTTCCTGGTCGAAAAAAATTGTGAGCAACATTATCTTGAATGATGTTGTTCAGACTCTGGTGTGCTTTTAAATCACATCATCCACTCTTTCATCTGTGTATGTACTTAAATAACTTTATTGATGGTTTCCGAACACGAACGCAAAATTTAATGCATGCTTTCTTTGCTGCGTTGTCATCGTGAAGTACTAAGTTACAGCACACGGTCGGACACTTTTCGGACGGACCTCGTATGTATTGTATTACATATACCGTGCAAGCAAAATGATACCGTCAGTAACATATAGTGCTATCTTTTACACTTGATTTTTAGATATCTTATTCTTAGAATATTATATATCTTGTAAACTATGACCACTCAATCTAAAATTATTGTAAAAACTTAAAATTTCAAATATAACTGAAGAAATGTACACTTTTTGTTCTATTTATCTTGGAAATTAGATTTTTTTTATAAATTTAGTTTTCTATGTTTTACACAATGTACTATTCATAAAATTTAATATTGTTTCATTAGACCAAATGTAAATAAAAATAACACTTAATATTTACTTCCACTATTTATTGTAAACACATTATGATCCTAATATGCTTAACTTTTAACAGTGCATACTTGCAAATTTTCATTTATATATTTTATATAATTTAATTATTACATTTAACGATTACTTTAAAATTTAACTTAAATTTATTGTAATTTAAATTCTGTATTCTCAAGTTAATATTTACAGAGTTCTAATAATCTGCGAGATTTAAGACTCACGAACTTATTTAACACTTCCAAAATATTTTCTAACGTTCCAAATAGAAAGACTAAACTTAAATATCAACATTATTTACACTAATGGACACAATTAGCGCACCAGCTATAAATTTATGAATATATAAATTTGTTTATCAAGAAGGCTTATAAATCACTCATTTTCTGAAAAAAACAAGATACCCTGTACTGTCACTTGAATTAGTTAATATTAATTAATAATAAGTTAAGACTTGTTTTGTGCGTATTTGCAATATTGTATTGTTATTGTCAGCAAGTATAATACAGTTGTGGATTTGATTTTCCTGTTTTCTCAACTTTTCATTTTGTTCGAATTGTGTACATACTGAAACGCCTCCAGTAAGAAATTTAAGTAAGCATGATGCTGTGAAAATTGTTACCTTGATTGAGGAAGGGTATAGCCAGCGTGAGGTTGCACGAAAGCTCGCTGTTCCTCATACGACTATTGGTTGATGTCTTCAGCGGTTTAGGGCAAAAGGTCAACTTGCTAGGAGACCAGGAAAAGATCGACGAAGGTTCGCAAGTCAAATGGACAATCGTTTTATACGACTGCAAGCATTAAGAAATAGATTCTTCACTGAAAACGAGATAAAAAAATAGACTTCAAGATATTCGAAATGTTACGGTTTCTTCCAAAACAGTAAGGCTCAAGGGATCTGGATTGAATGCAAGATACCCCGCAACAGGCCCTCTCTTAACCATACTCCATAAACAGACAAGGCTTGAGTATGCTCGGGAACATGTGGATTGGGATGACTGGAAAAGAGTCTTGTTTACTGATGAAATCAGAATAGGCTTAAGATCTTCCGATTGACGCACTTTTATCTGGAGAAGACCAGGACAAAAATACAAACAAGCATGTATGGTCCCCCAGGTAGTGTCTTTCCGTGGGGAGACAATAGTGTTTTGGAGTGGCATTTCTTTCGAGGCCCGTACGGACCTCCTAGTGATCCGAGGAATAGCATTAAACGCTCCGAGGTATATCCAAGAGATTCTAGAAGAACATAGTCACACCTTTTGCAACTTACATAGGCGACAATTTTTTGCTTATGGATGATAATGCCAGACCGAGCCCATGTCGTAAACGAATATCTGAACGAGATTAGCATTCAATGTTCAGAGTGGCTAGCGCGTAGTCCTGACTTAAATGTGATAGAACACGTTTAGGATCAGCTTAAACGTCGAAAACCTGCTACTGAAAACTTGGCTGAGCTGGAACACGCGGCTCTTGAAGAATGGCATAATATTCCCCAAGACTTCATCATAAATATTTTCCATAGCATCAAACCTGCTACTGAAAACTTGGCTGAGCTGGAACACGCGACTCTTGAAGAATGGCATAATATTCTCCAAGATTTCATCATAAATATTTTCCATAGCATCCAAAGACCTTTGAAGGAAGTTATTTGATCTAGAGGCAGCAATACACGATATTTAAATTGTTAAAAACAAGCTTTTATTTTCAATTTTTTTGGTTTCTGTTTTCACTGAAAATTTGAATTAAATATGGATTTTTGGGTTCAAAATTTTTCGAAATCATTGAAAAACAATTCTTTTTATATTCTTATTTCAATAAATAACATTTGATAGGTATACTAAGATTGAAAGACTTAATTCAAAATTTATTAAGTGGTGCGCTAATTTTGTCCATCAGTGTAGTTTAAATTACTGAATACATACAGTTATTTGCCGTAATCAATCTTACGCGATATAGTCTTTAAGCATATCGATATCGTTTACAAAGTCATAAAATTAAACAAGGAACATTTGAAGTTAGTTGAGAAAAAATTGAAATCTACACGTTCATCAAATAAAGTGTATTTAGAAAATGTATAAAAATTATGTTAAATAGTATAGTGCAAATAATAATAATCATGAGCTAAACAATGTATTAATTTCCTCAGAGTTATAGCAAGCTATGTTAATCATCTAATAGTTATTAGGCTGTCGGTCTTATAAGCATACTAAGTGCAGTATTGGCATCGCTTGTTTAATTGCATTTATAAAATGTCGAAATTTAAATTAAAAAGAAAAGCAGGAATAACAAAATTCTAACGCAAATACTCTATAAATGTATACACGTGCACAAAACACTTAAAAATTTTAACGAAAAACTTGTACATTCATATAAATGAAACATTTCTGAATCACAAATTAGCTGTAAAAATAGCCTTGGTAGTCCAGAAATAGTATATTAAGACGACAACACGAAACTCCGGTGGTCTATTTTTCAGTAAAGTAGAACGTCATTTGTAAACTATCTTATTAAATTTGACTAGCAACCTATCCAAAGCGTAAATAAAAAAACAAATAGATATTTATTGCTGTAAAAAAAATAGGTTAATTATAGAATGTGGTCCAAGAACAACGACTCTAAAACTAAAAATCAAGGCTTTCTCGAGAATATGTAGTAAATAAATTAATAATTTAAAAAATGCGCATAATTTGCAAAATAGATGGAGAACTACTAAAAATTTCCTCTTAGGTGTATTAGCATTGTGTATTATTTTTAAAATTCTATGCATGAAAATTGTAAATGTTTGAATAGAAAATAGTAAATGTTAATTATTACATTAAAAAATAAGACTAGAAAATACGCGTTTTTAAATTAATAAAAACATATGAATCTTATCAAGTCAATGAGTAAAATATATGATGCAATATTTCGCAGTATTAAATTTTATACATATTCGGAGGGAAATGTATAAAACATAACCTTAAAATGTTAGAAGAAATTCTTCTAACACAAAATAAACACTTTTTAAAAATCTTAGAAACGCAAAACTTTTCGTTTATATAATTTTAGTCAATTAAATCTACTGTACTACTTAGAACTCTGTCATACAAGACAATGTAAATGTAAAAACAACGTAAATAAATATATTCCGGAAATGCAATAACACTAACGTGAATTTTTTCATTCTGCTAGTACAGTTAGTACTTCCCAAATATAATTGACCTTGATCATCTATCTATATCATTTGTTTAATAAATTAATAAGTTCTATCTAACCTTATATAATTCTACGATTTAAAGCAAGAATAATTTTAATATAATTACATATTACGCAAAAAAATATGCTAATAATTCTCCTAGAAATTAGATTTTTTTTAAACTAAATTAGTGAATGCATATTTTAGTTTAGAAACTTATATGATATGAGCGGTTATACTGAAATGATGTGTAAAAGCAATAAGCCGTTTTCTAAATTGGATAACAAACATCCTTAAAAAAAGCGATCTCTGTAATTTTAAATGCCTAACTTTCAATAATATTATCATTTTTGTTTGAAAATTTTATACCTGATATATATACAGAAATTGATATGGGACATTATGAGTGGTTATTGTAAAATGATGTATATAAGCAATAAGCCCAATATCTTGTAAATTGGATAGCAAACATGCTAAAAAAGCGACCCCTGTAATTTTAAATGCCTAACTTCCAATAAAATCCTCATTTTTATTTGAAAATTTTATACCTGATCACCAGCCCCCACATCGATTTCTTCT
Source organism: Melolontha melolontha (assembly GCA_935421215.2). NCBI lineage: Eukaryota > Metazoa > Arthropoda > Insecta > Coleoptera > Scarabaeidae > Melolontha > Melolontha melolontha. The sequence continues at coordinate 103,715,989 of OW285240.1, read as the reverse complement.
CTATTTGTGTGCACACCATCAGCAATGTTGGGTGACTGTTGTTCAATAGCAACCAGGAGATTCAGTGTTCGCCAGTCGAATCCTAATTGTTAATTTTTGATTATACAACTTCTAAGAGTATTGAATTTTGTTTTATATTTTCTTTTGTTACTTTTTTAACTTGTTTACTTTTCATTAATTGCTTTATAGATGCAAAGAACACAGCAAAGCATAAAACATAAAAGTGCCATAGATCACAAAGACCAAAGAAATAGATAAACATTCAAAAAAAGCCATGTTCACAAAGAAAATATATTCAAACTTACCTTTTGATGAATCATCGTAACCAATATGTGCCACTGTTTCTCTGACAATTTTCTGATAATCAACATTTGCTTTCGAAGTAATTTCTCCACATAATAAAATCATTCCCGTCTTTGTGACAGTTTCTAAAATAAATTTATTTGAAAAATTATGCTTTAATAACTACAGAAAAGGTACTCACCACATGCAACTTTTGCATCTGGGTCTTGTTGTAAATGGGCATCTAATATAGCATCACTAATTTGATCGCACATTTTATCTAAAACAGTTAGGTTATTTAGGGACATAAATCTAATGTATACACTAGGAAATTTATCGTTTTTCCTTTGATATTAAATAACACAAACAAAAAACACGTGGTTATTATAAGTGAAATACAATACTCCAAAAATATGTAGCACCATAAATTGTGAAGGTATTTCATAATTAACGTTCTAATAATAGTAACACTTTTCACATGACTATAAATCTTTACGAAAATCTTCGAGTTTCTTAAGCGTAAAGGGCACAAACGCCATGCCAATATTTCGGCGCCATTTTTTAAGCACTATCATTTTTCGTAGCCCTTCAAATATGCTCACCTGGGTGCCCTTCTCCTACAGATTCTGATGTAAATAAAAAATTTGAACCATCCTCCATGTCAAACGGCATGTGGCCATGACCGTTAGTATAACCGTTCGTTAGTATCGAGTTTGGCATTCTGAACCTTGTCAAGCACACTAATAATGACTTTTTACTGAGATACTGTGGAAAAGAGGCTCGAAAACGCTCTTGTCAACCTTTTTATAACCTCGGCAAAACGACGCACGCTCGTTCTTGAATTTATTTCTATAGCTTCTATTGGATGAGAAGCTAGAGCGCCAAATCTAAAGGATTTCGTTGGAAATATAAAAATTACTGTATGTGTACAAGTACTTTGGTTTAAAAAAATTATCGATGTAATAAACTCCAAGAAATAAATTTTAAAATTATTTGACAAAATACAACGAAATTTAAAAAATTATGCGTCGAGATTAATACTATTTAAAACTTTTGCGACAATAAAATAGACGGACACTTAAATTGTTCTTAACATATAACACTACAGAATGATGTATGATCCCATATCAGTACATTCAGTGCTATATAACATAAACCCCACTTCTGGTCGAGGCGATTTACAAAACATAAATAGTTGTTAATATTTTGCAACTTGACATCTTTGACACATGAACATGAAATATTCAAATTTTAAAGAAGTACATAATACATCCAGATTTTTTTTCATCTACATACTTACTAAAAATGCAAGGCTTACGTAAGCCAGAACCTTTACACCCACAATTTCTTAAACATGTATAGTATTTCTTTATACTTTATGTATTATTTATTTAATAAATTAATTATAAAAAGAATGGAAATTACTATTTACGGTATCAATTCATATATAGATTCTTAAAACGTTTTTATTTAACAAGATAATTTTATTAAAAAAATAAGCATTATATGAATTATAATTTTAACTTTTATTTTGAATAGATGCATACTTATATTTATAATTAATTATATACTGTATGCAAAACAAAACTAATTAAAAAAACTAAATTATAATATAATAGCATTTTTTTATCGTAATAAACCTCTATAATCATTTCTTATGTTTAATATTTTGAAATAATATTTAGATGATATTTAGATTTATTATTATTACATTTTAATGGTCTTTATTTAAATTTATTTAACTTTGCTATTCTAATGGTTTTTAATTATTAAAACTGATTATAGAAGATTCGATGGGCAAATGTAAATGTGTTATCTGCGGTAGCACGATCGTCCACAATTTATGATGTAATATCAAAAATACACAACGCCAGATTAATATACATGTATAACTTCTTGATAAATAATATTTGCTCGTGAATATTATTTTCTTTTTCATGAATGAACGTGTTTATAAACCCAGAAGTGTACACGCCTATGTAAGGTAAATAAAAGTATATCAAAGTTAACTACATCTAAAACTTTATCACTTTTTACCTATTTATTTACAAATATTAATTAGTTAGCGATAATAATTTTTCACACTAAAAGTTATCGAGAATTGCATACTTTTAATAGATTTCATTTAAAAAAATTTATGGATGAATACAGTCCCACTAAAACTTTAAATTGTTTTAAAGTGTTTTATTTATATTTATATAAATGTACCTATTATCACAATGTTATAGCCATATAAAAGTGTAATGGTAATTTAATCATTAGTTTTAATAAAAAATAGAATTGGGCAATTTTTTCTAGGTCCGGAACGTTATACGAACGGAGTTTTTTATGTTATCTGAGAAACGAGTTAAAAATTAAAAAAATAGTATATTAAAACACGAGTTTCATAAGGCACCATTCTGTGGCACGAGTTCAGTTTAAAACAAGTGCGACAAAAGGCCTTATAAAACAAGTGTTTTATACTATTTTTTTCTACTTTGCATTTTTTACATTAATAAATTGAAATTATTAATTCTATGAGATTCAGAAAGTTCAGAATTTTATTTTTATATAAAGTGTGCAGTTGGTCACATTGATACTTGACATTTTCAAATTTAAATCTTGCTATCCGCGAAATATTATTCATTAATTTTCGTTAACATTACTTGATATTTTATTTAAAAATTTAAACATGAGTAACATGGAAAATAATTGTTGTCAATTGTATTCAACATACGTTGTATGTGTAGCATTTTTCTTTTTAAGTATGTACAGATGTGGCCTTTACAAACTCAGACACCGACTTTTAACACATCTATCAAACTAAAAAAATTTGTGATTTGTAAATTTTACTTTTATCCGGTATGGAACTAATTGAACTAATTTAAAGTTTATACGAAATTGGTGGAGACGGTGGCTTGTAATCTGAAACAGAAATATGAAAAACACCCTAACCACAATATATATCAATAAATACTATATACGTATTTCGGCAACTAAGTTGCCATCTTCAGTAAAATAACCTTAACAACTGAAAAATGTTAAACGTAGCGTTTTTGGCTAAGGTAAACCTTAGAAGATATGCTCTTCACTAAATCGCCAGTGGAATAACACTGAGTGTTATTCCACTGGCAATGAAATAAAGTGTAAATCTTTAATTTATATTAAAACGATAATGGTATAGTAATGTGATTCGATTGTAAGGGCTAGAGCTTCGAGTATACGAGGGGACCACTGAAAAAATCTAGAATAACCATGTTTCTAAAAAAAATGAAATTTGTTTTTATTTCAAAGTTACTTTTGAGTGTCTTGCGAGTTAATTGCATTGTATAGTTTGTTCGATTTGCTTTGATAGTTTATTAATTATCATAATTTAAAGATTTCTTTGCTTCACCCAAAAATAAAAAGGACCAATGAAAATTTCCGAACTATGCTTTTTACGATTTTAATTCATCATTAGCGTGTAAACGATGTAAAGATCAGCTTAGAAATGCATTTGGCGAAGTAGTCTTATCAAAGGCAATAGTTTATAATTGGTACGCGACTTCATATGAAATCGGTTTTCTCTTAGTCATGAATTTTGGGAAGGACGTCCAGGAACTGTTATTACTGATGAGAATATTTCCGCTGTTCGAGTAATGCTTGAGGGAGATCGACGGACATCATATAAATTTATTCGGGCGACATTGGGCCTGATGAGTAAAATTCAAAACATTTTACATCAACAGAAAATTTTGTGTCGATGGATTCTACATCAACTGACTCCCGATCAAAAAGAACAACGCATTGAATAGTGCAGAAGAGCTCTGGTGGTACAAATTCAGTTTGGAATATAGTTACTGGCGATAAATTATTATTATCCTGAAAAGAAAAGTTAATCGGATAAATGGATATTTCGAACAAAACCTAATCCTACAAAAAAGTTGAGCGAGCAGGAGACTATATTGAAAAATGAGATGTCTTTTGTTATGTTAGTGTCAGTTTATTGTAAGTCAGAAGCGTACACAATTTTTAAAATGCCCCAATTAAACCAGCTGCAAAAATCGATAATTAGAACTAGGCTAGAGGACGGCATGAGCATTAAGCACATCGCAAATGAAATAAATGTTGATAAAAACACGATAAAAGTCAATGATATATTGCCCATGCCAATACTTTTTAAATAATTAATACCTTTTGCCACATACTTGTTTTGCTTTTACAGATTTCATATTCTCATCTTGCCATGGGTTTTGAGAGCTTCCATCTTGAAAAATTCAGATTTCATCAAGAGAAACCAAATGGAATGTATTTTCATTTTAAAAACGCATATATTGCTGGAAAAACGTTATTTGTATTTGAATTTTTTCATTTTTCAAATTTTTTATTTGATACGCCACTGACGTTCTTTCAGTTAGGTGACATTTTATAAACTTCAATATTAAGACCATGTTACAAAGCCAACATTCATTATTTGTCAAACTGTCTGAGTTTGTAGGGGTCGCAACTGTATCATTGTGTCAAATGTACTTAAATTCTTAAACTCAAATAATTGCTGTCATTTGATATTTACATCTGTGTTCGAACAACGCCAACATTGAAAAATGAAAAAAAGCGTATGGAAATTAAGCTGATTTCGATAGTGTTTTGGGTTTCATAACGAGTTCATTAGGAACGCAAAATAGAGAAATAATATATTAAAAACACAAGTTTTACAAGGCGCCATTTTGCCGCAATAGTTACTAATAAATAATAAAGAAGGAATTATTACACTTTTAAATATAATAAATAATTAAATTAATTATTTTTGTACTTATTTGAAATTCAAAACCGATTGTTTAATAATCCAAGTGGTATACAATGCGTTATTGCGTAACTTAATTTTTTGTGACAAATTTGGTAAATATGTAATACATTACAATATGTAGATAAATTTAAGTATACATAATCAATAATCACATGAAGGGATATACATCAGAAATTAATTCATACATAAACAATGCTGCTAAAAATAATTTTATAATTTAAGATAATAATGTGCGTATGTATGAACTACAAACATATATTTTATTTATATTTACATCACTGAGAAATAAGATAAATATTACGAAAAATGAAATTATGCTGTTTTCTTTTAAGATTGGAAGATTAATTGGTTATTTATGTATCAAGGGAAAAGCAATGTTTTAATACTTGCCAAGGGATATTGATATCTAGTTAGCCTAGGCCATTTTCCTTGAACAAAACAAAATCCTGTTATAATGGCAGGCAATAATAACATTTTAAAAGTGCCACTGTAAAAACTTACGTCAGGAAGTTGAAGTATTGCCGTGCAGTAAATTTTGAAAGGAAGCATATCGAATGCAAATGTTTAAACCGATAAATTGGAGTATCGAGGCATCATCAAATACTTGTAATTGACGAGGTAAAGTAGAAAGGAAATTTACAAAGATATGCTTGACAAACTTGGCGATCGATGCCCATCATACGCGACTGTCAAAAATTTAATTGCGTCATTCAAAAGAGAAAAACTTTCCGTTGAAGATGAGAAACGACCAAGAAGACCGATTTCGGTATCCACCCCCGAAAATATTGATGCAGTTCATGACATGATATTATCAGACCATCGAATTGGACGAAACATATAGCTGAGGCACTATGAACTATGAACCAAGAAGAATCTTTTTTGTAGAAGGGTTAAAGGCGTTGCAGGATCGCTATATTAAGTGTATTAATTTAAGAGGAGACTACGCTGAATAACAAAACGTTCTAAGTCCCAACTTTAAATTGTTTCAATAGTAGGCTAAGAATATATCGATACCCCCCTCCGTAGACATCCTGAATTTAGTTTACGTCGATTTAGACATGAAAAAAAATTCTGCAAAATGGATTCCTAAATGCTTGAACGCCGAGCACAAACGAGTAAGAGTGAAAGCATCACGGCCAATCTGCGCCCGTTTTAAGGAGATCCATTTGAACTGTCTCGTGACTATGGATGAAACATGGGTTCATTTTTACGACCCAGAAACAAAACAGCAATCGATGGAGTGGAAGCATCATGGTTCTCCAAGGACTTAAGAAGTTTCGAGTTCAAAAATGTGCTGGAAAAGTTTTTGCTTCAGTTTTTTGGCTTATCCGTGCAATATTAATGATCGATTACCTAAAAAAGGATCAGACAATCATTGCAAATTCTTTTTCTAAATTGCTAACCACTCTGAGAGAGAAAATTAAGGAGATAAGACGAGGCATGTTAGCGAAAGGTGTGTAGTTTTTAAAAGGCAATGCCCCTGCACACAAATCGCGTATTACTATGAATACGATTCGGTATCTAGGGTAAGAATTACTGAAAGACCCGCGCTATTCCCCAGATTTAACCATTATTATCTGTTCCCTCTATTGAAAAAAAGTTTAAAAGCACGTAAATTTTTGTGTAACGAAAAGGTAATCGAAGCTGAGGAGGCCTGATTTGCAGACGAAGAAGAATCTTTTTTTAGAAGGATTAAAGGCGTTGCAGGATCGCTATATTAAGTGTATTAATTTAAGAGGAAACTACGTTGAATAATAAAATATTCCCAACTTTAAATTGTTTCAATAGTAGGCTAAGATTATATCGATACTCCCCCTCGTAGACTTCCTGAAGACCTAGACCGAGGGTTTAACGCATTTTGTTCCAAAAGCATATAGGTACTAATTTTCATTTTATAATTAGAATTTTACCTGCTTCAAATGTAAGTAACGACCAAACTAAACAGCTTCAATGCAATATTTTATTCCAGAAATACAGTATATCTCAAAGCATTTGACTTACGTCAATAAAATGTTTTTAATTGTTTCTTCCGTTTATTGTTCACCAGAAACGTACAAGTTTGATACTTATCTCAAATGCCCACCAGAGAAAAATCTCGCGACATCTGCCGGCTAGAAGAGGCATGTCGGCGATGGGTAGTTAAGCTATCACAAGGAAACTAACGTTAAAATTGATTACTTATTTTAAGATAATTTAATTGCTCAAGATTTTTAGAGAATTTTATTCTAATGACACTGGTCTATAAATTTAAATTTTTACTCATTTTAAATCTGGTTACTAATTTTAAATCTACTACTGTTCGCGACATAAAGAACGGGACACTTTTTCTACCTATTGTGATAATAGCGAGCCATCGAAAAAATTCATAATTGGAGTAGACTGTGAAATTGGGTTGATACGTTAACCACTTCCACATAATGACATTTATTATTTGACATTGAAACTATAGGTTTGTGTTAAATTTTTCAAAACTCTTATTAAGAAAATTGTTTGTGTTTAGATGTAAATGGACAACATTTTCAACAACTTCTGTAGCTATATGTAAATTTTGATTATGATTTCGATATTAAATAAATTATTTCTTTTCTTTTTTGTTGTAGTCTCATTTCAATGCCATGACATTTTTTTACAATGAAACTAAATGAAACTGTCAAGCATCAAGTAATGTGCCATTGTGTGGAAGTGGTTAAAGTACCAACCCAATTTCACAGTCTACTCCAATTATGAATTTTTTCGATGGCTCGTACTTTGTTGCATCATACTAATTTAATAATGGTAGATGGCATCTACTAGATGCATCTACTAGATGCACCTACTAGATGCATAACCTTATATTCATAGCAGCTAATATTGACAAAACTAAATTACTAATTAACTCTAAAGCACGTCTACTCTTTTAGGGTTAGTTTTTTTATATTAATTTCAAATTTGCTAATACTTTCGCTATAGTCTCTTTGAATATAAGATGATAAAATCAAACAGGAATTAAGCGGTTTATACTTTTAATCACCTAACTAGGAAAAGGTCAATATTCTAACTAATTTCAAAGCACTATCTTTTTAACTCTGTGAATTCACTTTTACTAACTCCTTGCTTGTGTGCGGCTCGCAAGCGTTTGCAGAGGAACCGTTGAGGGTGATGCAAGACTTGTGCAAAATTGTGCAAAAGTATCGTGAAGCAATATCAAAAATACCCCAAATCTAAAACAACATTGTGTGTGATGGTTTTGCCTTGTAGGCCAGTGTAATGTTTGTTTCTAGATAGAAAAGGAGAAAAGTGATAAAATAAAATATTTTTCTGTTTTATAAATACTAATGTCATAAAGCTGACTCGTAAAGCTTTCCCATATATATATAATAAAATTCCCTTATATCAATACATTACGGTGTCGGGATTACTAAATCACTTAGTATACACAAACTTGCATTAGTGTTTCTAGATTCTGACCATTATTTCTTCATCTCTCCATTTCCTCAATATTTTTCCCAGTGCATCTCCCAATATCTCTCCGAGCTTTCCTCTTCTTCTTTTCATTCTTATCTCCATGTTGTGTTTGGGTTATTCTGCGACACTACAATGTTTAATGTGAAAGCGCAAAGTATGTACATCAAATTCTGTTTAAAACTCGACAGCGGAACGTAGAACTCCTTAAAACGACAGCGGGAACTATAAAAATGCTTAAACAAGCGTCTGGTAAGGATTAACAAGTGACGTATTGCTGCGAAGTTTGTACCAAGGTTACTCAGTATTGAACAAAAACGGCACAGTGTTGATGTGTGCGTAGATCTGAAAAAAACTGTCGAAAGGGAAATTCAGGGCCAGAATCATTACTGGCAACGAATCATGAGAGTATGGCTATGATTCCGAAGCAAAGCAGCAGCTATCGAAGACGCCATCACCATGACCGAAGAAAGCACGGCAGGTTCGAAACGACGTCAAGTCGATGTTGATTTAATTTTTTGACCCTGATGGCATCGTGCATAAAGAATTTCTCCCAGCAGGTGAAATAGTTAATGAATGTTTTTTTGCGGTGTCTTCACCCACTATGAGAAAACGTTCGACATAAGCGGTCTGTCAAGTGACGCAACAATTGGTAGATCCTACACCACGACAATGCTCCACCCCACACTTCACTTGTTGTGCCTACTTCTCAGATTTTGCCCCTTGTGACTTCTTCCTATTTCCTATACGATTGACGAGATCCAGCCCGAATCACAGGCAGTGTTGAACACGTTAATACGCGAAGACTTTCGTCACTGCTTCCAGTCATGGACAAGTCGCTGGAATTGATGTATTCATGCGGAAGGAGCGTGCGTTAAAGGGGATGGTAGTGAATAAGTTGTAAGAACAATTTGTTGTTTTTTTTTACATTCCGGGAATTTTTGGATAACACCTCGTATTTGCTTGTTCGATGTTTACTTTGTCAAATTTTTGATAAATTTAAATTAAACAATCAGGCATGTCAACATACATTTGCATAATTGTTGCAATTTTAGAACAAAAATTTCAATAATTTGTAATCACCAGTTATTATTACTGTTATCGGCAATACTAATAATATCACAGTCATACAATGGGTTTTCCCTTTAAGGCCTGAGTAGCGTTTCGGATAATTTTAAATGCGCTGATTACGAGAAAAATAGTCAAAAAATCCATCACGTCAGAATATTTTTTCATTAAACATTTTAGATTTTCCTTAAAATTGCCCGGAAGTGTATAAGACCTTTTAAACGAGTTTTACCTAATTGTTAATGCATTAGGATCCATTAGGATAATAGATTAAATTCTAATTCATAATTTGTTAAATACTACATATAGTAGATACGCGTTAAGTCCAATTGTACGTCATACTTAGATCCATGACGACACGTTCTATACATGTTGTAGGCAAGATTTCAGATAAAATAACTAACAAATAAAATTAACTTTTATAATATTTAAAAGAAATGATATACTGATATGCTAGGCTGTCATCTAAATATATTTTTTAAATAATATTTAAATAAATATTTGTTATATGGTAACATTGTCGAAGCGAGTTCTAAATGTTTCATAAGGTAACTGTAATAAAATTTAAATACCCCATTAATAGTTACGCTTAACAGATAAAGATAGTACAAGATAGTACAAAGTTAATAATGGAAATTAAGCAACATTAAAGAAAATAATTTATTGATGGTATACATATGCATTTATTTAAATAAATATTAAGTGGTAAAATGTCACAATTTACTGCATTACTTCAGTAATAAGATTTCATACTTCTAAGCAACATGTTTTTTTCAATCCTCCTAGTCACATTCGTCCCTCTCAGAATCTTCGTTTAGATTTATTATCAATTCTGTTTCATCTCCCTTACATTTTTTTCTAAGGGTTTGTGACTAGTTCGTCTGTTTTGATGCATTTGGCTATGCCACTGACGGTGGATAAACCAATATTTAAAGCAATAGCAACCCTCTGTAATATTAAAAATTTGTATTATTCCGTATATGGTAAATAATTTAGTCGTTTACCTCATGAACAGCAGTTTTTGGAACTAATAGTTTGCCACATTCGTGTTCTTTCTCAAAAAAGGTCAGTAATGAAGCAATTAATTACTTCGACTGTTTACAGAACACAATGTAGTTCTAAAAGGAACTGTTTTTAAACAATAAAAATAAACTGGAAAAATGTACTCAAAACTAGACTTATTTGACAGATATCTTATCTGTCAACACCGCAAGTAACTATTAACTTTTTAAAAATATAACGGGTGTTCATTTGAAAAGTCAATCTAGTAGCATGTGATTTACTGAGAACATTTTGAAGTATGTCGTAAATTAAAATTTACTACTTAACCTACGAAGTCGTATATTTTGACAGTTTCATACATAACGAGTGATCATTAAAATTTTCGCTCAAGTAAGCCATGTACACAAAAAGTATGTCCTAACTTAAGTTATTAGAGGAGATCTGTCATTATAATTTCAAACGTCATGATTGTTAAAAAAAATTTTGAAATGCTGACTTTTATATTAAATATATTTATAATTTTTATACAAAGTAACAGAATATTATAAAAAAATGTGTAAGATGTTGACCATTCTCCACCAAGCATAATCACACTCTATTTCGTAGAGCATTGAAAACATTGATCAGTATTTGCGGTGAGTTATTGATGTGTTCACATTTGGAAGACGAGGAAGAGGAACCATTGAATGGCCAGCCCGTTCGCCAGATTTAAGTCCTTTAAATTTTTTTCTTTGAGGATACGTAAAAAACAAAGTTTACAAAGATAAGCCCGATAACGTCGAAGATTTACAAATCCGAATTACCAGAACGATACAAGAAATTCCCCGAGATTTTTTACAGAACTCTGTTCGGGGTTTTGTAAATCGATTGGGTCATTGTTAAATTACTAATGGACGGCAATTTGAACACTTACTTTAATTTACTTTGTTATTAATTTGTTTAATTTTTCTTGTAAAAAAGTTATTAAAATGAAATTAAAAAAAAAAAAATTATTGTAAAGAGAAAAAAACCTCTATCGAATGGAAGAGCAAAATTTACCAGTTCCCATTTAAAAAAAAAATGCGCGAACAGGCGTATCTAAAAAACAATTGAAGAAAAAAAAATCAAATAATCACAAATGTAGATCAAAATATCTTAACAAACTTTTATATTGAACATAATTCCCTAAAATGAATATTAACGACAATAAATCGCCGTCTCCATACTTTTAACTAAGCCTGTATATATGTACAACAAATACAAAGTATAAACTAAAAATATTTGATATCTGTAGCATCTTCATGGAGAATGTGCGTTTAGCGCGACTATAAGGCACCGCTTCTAAAACTTCTATTTGTTATGCGATATGTATTGTAATCTATTTAGAGGATTCGCTTTAAATATTTCGCACACATTTAAATAAATAGACTAGACGCTACAAGCTTACTAACACAGAGTAACACACATAAAAGGTGCAATTTTGTACGGTTTGAAAATTTTTCAAATGATAGAGATTAGAACCATTCAGCTAAAGCATGTTCACAAAATTTCTTGATACTCTTACGGTAAATGCTTCAACTGCAATTCTATATCCATACGCATGGCTAGCGCGCAATTTTATCGTTTTCTTTTCTTGTTTTAATTATACTTAGGTAAGGTTTTTTTTTATAAGATGTCTCGCTTGTACGCCTACTTGGCGTAATTATTGTCCGTAATGCATATTTATTGTCGTTTATAAGGTCTATTGTTTTTATAATATCAACTGTTACTTCTTACTTTGATGAGCGAAAGCGCCGAATATGCAATAATACAAATGAATTATTAAATTAAATATCTATTTTCAAATTTCGTTCAAATATACAAGTATTAGTCAGCAGAAACAAGTTTTGATGCAGCAAAGCAATTTTTATTTAATTAATTAATTTAATAGAAATCACTATTGACATTAAGGCATGAATCCGACTAGTGAACTAATCTGTACCGTATGACGTACGTCCTATAGTCACCTACGGTAGTCGGTAAAATTTCAAAATAGAGGGATGCGAAGGAGGTCGCAATTCCTGCTAGCGCTAGTTGCTAAACATATGTGCAACTTCAATGCAACCACAGCTACCAGTGTTAGTGTCGTACGTAGTACTGGCTGTCGTGTGAAGTACATCTGTCGTAGAGTCACATTTTGTCGTAATTCTATTTATTGTTTGCAGTTATCTAGTATTTTCATTTTCTTAACAGTTGCTTGCTTCTCTTTTCAACATATTTATTATTATTTCCGTTGATACTGCTTTTATATATAACGAGCGATCATTAAAATTTTCACTCGTAGCTGGCCGTGTATATAAAAATTATGTCGTAGCTTTAGTCATAAAGATGTTATTTCAAACATCTGTCAGTGTCAAATATATATTTTAAAGTTTCATCAAAAGAAAAAGTAATGGCCTTTAATGATATGCATAAAGCGTTTATGTTAGAATGTTACTTCTTGACATCTCAAAAAATTAATGGTATTTGGCAGCATTCAATAGAAAATTGCCTTTCGGAGTTTGAAGAGAGATATCCAAATACTGTTCCTAGCTATAAAACTTTCCGTGATGCGCTAATGCATTGTGTAAATCTTTTTCGTCAAACAGGCAGTATTTTAAGGAAAAAAAGGAAGCGGTCCTCCTCTCAAGAGAAGTCGCGGCGTAATTGAAAATGTCAGACAAATTATTAACGAATCTCCTCAAACATCTATTCGCAGAGTTTCGCAACAAGTAGGGCTTTCGTATGGAACATATCAAAAAATTTTAAAAAAGGACTTGCACATGTATCCATATAAATTAACTTCTGTACAAAATCTATTACCTACGAATTATGAAAAAAGAACACAATTTTGCCAATGGTTTATTCAAACAATGACAGACAATATTTTAAATCATACTTTTTTCACCGATGAAGCTTGGTTTTATTTGAAAGGTTATGTTAATTCGCAAAATATGCGTATGTGGTCCAGTGAAAATCCTCATTTCTACAGAGAAGTTCCTCTACATCCAGAAAAAATAGGCGTATGGGTAGGTATGAGTCGTCACCGATTAATAGGACCAATATTCTTTGAGGGCACGATAACATCGGAGAAATATCGTAACGAAATTCTCAGTGTTTTTACTAATCAATTGACTAATGATGAACTCCAGGTCGGATATTTTCAACAGAATGGGGCTACATCTCACGTTACACTTGAAAATATTCAGTTTTTGCAACAATTTTATGGAGATAGGATAATAAGTAGAAATACAGCGATTCCATATCCACCACGATCGTGTGATTTAACAGTCATGGATTTTTTTGTGTGGCCATATATAAAGAATATTATTTATGAAACACCAATTAATAATCTACAAGAGTTAAGACATAAAATCATAGAAAAATGTGAACACATCAATAACTCACCGCAAATACTGATCAATGTTTTCAATGCTCTACGAAATAGAGTGCGATTATGCTTGGTGGAGAATGGTCAACATTTTACACATTTTTTATAATATTCTATTACTTTGTATAAAAATTATAAATATATTTAATATAAAAGTCAGCATTTCAAATTATTTTTTAACAATCATGACGTTTGAAATTATAATGACAGATCTCCTCTAATAACTTAAGTTAGGACATACTTTTTGTGTACATGGCTTACTTGAGCGAAAATTTTAATGATGACTCGTTAGTTAGGAGATTTTGTCGTCGAGTCACATTTTGTCGATCAGTTAAGCTAGTGAAGCAATGTAATACAAATGATACAAATCTTTATGAATAGATTTGTATCTGTATATAACATTAAGCCGAAATCGCCTACAAGATAAAGCAAATTTCATCCTGTAAGGTGGCACTTATTTAATAAGTGACATCTGACATAATATCTGTCTCTGACATAATAAGTGTCTTAAGCAGAAGTAAATGCTGAAAATACGAGGTGTATTGTCCATGTGTATAGTTACAGATATGTATATTACATGTCTATTTCAATTGTAACAAAAGCGTTATACGTGCATAAACGTACAGATATACTTAAAACCTTTTTGTATATTTACTGCCATCTGGCTCGTTGTTAATGGACTACCCGTATTTTTTTCGTTCTTCGTATCAGCATAGCTGGTCGAACGAAAAGGTCGCCTTTTTCGGCAAAGTCTCTTTCGTCCGTCAGATGTCACTTATTAAATAAGTGCCACCTTACAGGATGAAATTTGCTTTATCTTGTAGGCGATTTCGGCTTAATGTTATATACAGATACAAATCTATTCATAAATATTTGTATCATTTATATTACATTGCTTCACTAGCTTAACTGATGACGCCTAATAGTAATGGCAGAAACACGTGTTTTAAGCAGAAGTAAATGCTGAAAATACGAGGTGTATTGTCCATGTGCACAGTTACAGATATGTATATTACATGTCTATTTCAATTGTATATTAAAATTAATTAAAAATTACTTGCGGGCTGCAATGAACGAAATGAGATTTAATAATCATGGCATATTAACGGTAGAACGCCAGGCAACACAAAATATAAATTTTGAAAATGTAATTTCCGAGTTTGCAGCTGTTAAAGCTAGAAAGAAAAGATTTTAAGTGTTTGTACATAACATGTACATGAGAGTATGTTAATTCTAGACTTTGTTATGCCTGATTTTTAATTTTATACATGAATGTCAAAGAATGTATAATAAAACAGTACTTACTATTACTATCATAATATTGTAGCTTAATTATTGACTCTCATTTGTATTCATTAAAAATCATACTTTATATTTTTCGGATTTTTAATAATTTTAACAGTTTTCATTCTTAGGGTGACACCTCAATATCCGCAGCGGGTGCTACGCCACTGATTATAACTAATGTTCAGCGAAATATTTGTTACACTAAAACGCAAATCTTCTGCAACAACAAATTTGTTTAATGAGTAAAGAATAGGTCGAATAATTATGATATCCAAACTGTAATCGCATTAATATACGTAAATATATAATAGCCTTGAAAGAACTATAACTTATATTAGCAATTGAAGTACTAACACCAATCAACTTGTTGATGAATTATTGCAAAGGCACTGTAGATTTATATTTATTTGATTTAATTTTATTATTATTAAAAGATAGCTGAGGACTCGGTATCCGGCTATTATTTTTCTTTATAATATTAACAGGAAACAATAATTTGTTTATAATTTGTTCTTTAGAAAATGAATTTAACTGACAAAAACATGCGTAGCGTAATTAACATTATTAGGAAATACCTTGACCGTCAATAGTATACAATAATATTATCGTAACTATTTCAAATATTTTTTTGTGGAATAGCATAGATTAAGCAACTTGCTTTGATATGTGGTAATTCTGTCGTTAGAATTTTATCTTCGATTTGTTTACGTGCATATATAATTTATATTTTATAGGCACTAAAGTTCGCATAAATGCTCATACCACCATCAAAATCATTGAAATTCTTAGCAATTTCTTTCCGAAATCTGAATGTGATGAAAAATAAAAAATTATTAAAATTCAGTCCACATCCCATATCTACGAGGGTGGTTTGACAATTAACTTGGTTCACACACTAATAGAGGGCGCAAATGTAATCTGTATATGTAGTCGTAAAGTGTCATTCCTATGAGTTAATATTCTCTGGTCTTAAGTCATTCTGACAGTAACTCGTTGCTTGACAGTTACTTATACAGAAGCGTTTCGAGTAATAGCGAAAAATAGATAAAGTTGGAATTCGTGGTGTGATTCAATTCTTTTATCTGGAAGGGAAAACAACGAAGGAGATTCATGAGAGAATTTCAGCTACATTGGGTGACTCATGTCCTTCTTATGAGTGTATTCGACTTTGGGTAAATGAGTTTAAGCGTGTCAGAACAAGCATTAAAGATGCACCACATCCTGGAGCCCCGAAATCAGCTGTAACACCCGAAATCATCGATAAAGACCATGATTTGATTTTAGCCGATAGACGAGTGAAAGTGCGCGAGTTAGCGGAAGCCACAGGCATCTCAACTGAGCGAGTTCACTTCGTTTTGAATAAAGAATTGCACATGCAAAAACTGTGCGCAAGATGGGTGCCGCGTTTACTCACTCAAGAGCAAAAGCGAATTCGCAGGCGAATATCTGCCGACAATTTGCAAGTATTTCAGAAGAATGTTTTTTCGCCGTTTTGTGACAATGGACGAAACTTGGATACACCACTATATCCCGGAAACTAAGCAGCAGTCGAAACAATGGATTGCTCGTGGCGAATCGGCTCCGAAAAAAGCGAAATGCGTTCCATCCGCAGTAAAGATCATGGCGTCAGTTTTTTGGGACGCAAAGGGAATTCTCCTAATTGACTACCTTGAAAAGGGAAGAACCATTACCGGAGAATACTATGCATCACTTTTGGACCGATTAAAAGCGGCAATAACAGAGAAACGCCCGGGAATGGCCAAGAAAAAGGTGTTGTTTCACCATGACAATGCCCCCGTGCATTCAAGTCTCAGCAAAAATTGGCCGAGCTACGATTTCAACTGCTTCCGCATCCTGCATATTCGCCAGATCTAGCTTCTTCGGACTACCATCTATTCCCGAAACTAAAAACTTTTCTGGCAGGAAGAAAGTTTGAGTCTAATGAAGATGTCATACAGAAAGTAAACCAGTATTTTGAAAGCATCGAAGCAATTCATTTCCGTGAAGGAATCGCGAAGCTGGAGAAACGTTGGGGCAACAGCGTTGAACTTCGAGGGGACTATGTCGAAAAATAAAGTATGTTGCAAAACTCAAATTGTTTTCTTTCATAGCAAACCAAGTTAATTGTCAAACCACCCTCGTAACATTTGTAAGTCATAAACTGTGATTTCATTCGAAGTGAATTTAAAATTTCGGTTTCATTCATAGTTACTATCATGCAGTTTATAAAGAAAAATACTCATTTCTTCTTCCCATTGTGATAAAGAAAGGCTTCTGCAGCACAGGAATGTAGAGGCAATCCAGGTCCTCGACAGCGAGGACTCATTGAGAAGGCTCAAGAGGAATAAGCTCTTTAACGTTGTAAAATGTAGGAGCTAATAATTAAAGCTGAGCCAGTGCTTGTATTTTCAATGCGCGAAAGTGACTTAGGACGCGCGCTGTGGGTCTCTTAGTTTGTAGTATTTAGTATTTTGAGAATAGAATAAATTATTTATGTCTTCGACTAGATCAAAACATTAAAAACGGAAAAATTTCCTCTTCCTCGCTGTTCTTATAACAACAGGATAGAGAATATAATAGAGGCAAGGCTATTTTATGTTTTAAATCTAAAATGTGTTAGATGGAATTGAGTCTTTACGTAACAAGCAACAATGTGTTATGACTGCAAAAATATTATTGAAAATATATCTCATGGTATAATTGCAATATATTGTAATTCATTGTAACAGTAGAGGGTATTAAATATTTTGAAAACCAACTTGATCGAATAACCAGAATTTTAACTTTAATAACAATTCAAGTTAAAAATATTTTTGGAGATTTTAACATGCACCTATAATAAGCATGCAGAACAATATAAAGTTCAAAAGAACTGAACTACTATTTAGAAAAAGTTGAAATGTTTGAGACGTCATATTTATGTTGAGACATGTTAAATGGAAAAACCAATAGAATTTAAATAGCCCAGTATGTCTATTTGACGTCATTAAAATTCTGTCAGAGCGAAATATACCGTCACAAATAATTAGAGTTGTTTGTCTTTTATATTTTGCATATAGAGTTGGAATAAAACAGTACATAGTTTTTAAAGACTTTATTGTTTTCAAAATATTCTCCACGAAGATTAATGCACTTTGGCATGCAGTTGAACCAACTCTAGATGCAGTTATTCCACTGGTTTGTTAGCACGGCAAAATTACATTTTTGAAGGCATCGCCTGCGCCTTCTGACAACTGAAACCTTTAACCACACAGTCCGTCTTTGATTTTCGGAAAGGAAAAGAAATCGTTGGGATTTAGGTCGGAACTGTACGGATGATGGTCTAATAATTCGACGTTTTGTTGCGTTACAAATTCAATTATCTTGCGAGCTGTGTGCGAAATTGCATTGCCTTGGTGGAGGATGATTCGTCGTGTGGGTTGGTTTCTCGCAGCTCAGCTATGATTTGCAGCAAACAAATGGCTGGATACTAATCGGCAGTAACAGTTTTTTGATCTTATAGAGAAAATGTTGCTAAATGACTTACTTTCGAGACAAATGTCGTGGCCATATTTTTGGAGACACTTCGAGAACAGATGACTTTTGTCGTCGGCTTTCCTTCATTTTAGAACATTCAAACAGACGACTGGCGTTTATTTTCTGGCTCGTATGAGTAAATCCAAGATTCATCACCACTCACGATGTTGTACGTTTTTTGAGTTTCCAACGTTGAAGTGGTATAGAGTTTTTTGACACCAATTCACCCTAGCTGTTATCTGTTCTTCGGCCAACAGTTGCAATGTCCAACGGGAAAACAATTTTTTTACACACAATTCTTCATGCAAAATTTTTTTAATTTATGTCTATGAAATACCCAATGATGTCCAAAGTTCGCAGCATGTTACATGTCGTTCTTCGTTGATGAGCTTGCGCACAGCGTCGACGTTTTCCTGAGCGACTGCCGAGACTAATTTTTTGAATTCTCCATATCAACAAGAAATTGTTGACTGATGTGGTGCTTTATTACCGAAAATAGAAACCAACTCAGCGAGGCATTCTTGTTGAGATAATTGCCTTCGAAAATTATAAAAAAGATTCAATTAATCAGAATTAGTGAGATACTTTAGAGATGCAGGTTAAGTAATAACAACTAAATATTATATGTTATGATGATGATTCAGTTGCGCTCAACACTAATAATGATGACTAAGTTTTATATAACAGACAGATATTTCTTTATTAAAAAAAGTAGTAAACAAACGAATTTACGTGTTACAAATTTCAGAATACCGCAATAAAGTGTTTTGGCCCGATTTTATACACGGCACACTTAACTACAACGACATTCACCACTGTGATACTGATAACATTTGCGGATGATGTGGCAATACATGTCGTACTGAAGTTATTCAACGTGACGTTGCAATGCTTCAGTGAGTGAAGTGATTAGACAATTTAGTCAAAAACACGACGATAAACTTAGAAACCAACCCAATATATTTTTCAACAAACTAAACGCCACAAGTTAAGTGTAATGCGATGATTGAATCAATTACAGACTTTCGATCTAGTGAATTTTAACAGAAAAGTGTAATAGTAGAAATAATATACTTAGTTTTATTAACATCGACCAATGAGATTAATCTAATTTTCGGTAAAGAGTCTATTCATTCGAATAGTACTCTGCATATCCTCTTTCACTGCTATATAAAACGCTTATTGCCTCTTGAGGCAGATTAACGAATTCTTGAGCGAAAAAGATCTGAACGTCGTAGGATGGACTACTCACCCGTAAAATTTATTTTTTTAATTGTCAGGTTGGAAACCTTTCCTTTGTAAGTACGACTCAACCCTGCGGACTAGAGTCGCGTCACAACTACCGAATAAATTCACAATGACTTAAAATATTACAATAACATGTTTATGTTAAAAATAAGTTATTCTAGTAATACTCTATTCTTCTTCTTTATCTTGGCATTTATTTACATTAATTAATGAATAATTATATACCGGTGTCCTTGAAATAAAAGACAACGTTTGAAAAATGGAAAGATATAATTATATAGAATATACATCAAAAATATTTTTCCAACATTCTTTGTCATAAGCGAGAAAAAAAATTAAGATATTTAAAAAAATTTGTCACGCCACTATGCGATCGCCTATATTATAAAAAACGATATCTTAAAGTTAACCGACAATAACAAAAAGAATAGCTTTCTTGTTGTCCATCTCGCTTTAGGTTTCGTTCAGTTGTCGATCGTTACGTACGTTCGATACAATTTATATTTACGTCTTCAATTAAAGATAGATTGTTATCAAACAGGACGTAAAATGTCCGTAGAGATTTTACACGTCTTACATGTTCTTTTAATACATCTACTTTAAAAATGTACAAGCAAGTATAAATTTTTAACAGCTGACTTTAGTACTAGGTTATCGAACCCTTACCATACAAAGCTTATACACAATATTATCTTCTAGCGTTTTTATAAACATAAACATTGCAGGGTTTGTTTACAATAGCGGTCTTTTTTATATTCATATTAATATTTTATATTGTTACTTCTCGTAACAAATAGAAAACATTCACGCAATACACAAGAATTTAGGGTGATTTAGGTCAATTCTAAAAAGTTTTCATCCACAAATAATTCACAAGTATTCGTACGTAATCGTATTGAAGTTACCGAACCCTAAGTAAACAAAGCTGTTAAAATAAAAAGTTTTTGTAACATCCACAGCCGTCTAAACAATGTTATCTGTTACAGTTTTTATAAACATAAACAATACATTTCGAAGGAGGTATTTATAATAGACATTCCGGTTCATAGGCGGCACGTAATTTAATTTTCAAGGGGATTTTAATTTTGGAGTTCGTGTCGTAATTGACTTTTGGATATATATTCTACATAATTGCATCTTTTCATTTTTCGTACGTCTCTTTATTTCAAGGACACCTGTATATGCATGATATTCTGATCTCCATATTAATTAATCAAGGATTTCGTCAAATATTGTAATGTAATCAGCAATAATTTAATTACGAAGTTCGTGTATTTATTCCAGAATTAACAAGATTCAGAACAGGTTTAAATCACTTGTGAAAATAAATAAAAATAAATAAATAAATGTCAAAAACGAAAATTATTATTTCCGTTACTTCGTGGTGAACATGGTTTAATTGAAAAAAATTCCTTATAAATTAAATTATATCATTATTATTGATCTTTTGATACTCGTTAAATTAGAAGAAACCTTCGGCGCTGAAAAAGTTGGAATAAATAAATTCAATATTAATGTAATTGCTCAAATATGCATAATTAATAAATTAATCCTAATGATTATGAATTATGTTTAGATCCGGTTCGGAATGTAAACATTATTCTTTTTATAAAACCGATTATGAATTATTAACAATTCTTATCAAATTTAACGAGAAAAAAATACTTAAATTTTAGAAGCAAACAAAGACTAATCACTCTAATGGTATCTAAAACGTTTAGACTATACACACTTCTATTGATTATAATAAATTTCGCAAAGGTGTTTTAAAACTTTGCTAAAGCTATGTAAACAAGAACACTATAGCGCGTCTCACGTTTACGGTACCTACACTACACCATTTCCAACTGTAATCCAGAATCCTTAGAATGTAATTGAGATTAGGTAATAAATTTAATTTCAGAAAGTGTCAATTGAAATTAAGAAATTATCAATTGTAATTCAGAGACGAATTATTTTTGTTTATACAGAGTGTCCACGAACTACCCCTAAAGAACGAAAGGGGTGATTGTACACACAAGTATGAAAAAAAATTTCTATCAACTTAGGCCCGGAAATGCTTTTTAAGGGAGCTACCGCACTTTGGAGATGAAATTTGGAATGATAATTTATTCTTTCTATGTTTATTGGTCAGTGATTATCGCATACAGTTTTGGAGAGGTGTCAGGGGCCCTATACATTCTTTTTTACATTGTGATTAATTATAATTTTTTTGCAATATTCTAATTCTATGATATTTTTAATGTTAAAAAGCTTCTCTTGCTAAACATCGGAAAAACCAACCGTTTTCAAGAAAATACGTCCGATGTGGAGCGACCTTGTTTTTTCTTATTTCATATTTAGTACAAATGTAACAAACTAGATGGAAGGACTCTGTTACATTACAGCTTAAACAAAAAACAATATAGCATAGAATCGTTTGAAAATTGTCAATGACAAAAATTGTTATTGTCATAATAATAATTTCATACAATTTAAAGTTAGTTTCTAGGTTATTTATTAAAAA